>OY757929.1:64093571-64298571 GCA_963585895.1 Sepioteuthis lessoniana | reverse complement strand
AAAAAGTTATTTACGTTATCTCGACAATATTCTCCTTTTAATCAATAGCACAAACGAACTACAAGATTTACAACTGGCCTTCCAAAGCAATTCCGCACTCAATTTTACTTATGAAATCAACACTTATAATAAGCTCCCATTTCTCGATGTCTTGATCGATAAAATCAACAACACTTTCACCACCTGCTCGTACAAAAAACCTACTACGACTCTTTCTTGCACTCTCGTTATTCATTAACGAGAGTGCAAGAATGAGTCGTAGTGTATGTCCAGAACAAAATAAAAAAGCAATAGTAAAAAACCTACTATATCGAGCCAAACTTATATCTTTCTCCAAAACGATCTTCTTCTCTGAACTTAAAAATGTTAAACAAACTTTCATTAGCAACAACCGCCCAAACCACATTGCTGTCGAACAAATCAAAACTACCATAAAAAATATCTACTCAATTGCAATGGAAATAAAGCTATATCAAACAATCCTAAACACGATAAGGTATTTTTTGTAACCAGATACGCAAACACAACCAACTCGATGAAATATAACTAATAAGTTATATCGTTTCCCCAACCGATTCAAACAATAAAATAAAACTGATCATATATTATAACAAATAGCCCCCAATTCACTTCTCTCAGTACCTCAAAGCACATTCGCGCACCACCTCTAAATTTCAAATTGAAAACTCCTCCATATTATATACAGAAAAAAAATTCCTAAATTCTTGAAGATCTCTATCTAAAGATTAACCTTCCTTAACAAGATATTGTAGCCTTATTCTTAAATACATGGAGCATATTTCCCACCAATTCTTTCGATTACCTCAAGTAAAAATTCTTATCTTCTGTAAATTCCCTCCTACTTATTCTTTCCTCTATTTTTTATATAAATGTAAATGATTCATCATTGTGTTTATAATTTCATTATTCACTCCCCCGAACATGGCTTCAATTGAGGCCGAAAGTATTTGAGAAACATACGGCGCCTTCATAAATTCATTCCATTCAAAAGTCGAATTACTCATATGGAGACAAGAACAGATTAAAACAAAATAGACACGAAGTATATGTCCCATAAAATTAAACACACACACACACACACACATATATATATATATATATATATTGTTCTTTTGTAATTTATTATTATTATTATTAGTAGTAGTAGTACTGATCGGAAAAGGTGGGGGGAGACATCGGTAACTATAGTCCGTAAATATATCACCCGTAAATAAATACTACCACACAACTTTCTAATATGTTAATTTTCTTCTAAACCAAAGATACAACAATTTTATTATTTCTTTTAGACCACAAAATTATCAAAATGAATATAATTTATTAGAAAACTCAACAATATGAAGACTTTATGCAACATATTGACCCCCGAGCCGGCCGGGATGTCAGATGAAAACTGCACCTGTGTAAATAACAGGTGAATCCGGTCGAAGGTATCAGGGGATAACCTAGTAGGTTATAACGAAGTAAGAGGACAGAAAGATGGCCATGGGACAGATATAACGTGTTGAAATGATTGACTGCCATAAGTTAACTTTTGAGTTTTACATTTTTATGAATGAATTTTATAGTAAACAAAGTTTTTATTAATGAAATTTTGTAGTGACTTGTGGATGTTATCCAAGCAGATAGTAATCAGAGATTAGGATTTTAATCCGGGACCTGGGAGAATTCTCGACACATCGGTGGTTTGTCTGAAGAATGCGCATATACTTTTGCATGTCTGTGAAGTTGTGGATATTGGAAGGGTTATGTAATCGATATTTTGGGCGCTGGAGGAATCAGGTCGTGTTTTTGTGGAAGTTTGTTGATACCAACTATTGGGGGCACGGATGATGCCTCGAACTTTTCTGGACCGTATAAACCCGAATCGTCTCGAATAATCTTGCCACTGGGGCAGAGCAACTAAGAGATAGATATTTGTGTGTGTGTGTGTGTGTGTGTGTGTGTGTGTGTGTGTGTGTGTGTGTGTGTGTGTCTGACAAAGCCGACGGATATTTTGTGAATTCCCCCCAGGAGTGGGGCTTTGAGGTTTTTGTTGAGGAGGATATTCGGAAAAAAGGGGTTGGGAGATTAGATAATTAAGTATATGTGCGAAATTTTGACAATCTCATTGTGTGTGCGGAAAATTCGCGGACTCGGATTTGGAATTGTTTTGAATTGGGAAATGTGGTTGGTGGAATGAATAAAAGTTCAGGTGGATTAGGAAAGAACACCCGGGACATTCTAAAGCAAAAAAGAAAGAAGAAAAGAAAGAAGGGTACTCGTAAGCTATTGAGAAAGTGTTATTAATAAACCAGGCTTCATTTATGGTACTATGGGTTGAAATTGAATTAACGGGGAAGGGAACCTATAGTTATTGAATTAAGGTAAAGACCGAGAGAGGCAGAGCTAAGGTTTGAAAAAAAAAGGATACTGAATGAGCAATTAATTATTAGAAAAAAAGAAAAGATAAAAGGTACAGGACGATAGAAAAAGATTGAGAGGAAAGGAAAAGAAACTTGAACACTGTTGAACACAACAAAGAGAAAAAAAAGAGAAAGAAAAGAACGAACATTTTTTAGAAAAATAGATAGTACGTAGATGAAAAAAAGAAAAGAAAAGAAAGCTGAAATTTGTGAACTGTGATTGCAATATTGTTTTGACTTGTAAAGTGAAAATTTGTGGGAAAAAAAAGAGTTTGAGTTTAAAGGCGACATTAGAAAATTTTTTTTCTTGTTTCATATTATGAAATTTGACGAAAACCATTAACAAAGGATTTTATACAAGGTTTAGGAAGATTTAAAATGATACTGATTCTAAATTGTTTTAGAATATTGGGTTTTCATGGAATAGGAAATATTTTTTGGGGGGAGGGGATCTGTTTTTGAGCGAATCGTAGGCTGACGCGAGATGAGGACAGAGATTCATCCAAGTCGTGTTACAGATTATTTTGGGTAAGGCCTGTGGTGGACAGTGTTTTCAGACTGGAGTTCCAAGTTGATGGAATAAAGGAAAGAAAGGCGTGGCCTGCTCCAATATTTTGTGGGTGATGTCAGAGTCTTTCAGTCACAATGATGTTTTGGATTCGAGCGTGATTTGGCAAAGTGAAACGAATCTGGAAAAGGCGAGGTGCCTATATATTGGTAGCCACGAGGGTTCCCGATTAAATTGAAAAGCAACCCGGCGAGGGTGTAATCAGGTAAACCATGTTCCTCAAGGGTTTACAAACCAATAGGCAGGGTAACAGAAACTTAATAATGAGAAAAAATGAGTAAAACATTGCAAATAAATATTTTGCGTGGTCTATTTTCGGTGGTTTACTGCATGCTTGTCAGATTGTGATACATTCGGATGTATTGTGTTTGATAGAATTGTGATACTTTGTTTTGGGCCATGATTTTTGTAGATTTATGTGGAATGTTTTGGGCCTTGAAGATATTGTGTTTTAGTTTATGGAATTCCCTGGTTACTCCAGGTAGGAACCTGTTGAGCGAAGAACTGGAGTGTGGTCATGCAGGATCCAGGCGAAATGTGTTGCTGGAATGACCAGGGTCACTAAGTTTGATCTGGTACCAGAGTATGAACCTTTTAGGGTTTTGAAATTCTTCAAGGAATTACAAAGGGCCCTGTTGTGTTTGGGAGGATAAAAGATGCATCTGTATTGTACCTTGATGCACACATGTCAAGATAGCCAACCGCGCAAAGATAGTATAACAAATTTAGATGATAATTAGCCGGGCAAGTGTTACATAGGAAGAAGGTCACCTTCTAAGTAAGATTTTGTTTTGCTGTAGTTCAAGTGATTTCTTTTTGTGTTTTTTTTTTTTCAGTATTATTGTCCTCGAGAATTGTTTTGTAAAATGTGTGTGTGAGGGGGATAGAGACGAACGTGAAGAAAAATTTCACATGTGAAATTTTGAAAAATAATTAAGGGATGATTGTAACATATTGACCTCGGAGCCAGGCGGGCTGTCAGATGAAAAATGCACCTGAGTAAATAACAGGTGCCCCCAGTCGAAGATAACAGAGGATCAGGGGATAACCTTGACTGTCGAAGGATTGAATTGAGTACGAATCATGACGCTTGCACGAAGTAGGTGGATGTCAAATTATTATATAACCCTGGCGACAGGAAGTTCAGATCAGTTGGAGAGAAGATGCTGGAATGAGAACCATGTCCCAGCAGAGGCTGGACCCCCAGGCCCCCGGTTGGGCAGCCCAGGATAACGGGAAAGAAATACTGCTATGGCAAGAAGAGTGGGGGTCAATGTGTTGCAGTTCTGTTCAGTCTCCAACTCCCCTCTCACTGATAATACCTTTCGTAACCCTTTCGAACCCTTTCAAATAAAGTGAGATGTATATTTTTCTAAAGAACTGTGTCTGCTCGTTTTTATTGCGTTGAATATGTTTCTGCATGCATCTGCATATGAGTATGTTACGTTTATAGTTAAAAGATAAGTACAGTGTATGCAAAAAGGTTTACTTTCAAACCAAACTATTTCTTGGTTCCATCGTTTTAATGTTGAAGACTTGAGTTAAATAATTCAGTGTAGTTTGTCTCAGAAAAATGTTTTATCTATTATTACTTCACTTATGGATTTAAAAAAAGCAGAGCGTGCTGATTTCATAAATTTTGCCTGGGCATATTTAGTATTTCCCCGCGGACAATTAATTTTTTTAGTTTAAAATTCACGATCCTAGTAGATATTGTATAAATACATATATGATTATTATATATATTATGATATAATTATTACACAAGTTTAAACTACAAATAATATTCTGAGAAAAATCGAAGTAAATTTCTATTAGAAAACTTGATTTAATAACAGTACATACCTAATGAAAATAAAATGAATATAACATTACAATTAATTAAAAACAAACTTAAATGGGAGAATTAAAGATTCAGGTTAGTGACGTAAGTAGCTCGGCTTTTAGATGAATATATTCATCTTATTTGAAGAATGATTTTTTGCCTTTTGGGCTCGAGGTTTTGACGTTACACGTTTTTTCCTCATTGCCGTTGCTACATGGCGGCATACTTATTTTTGTGCTTCTACAAATTAATGTGTGTGTGTGTGTGTGTGTGTGTGTGTGTGTGTGTGTGTGTGTGTGTGTGTGTGTGTGTGTGTGTGAATCTATATATATAATTTATGATAGCTTACACATATTGACAATGTCGCTGAATGCCAGTTTCACATCTATAAGATCATCAGACAATGGTATTGAGTCTGTATCTATGCTATTCTAAATTATATATATATATATATATACTCCGTCGCCGTTATTACACCTTACCGTCTGGATCAGTAGAATACGCCACCTGGACCTCTACAGAATGGTAAAACTCTCCAATGAGGCCACCTGTTAGCCGTGGGTGGCGATCCGTAATGTTTAAGGATGAGATCTTGGTTGTTAAGCAATCCGCGATCTGGAAACTAAAGTGGTCACGTTACTTTCAACACACCACGTTAGCCTTTTGAGGGCCAAACAGGCACTCCTTTCAATCGGCTGGTCATTAGCTAGAATGCGATTGTCCCAAACGTATTCATCAAATTACTCTTGTGGCCAAGAAGTAGTCAACCCTATTTTATTTTAAAGTTGTTAGAAAGCTGTGGCTAAGGGTCAACTGTGCTGAGATAGTAATACTTTAAACCCCTAAACTAAGTGGAAACAAATGATTTATATTAAATAGAATTATTAGCGTTAGATAACAATACTTGAAACCTTCTAATTGCGTGCAAACCAAAAATTTATATTACATATAATTATTAGTGGTCGCAATTCTTGAAATCCTTTAACAATGTGCTAACCCATGCTTGACATTGAATAGAGTTATTAATGCTTGAAACTGTTTAAGTGGGTGCAAAAATTATTAATATTATTACCTGAGTACAAACAAATGATTAATGTTATTTTGATAGGAATACTTGGTATATAGAATTATTAATGTAGAAGAATAATCCTTGAAACCATTTAACTGTGTGCAAACAAATTACTATTATTAAATAGAATTATTAGTGTGTGCAATACTTGAGATTATTTAACTAAGTGCAGACAAATGATTAATATCAAGTAGAGTTATTTTTGTTAGCAAAACTTTAAACCGTTTAACTGTATACAAACAAAGGAACTCTTGCTCGTTTAGAAATAATATTTCCAACAATCTATTCCCATACAAATCATATGTATATACATATATATATATATATATATATATATATATATATATATATATATATATATATATTCATACATAAAAGATTTGACATTAAATAACCCCCTATGTTTCATATGCTGTAAAATACAACGAAACTGTTACCGATATTGAGCTCACTGTATTTATAAATATAGTAAAGTACATTATATATATATATATATATATATATATATGTGTGTGTGTGTGTGTGTGTGTGTGTGTGTGTGTGTATGTGTGTGTGTGGTATAGGCACTTAGAAGTCATTTTCCCTTGAATATGAAATATTGGACAAAATTATCCTTTCGCAATTGTATGATACTAAATCGCACCATACTCAAGGTTTATTGATTTTATTCTGATGAAGTTGAAAATTATTCTATTTATGGAGGTGAAATTCAAAAAATAACCTCGTAAATAATGCCAATGTATGACACCTCCTTAGTTAGAGAAAAGAAAAACTGCAAAGAAAGACTTTCACGCCTGCTTGAGGATCTTAACTCTTTTTAAATTTCCAAATGTTTCAATAATGAAGAAATAGATTTTTTAAAAAAGCAACAGAAATACTATTACAAAATATTATCTAAAATAAAAAAAAATGCTCCTACGTAAAAGAATTTCATTTGTTTATTTTTTGTTCCTTCTTTTTCGTGTTGTTTTGTTTTTTTCTTTCTTTCTGGGCGGGATGCCGGTATTTGGTTTTATCATTCTTTCAATCGGTGGCATTTTCTACCACTCAACATTTTTCTATATTATTTCTCTCTCTCTCTCTCTCTCTCTCGACACTATGGGGGTTAGAATGTGCTGAGTGAATTTATTGAAGAGAGGTAAGACATCACCAAAAAGAGGTATCCTGTGTATAACAACTTAACCGTATTAGATGGTGAGGCTTCAGTTGTGGAAAACTGGAGATTAAGGAGTACCCCTTCCTTGTATAACGTGACATGGAGAGTCGAAGCCAGAAAGCGACGGGAGGTAAATTTCTAGGGATGAAGAGAGAGGAGAAAAATAATAAGAATAAAAAGCAGACAGTGAGTTTACGGAAGCAGCAAACTGACCTGAGTTAGTCAAGCCAAAGCACTTGTTTTAGGTCATCCAGTCACGGGTGAATGACAACGGTAATCAAAAATGACTAAAAAAATTCTTCTGCGCAGATGTGACACTACCGGAAATGGATATGTCCTCCTTTCGCCACCAGGCGGAAGTAAGGATTCAACTCGGGCTTGAAAGTGTAGTTAGCAGTAGGACACAATGAGGTAAAGACGCGAGTGAACACGAACTAGGGCAATTACGAAAATAGTAAAAAAGTTAGAGCCTGGATTCACAGAGGTAAGGACAAACCTCACGAGGAAGCTCATGTGAGGATTAGAAAAGGAAATGTTGAAGAAAATTCAAGGTCTGTGCCTGCTCTCTCTATCTCTCTTTCTATCTCTCTCATGAAATGCGTTTTTTGTTTGTCCAGCTAACGCAGGCGACTCAGTTTTTAAACACCGTAAATACAATATTACACACTTTTTAAGACACTTTTTCTCCACAAAAACTTTTCTCAAGGCGATGACCTAAAGTCTAAACTATTAGAGAATCATTAAAAAATATATCACTTCTAAGAAACATTCCTATTTGTCTTAACACTTTTGTTTCTCTCTCTCTCTCTCTCTCTCTCTCTCTCTCTCTCTCTCTCTCTGTATATGTATATAAAGAGAAACCAACTGCCGTTTAATTTGTCCCGAAAATCTTTCGAATAATCACTTAAATACGACGATGCTTTCTTTTGTGTCACAGTTAGAAAGCTAAGCTTGCAAATCTTTACTTGTAAATTCGATTCTCACTTAGCACTCCAACGTTACGACGTCGTGTTAAACTAATTCAAGCTGAGTAACCAGAAGCATTGATATACTAACGACAACATTGATTACTTGCAGACTTGTTTAATTTGATTGTTTAAATATATCCAATGGTTAAGTAGAGACAGGTTGATGGACAGTATCAGACTTAGAATGATTCTCAAATATATTCATGTCTGCATTATTTGGTACATACTTATCATTGAATTTATGATCGTATCACAAATGATAGAGTTGATATTGACCCCTTTTTTATGAACCAAATTAAGGAATATGTTTTTAAATGAGATTTCTATGTATTCATTCAGATGAAAGAGCAAATTTTTATGAAATTGTCTGTAGATTAATTGGATTGTTTGGAATGTATTCATTTGGGAGGATTATGTGTATTTTCAATAGTACCGTTTTGCAATTTTATATGCAAGCGAAATGTTGACTATCACAAAGAAATAAGAGACTGTTTATGCCACAGGGGCTCAAGAGAGACTCATGCTAGTGACACCGTTGCGTGACCACATCCAAAGAAAGTAAATTCAGAAGTGCAGTGGTGTAAAAGATACGATTACCGAATACAGAAAAAAGAAGTTTACAAGCAAGTAGCCGCGTTCATTTGTTGAGTGGTTTCCAAGAAACTGGAAACGACCATTCGGAAGACCTCTACGACAATGGGAACACGAAATTGTCTAGTAATTCGGGCCAACATGATGAAGAACGACGAGATCGAGAACAAAATGGATGTACATGGTGGCCAGTGATGTTAAAAACATCAGACAACCAGGTCAATAAGTGAATATCTATGTATGTACATAAGTAAAAAATCCGGATGGAATCACCCCTTCGTTATGATTGCCCCTAAGTTCATTCTGAATTGAAGTGGTTTCTTCCATTAGTCATTGGGAAAAATACGGTACCCTCCTGAATTCATTCCATTCAGAAGTCAAACCTCTCTGATGAAGACTTAAACGGATCAAAGATAAAATAGGTAGAAACGAAATGTCCTTCCTATTCAAACACGTTTCGAGAGAAAATACAGCCTATACATGTATATTAATATAGCATAGACATATAGTTAGGTGTTAGCTACTCGACAATGCGATCATTGGTCTTACGTCTACGCTATCCTAATTTAGTTATATATACTCTGTCACTGATATTGGGTACTCTTTATATATATATATATATATATATATATATATATTATTATTATTATTATTATTATTATTATTCAAAAATCCGCATAAAATGAGCTATTAAACCTAAAACTATTAAATGAAAAATCCGCTCTACTTCACTGTCCCAAACATCATCAGGTGGAAGAATATTTCCGTCAGATGATCTTAATGACACGCGAAACTCAAAGTAACGTGTGGTATACTGTGGTGTTATTTTATATATATTACCCCAATAAAATAGAATACCGATAAAAACTGGATAAGAACTCACAACTCAGAATCACACAAACATACACACTCATACACACACACATACACACAAACATGTGTATATATATATATATATATATATATATATATATATTCACAAGTTTTGAGTTAGTTGGTGCATATAAATGACTTAAAGGTAAACTTGTTTTACATTTCCCAATAAGTAATAAGATTTTCTACCATCGTCAACAGTTGCCAAGGACAACGTAATGTAGGATGATGGCGAGCAACGTGTCATAATGTCTTTCTCTAACTCGGTGAAACAAAGCGCCATATTGACATGCGCAGTTGGGTTCTGTTCTTTTTGGTTCGCTTTTCAGGCGACGTCGTCTTTCGTTAACTTCTTTTAGCGTTTTTCTTTTCTATATATATATATATATATATAATTCCTTTTTTTCTTTAGATGATTTTTTTAGATCTTTTTAATTCCTTTACCTCTGAAGATTTAGAATCGTTATCTGTTTCTATTTGGATTTCAATTTTTTTCTGCTCATTTGATTTTAACAGTTTTATTCTTATAGATGTTTTAATTCTTGTTATTTTTGCCTCTGCGATGTTTCTGATCCGTTATTTGTTATCTTTATACATCTTCTGTTTGTTTCTTTGAATGGTTCCTTTATTTTTATTGTTGGAATATTTAAATTTGTAAAACCATCTTTATTCATTTTATTTCATTTCTTAGCCTTTAGATTAACACTTTGTTTTTCTATTATTATTATTATTATTATTATTATTATTATTATTATTATTGTTATTTAATCCTTGATTGAGCTTTTTATTTATTCTTTGTAATACAACCGTGTCTTTCTATCTTTCTAACTTTTATGTTCTTACATTTTTTGACCTCTTGCTTATTTACTACGCTTTCTTTATTCTGGCATAAGGCCACATACTTTTTAGAATAGCCGATAATTCTCACAGTCACATTTATATCTACAAGCTAAAAGAAAAATTGTGACCCTCGGCGCATGTATTTAAATTGTAATGGGATAAAATATCATATTAAACCAGCAAGATTAACGAAACTAAATAAGAACGCACACAAACAGATTTTTATTTCATTTTTTATTGATTTTTGCATAAGATTTTTCATAAGATTGCTTTATGTGTTAGTACATATTTAGAAAATTAATATTGGACAAAACAAAAAATTATGATAAAATTAAAAAGAAGCATTTAATATTTTTTGATTAAAATGTTACGTTAAACTTACTTCAATGAGCTACGGTATAATCGAAGAAATATCATCTTAGACTCTAGCTCTTCCTTTCACTCCGGGCTTACCCTGCTAATTTTCCTAATTCAACAAAATTAAACAAGAAAGGATAAGATAACAGATATTTCTTTTAGTTAATGGATTTCTTTTAAGATTTATCGACAGATCTTTGCTAATACTAATTAAAATCAAACCAAAGAATTGGAACTAAATAATACCGAGCACATATATATTGAAATAAAAATGTTAAGATCAATATACAAATTAGCTTGGTGACGTAGTTTTAGTTACTGACTCATATTCGCCTTTATAATAAGATATAGATACTTTTTGAAAGCTACATTAAGAGTCCATTAAAATCCATATTAAATTCTATTAATAAATATATAATATAATCCTGTCCTGTGGGTTAGGTTTAAAATTTCGCTGACTGCCTCTTCTAAAGAAGAAGACTCCCGCCAAAAAAGGGTCTTGCGTATGACTCTAAACTGCAATTAGTGGTGAGGCTCCAGTTGAGTTTGGGAGATCATGAAGCATTTCTTCATTGCCATTTCTCCTTGGTCCATTCTGAAGCGGAGTAATAGTACCTTTTAAGGTCTTTCTATGAATCAAATAGATCCGTTTGAGAATTATTAGAATTAAATTGTCTTTTCTTTTTCATAATTCTTGCTTCTTTGCTTTATTCTCTTCCTTCATTTCCTTTCGCTATGCTTCCACTCTTCGTCCCTTTCTTTCCTTCATCGCAGCACTTTCTCTTTTTTTTTTTATTGCCTTCTTTCTTTTTGTTCTGGTTCTTCCTCACTTTCTCTTTTCAATTTTGCCCTCTTTCAACCTTTCTTTTCTCCTTGCTACTTTCTTCTCATCGTTCTTTCTTCCTTATTTTCACATCTGCCCTCTTTCTTCCTTTTTCTCTTTCTCTCTTTTTCTCCCTTCAAGTCTATCCTCTCCTTCTTTTTCCCCTTCTTTTCTTTAAATTCCCGTCTCTTATACTCCTCCGTATTCTACTGCCCTCTTTGTTCTTTCCTGACTCCTCACCGCATTCTTTTTTTCATTTCTTTCCTTTTTCTTTCTTCCTTTCACTTCTATCTTCTTTCTCCTTTTCCTTCACTCCACTTTCTTCTTTCCAACGTCCTCAGAAATTCTTTCCTCTCCTTTTTTCTTATCTTTGCTTTTTTTGCTTTGCTTTACCTCTTTTTCTTCTTTCCTACATCTTTCCCCTTATTCTTCATTCCTTTTGCTTTTCTCTACTTTTTCTTTTCTCCTTCCTTATTCTTGTTTCTTTTCTGTCCTGCTGACTTTCTTCGTTCCTTTTGCTCTTTCCTTCTTTCCTCTTTCCTTTCACTTTTCTCTTCTTTCTTTTTCATACACCTTCTTCATACTTTCTTTTTTCTCTTTTTCTTGCTTCCTTTCACTTTTCTCCACTTTCTTCTGTCCTACACCGTTTTCACTCATTCTTCTTTCCTTTCTCTTTTCTTCTCTTCTTCTTTCTTTCCTTTTTTTTCCTCACACATTCTTCTTCCTTCATTTTCTTCTATCCACTTTCTTTTCCCCTATCCTTTTTTTTTCATTCCTAGATCTTTTTCGCGCTTTCTTATTCCTTTTTCATGTCTTCTTCCTCTCTTTCACTTAACCCCTCCTTATTCCTCCAAACATCTTCGCTCTTTCTTCTTCCTTCCTTTCATTTCTCACCTTTGTCTTTATTCGTTTTCACCCTCTTCTTTTTTCTTTTCCTTCTTTCATCTTTCTCACTATTTGAGCTTTTCCTCTTTACTGTCGCCAAACTGCTTAGAATCCTGATTACACATGCCACGTACAATCCAAAAAAATTCCATTTTATTTTTTCTCTGCTCAGCAGTTTATCTGTTTGCCTTTAGACTTTAATGTCGGAGATTTGGCCCGAAACAAATTGTAGAACACATGAAGTAAATCCTATCCACGGTATTCTTGTTATTTTCCATTATTTTTGCTTCTTTCTGTTTCGTTGTTCTTATTCTACTTTATTTTAAATCACCGAAAGAGTATTTATCCACACAGAATATTTTGGCTTATTTATATATATATATATATATATATATATATATATATATATACTTGTGTGTGTGTGTGTGTGTGTGTGTGTGTGTGTGTGTGTGTGTGTGTGTGTGTGTGTGTGTGTGTGTGTGTGTATTACAAAACAAAATGCAGCCTCTATTGTGTCTATTTAACAATCTTATTGTAATAATATCTATCAAATATTTTTCCTTTTTATTCGAAAAGAGTAGTTATCTTTTTGCTTTCGCATTTGCTGTTGGTATATATTTATATATCAAACGCTGGACTTGTTTTATCCATATTCTCATCTATTCACCCTTGTGATTGTAATGATATTTATCAACTTGTACTTTTCTTTATAATTCCAAGAGGGTATTTTCCTAGACCAGGAGTCTTTTTTTCTTTTCTTTTCTTTTTTGTATTCTATGTATTTTAATGAATTTGTTTACTCATTTAGCTGTTAAACTCAGCCTTTGTTTATAATTATCCATCTTGAAGCCTATTTATTTATCCGCAGGTAATTATGTCAATCAACTTGTTCTTTTATCGCCATAGAATGTCCCACACGTTACCTTGTTCTATCAATAATTTAACATATATATATATATATATATATATATATATATATATATATATATATATATATATATATATATACTGAATAACTGTAGTGAGGCAAAAGTTTTTAACATTTTTCGGTACGTGACCGAAGCCATGGGAGTTAGCTGCAATGGTTAGTGCTATTATGGTAATAGGTGCACTGATACATTGTGCGCTGACACGTTATACGCTGCTTCCCTCCGTGTGTGATTTATAAGCCATGCTGATGAATGGGCAACAATAAAATTTGGGAACTAAAGTTCCGCGAGACCGAACTTAGCCATAACGCCGCAGAAGCAATCTAAAATATAGTTTAAGGTTCATTTGATCACAGTATAGTAATCAGATACTTCTAGAAGTTTCGCTTGTGTCGTAAGAAGTTCGAAGATCAGGCTGTGGATTCTGAAGCCGTACTATTCGCCACAGAGTCAAATCCAACGGGTATTCAGAGAATATCTAGCAAGCTCGGCATCTTACAATCCAAAGTGGGTCATCACATTCATGATATTAGCAAAAGCTGTTGAATTGCACCCCACATTATCAAAATACCGCAAAACTTTTGATTCGCCTTAGTGTTTACTAAACACTCCTTAATAATTGTTACACTACGGGGGTCAAACCTCTGACCTTTGGCACCAATGAGAAATGCCTATCAATAAACAGGCATTTCTTATTGGAGCTTAACCTTTCCTCCCAGCTTCTTCACATTATTGTTTTTCAGTCCATTTCCATCTTCTAAATAAATTGTTGACATTTACTTATATATTTCAAGGAACATTTACATTTCTTTTAATCTGCTTTCCTTAGTAGATATATGGAAAATAGAACTAGAAAGTCTGCGTAGCACCGGTGTGAACATAAAACGAAAGGCAAGCATATCAATAGGAATCTCTTCTTTCACTTATCAGCCAAACAGAAAGAACTTGCTCTGAAAATCAGCATTCAATGTCTTGATTTACTACATGAACACGAAATAATAGCATTTGACACTGTTGAGAAAGATGTACCTATATTCTCGGCAAGAAAAAACGGCCATCTTTCTGGTACGATTTTCGCTAATTGTTCAGCCGGAATAATCTCAAGTTTTCCGCAGGTATTACATGCTAGCTTCGTAAGAAAGTTATCTTCTCTGGGTTTTTTTTTGGAGGGGGAGTTGGATCATTGGGGGGGGTGAAAGAGGAGATATTGTTTTTGTCCCATTTTTTGCGGAAGTCTCGTGTTACACCGGAGAAAAACCGAAGAATGTACCGAACGAAACGGGAATCACTAAAACCAGGAATAATACTTCAAGATATTTTTATAATATAGAAGATGATTCTCATCATTATGAAGAATATGTTGACCGACAAATAATGGAGTGGATTAATATTGAATATTAACCAAAAGGTATAACCTTAAACTGCTTCTGGAACTGAGCGTCAGTATTGGATTTTCTGAAAAGTATGAATGTCACTCTTTCGTTTAAATAAACCTGGAATGGTACTACCTGTTAAGGTCCTATCTATGAGTCAAATAGATCTGTTAGGGTCCTATCTATGAGTCAAATAGATCTGTTAGGGTCACATCTGTGTCAAATAGATTTGTTAGGGTCCTATCTATGAGTCAAATAGATCTGCTAGGGTCCTATCTATGAGTCAAATAGATCTGTTAGGGTCCCATCTATGAGTCAAATAGATCTGTTAGGGTCCTATCTATGAGTCAAATAGATCTGCTAGGGTCCTATCTATGAGTCAAATAGATCTGTTAGGGTCCCATCTATGAGTCAAATAGATCTGTTAGGGTCCTATCTATGAGTCAAATAGATCTGCTAGGGTCCTATCTATGAGTCAAATAGATCTGTTTGAGATTAAGTGTCTACCTATTTAAAATAAAATAACCCAACAAGTTTTGATTTGCCGTAAAACCAATCAACGAACAAACCAAACATATATCTCAATTTAAAACATAAAAAATGTCATTAATATGTCTTTTGTAGTGTTTGAAGCAGCCATAAAAGGGACCATGACAGATAACATGATCTGAACATAAAAGATAAAACTGAAATTTGAAAGTAGAAAATTTGGAAGGCCTGATTGTTTGATCTTAAAAGTATATCAACTCATCTGGGGTCATTTTATGCCAAGAGATTAGGGAATCGCGTTCATTGTACATTTACATCTATATTTGCACAATTGTTTCTTAAGAATTTTTTTACACGGTTATATGATAATAAGTATTCTTATCTAATAAAAACAATTTGCTCACAGTTGTATACTTTCAAGTATTGTTATCTAATACTAATAATTCATACACAATTATAAGGTTAAAAGTAATTATTTCTGTTTAATAATGATAATTTTTTGCACGCAGTTATGCGGTTATCTGTATTCAATAATGATGCTTAATACACAATTATAGCTTCAAGTAACTATTCTTAATACAAATAATTTACAGTTATATATATCAAGTACAGTTTAGTATCATATTGTTGCATAGTCACCACCATGACCAACTATACAAACCCATATGTATATGCATGCAAAATCATAACGACGACACAATAAAAACGAGCGACACAGTCTTTTAGATAAATATACCTCTCACTTAATTTGAAAGGGTTGTATGTGAGAGAGAGTTGGAGACCGAACAGAACTGCAACATATTGACCCCCACTCTTATGGCCATCAGCGTTTCTTTCCCGTTCTCCTGGGCTGCTCAACCGGAGGCCCGGGGCCCAGTTCTCTGCTGGGTGCTGTTTTCTCAACAGCATTTCTCCATCTCTTCTGGTCCCCAAACTCCCTGAATTCCCTGTGCACTGCATTATATAATAGTTAAACGCCTACTCTATATCTTCCCATAACCGGCCATCGGAATATGTACTTCCGCCGTCTTTGGAATGGCATGTTTGATCGTCATCGAGCGGAAATAACTGTCATGCAGTTCACAGCTCACTCTCTTTCGGTGCATCAGTTTGTGTCTGTACCGTGGGATTTTAACCCTGTCCCATATTGTCAGCCAAGCTCGCCCACACCAATGGAATATATAACTTCTGCCGTCTTTGGAATGGCATGTTTGGCTGGGTCAGAGGTCAATATACTACAATATACAGGATACCACTTTTTCTGCAAGAGATACATTCAGCGTATTCTAAGTCTCGTCAACATGATGGTTTCACCAGTTAAGATCAAGTAAAAATCAGATATAATCAGGCTTTTGAAGATGTAAAAAAAAGCATCAGGTTCGATACTTTCTGGAGCAATAAAACTGCTCTACAATTTTTTATGGCAATTGATGTAATATGGATCAGGAGTTAAGTAAAAACACATTGTTATATTTTTAGGGACTTTCATATGATGAGAACCTTCTTTCTCCATAGAAGAAATCTTTTTGTTAAAAACTTCTCGTGCATATCACATCTTGTCGGTTTATATTAAACAGTCTCGCAATCTATTCAGGCCAGAACAACGAACAGGCTATCTCTTACATTAGTGATCATTTTACAACATAATTAAGACTTACTTAGCCAACATACTAAAATGTCTGACATACAGTTAAGTCATGTTAAAGCATTGGTTCTTACTAGATCATTTCATTTAAGCAGCAATGATCCTGTCCAGGTAAGAAAATGATATTTTTATTTGTTAGAATTGATTTGATATAAAATCTTTCATTTTCAAATTAATATTAAGACAAGAAACTATTCTGAGCACAAATGATTTGCACACTGTTATATGGTATTAAGTATTCCTCTCTAATACAAATAATTTTTAAACAGGCCTATTTGACCAATAGATGAGATTCTTACAGGTATTCTTACTTTGAGTCAGAATGAAGTTGGGTGTAATAGCAATAAAAGAGTGACTCCACACTTCCCTGAGTACCAGAACTGGAGTCTCGCCATCAAATGCAGTTTGTCATGATAATCAGGTTGGTTGGGATTTATGGCATATCAAACTTTGTGGGTTATTTAACGCCAAATCCATTTTTATGAAAATAGTTCTATTTGAAACAATTCAGTTTAGCATAAGTACTCAGTTTAAATGTAAGTACAGTTTAATTGTGAAAAACATTTCTTTTTCAAGCTATTCAGTTTAGTCAAGCAGTTCTAATGCAGCTAATTCAATTTAGTATAAGTACAGCTTTTTTTACACACAGTTAAATGTCAAAACAGTTCTATATTAAACAATTCAGTTTAGCGTAAGTACAGTTTCAATGTCAAAAAAATGTCAAAATGTTCCACTTCAAATAATTCAGTTTAGCATAATCACGCAGTTTAAATGTAAGCACGGTTTAATTGTCAAAAACATTTCTATTTCAAGCTATTCAGTTTAGTCAAACATTTCTACTACAAACAATTCAGTTTAGCATAATTATGCAGTTAGTTCTATTTAACCCATAGATAGGGACCTATCAGGTGCTACCATTCTAGGCCAGAGTGGACCTGGGAGCAATGGCAATGTAGGGGTATTTCACAGTTCCCAAACTAGCATTACTGGAACCTCACCATCAGATTGTTTAGTGTTATATCTAGTGGGGTCTTACATATTTAAATGAGCCAAAACGTATTTGTTTGCACATAGTTAAATGGTTCTAAGTATTCCTATCTAACATTAATAGTTTTAATTGCATGCAACGAAATGGTTTCAAGAATTGCTATAAACTAATAATAATTCTATTCAACGTTATTCAACCGTTCGAACACAGTTAAACAATTTCAACCCCTGCTATGTCATACAAATAATTTAACTCAACATGAGTCATTTGTCTGCACACAGCTAAATGGTTTCAAGCATTAAAATGTTAAATATGTCTATTTGAAATATAGATAGAATCTTAACAAGTACTACTAGTCCGGGTCATGGTGGTCCTGGAAGTAATGTCCACAAATTGGTACTCCATATTACTTAGATTTCAAGGCTGGAATCTCACCATCTGATGTACATTAAGGTATGTGAGGAAAATTGACAAAGAGACCTGAACGTCATGATAAACTAAGCCTTCAACAAAGGGTACGTGCGGCTACTCGAAGCCATCACTTCATATATACCCAATGAAATGATAATAGCCTGGGCAATTGAAGGAATAAAGTATTATACGGAGTATGATGCGCTATGATGTTAAGAGCGATGTGTGTAGGGGCCAGAGGATATGTTCTGGGTTGTGGTGAAGGAGAAAAAAAATTGAAAGATTGAAAAACTAACGCCTGAAGGTGGGAACTGTCAGTCAAGGGTTAATTAATTGACTCTACTCCACGTGAACTTTAGAAAAAGACCAGAAAATTCTATCTTTTTTCAAACCAGTAGAGACCAAAATAACACCCGATCTCTAATACTTTTTAAATCTTTCATAATACCTTTCTCTACTCAATTTTTTTCAGTCGGGAATTGATATTAAGAAAACAGATTAAACACTTAACTCCATCTGAATTTCGCCTTGTTGATTGGAATACGCAGATTGCATCCCCTAAAGAGGAGTGAGACTCCCTCCAAAGGGGTGTTCTGAGTTTGACACAAAACTGCATCTGATGATGAGGTTCGTTTTTTATTCTCTCTTTTCCCTTACTTCTCTTAGTTCATCTTTCTTCATCTCATTCGTTTTTCTTCTTGCTGTCCCTCTTCCTCAGATTTTTCCTCTTCTCTCACTGTCTTCTCCTTCTCCATTTTTCATTTCTTCTTCTTCTTCTTCTTCTTCTTCTTCTTCTTCTTCTTCTTCTTCTTCTTCTTCTTCTTCTTCTTCATTTATAATCTACTCCATAATTTCTTATCTAACTTTAATTTTGTGTCCTGGATATGACACTTAATGGCATCCAATGATGTGACTCCAGTTTTATATTTCTTGTGACTGTGGAGTTACTTTTTCATTGTCCTTACGCTCAGATCTACACTGACATGAAGTGACAGTACCTGTGAAAAATCCCCTCAATGGATCAAATAGATCTGTTTGAAAATTATTAATATTGGATTGAGGTATTTTATAACACATACCAGTGTGAAACGTTACCCCCTCACCCCCACCACATTATCTCTCTCAGTCTTCTAACCATTTCACTTCTTAGCCGGCCGGTGATCAACTAGTGGTTCGAGGGGGTAACGCACATTTCTTTACCTACACAAGAATACGATCGAGGGAGACAGGAGAAAATAGAAAGACAAACGAACAAACAAGAACAAAGCTTGGGGTTACCCAGAGCAGAGGAAGGTATGCAACACTACATGCATGTGCATTCCTGATAGTAGATATGGACTAACGCTAGCGTGGGTTACTAGCGAAAATTCCACAATGCTACTGGAATCAGACATCTTGAGACTCTTCTTCACTGGACCCTATCTTGTCTCCTCGCCTCTCTGCTCGGTGTCTGGTGTTGACTGCCCCTCCGTTCTTCCACGCCAACTTCTGCTGTTCGCCTCTCTCTTGTCCAGTCTCGACTGCCTTCTGCTGCTTGCCTCTCTGCTCTCCAGCCACCAACTCCTCCGTGGTCTCCAGCCGCAAACTGCCTTCTGCTGCTTGCCTCTCTGCTCTCCAGCCACCAACTCCTCTCTTGGTCTCCTGCCACCAACTCTTTCTGCTCCTGTCCAACTACCAACTGCCTCTCTCTGGCTCCTCTCTCTGGGCAGCGTCGTCAACTCTCATTCGCCTCCCCGTACCACTTCCGGGTGCGGCGAGATTTCATGTCCAAGAATCCTTTGTCTGGTTTCGCGCCAAAACAGACAATTGAATCGTCTGCTTTGGCAGCCTACCCCCATAGTGCTACACCAGTAAATTAGTTACTTGACGCTATAATTGTTTACTGACAATTACACTTATTAGATTGATGAAACCATGTAACAATATGCAAAGAAATGATTATTATCAAATAGAAATAATAACTTAAAACCATAGAATAATAAGTATTAGATAAGAATATTCGAAACCAGCCTACTGTGTGGAAATTGTTTGTATTTGGTAGAAATACTTCACATCATATATCAGTTTATAAAAAAAATTATTTATGAGAAAAAATTGCACTAAAAAGTAAATGTGAACGTACAATGAACACGGTTTTCTTATCTCTTGACAGTTTTACTTACCATTAAAACAAATTAATGGAACCAACATGCCCGAAGATACCATAGAGAGATTGATACAACAAAGATAAACGGAAATTAGCTCAAACCAGTTGTATTTTGAATTACGTTCCTTTACCTCTTTAAACAAACTAGGAAATATTAACGATTTCCGTTCTGGAAATTCTTTTAAGAACTGAAAAAAAATATGAACATGACCAAAGAACAGAAAGTTTCCTGTGGGACTTCACATTTACGCAATAAAGCTGATTTAATTTCACAAAACTCAAATTACACCCGTTTCTCACGTCAGTTAATATGGAGATGATACATTTGTTTATCAATTTATTTATTCATTTTACATGCATGCGCTTCACAGAAATTATCACTATTCCCTCTGTTTCGTGGAAAATTTCGTTCTTTGTAAAAAATTCATTCCAACTCTGGTTTCACAAGGCTACAAGAGAAACGTGTCAATCTGGTTTATAAAACGTTCTTCTTTCCTCACACACACACATAAGAATTTTCATAACATACAGATTGATTACTTATTCAGTAAATTAAGAATAGTAATCAAGGTTGATGTTTCTGTTTAAGATTTTCAATGTGTTCGTATGTGACACTAGAACATATTTCCTTTACTATGCAAAAATGTTTTTCTCGTTTTTCATTTACGACTAAAAAAAATTTGTAACCCGCTTATGAGTTCCCTTACTTTAGAGTACTTAGTCACATCTGTGGCAGGTGTGCATATTTTATACAAACCCTGAGTCTGGTATAACCTAAATATTCTACCCATGATAAAAGTGTCAAATCTAATCGTAACGCAACGTGGAACCCAGACAACAAGCCTGAGTGTCATAATCGGCAAGTGTTCCTCTGATAGTCAACATGGGGACATGACTGTCATCCTGCGAATGCTGACTGTTCTCTTTTCAGGTGCACGAAATATGCCATAAGTAACCACACAAACCAGAGACGCTAACACAAAACATGAACGAGGGATGACAACAAACTCTTCACTCTTATTTTAGGGCCAACCCTACCCAAAGAGGGTATAGGAAAAGGATGATAGAGATCTGGGAAGAATGCACAAGGTTTCAGAAAACAAGCCAAAGACTCAGTTACCAAATTAGGATGATAATAAAGAAAGGCTGGTTCTTTGACCTTGAAATACTAAAAATACACCAGGAAATAAATAGGGAACTAAAACAAGACAGCAATACAATAACCGAACCATCAAATACCGAAAAACAAGAACACTCTAACCAAAAAGAACCACAAACTAATTACAATCACTACACTCCTAAACCGCACAGAACAAACACTCACACAAGAAGAGGACATTAATTTAGAAAATTTAAAGAGAATTATGTATGTAAAGAAGGCTACATTATCATCGCTAAGAAACCAAGCCTGGAGAATATTCAAAGCAGAAATTTAAAAAATAAACGAATTATTAACACATATCTCAACGAAAAACATCACGGAATTAAACGAACTAATCTATGCAGGAGCGAAATTAGTCTGTAAAATATCAGGGTTCCCCCCCCCCCCAAAAAAAAACACTAACTTGATCATGGTGAATGTGACAGTTTTCCTTCACGAAGAAGAAGAAGAAGAAGAAGAAGAAGAAGAAGAAGAAGAAGAAGAAGAAGAAGAAGAAGAAGAAGAAGGTGGAGAAAGAGCATAAAAATCTCACTCAATAATGGCTTGCAGTCGACTGAGTAACCTCTGACAAGTGTGTGTTCATTCAGGCACTATCATGTTCAACCAGATTCCTTGCCAAGATAGATCATCATCACCCAATCGGTTCTCGAGAAATTGGTTGGATGCATTTTGGAAAGAAATGGAAGACTCAGGGATTTCCAGTGAAAACGACGGGCTCAAAATAGCAGTTATGTGATCTAAGAAATTCAAGGAGAAATATTCTTATTTCTTTATCGTACCACTTTTGGAGACATCTGACGCAATCTACTGTTAGATTAACGCCGGCTGAAATATATCACCATGTATAGCATAGGGATGCACGGATGTGTTTTGCATACAGCCCTTTACATTACCATCTGTTGCACACCGTAATTCTTTTATTATTTCAGCTCTCAAGAAACAAGAAAAAACATATAAAGTTCAAGCGTACCGACACTTATTAATCAAATAAAGAAAAAAACACATGTAATTGAAAATAATTCACACTTTAGTTTTTTATAGCTGCTTTGTTTTGTATATTTTACTTATTAGAAAATATATTTCAAAATGATCGATATATATTCTTATACAACTACTTATATCAATCCGATAGAATAAGAGAAAACTGTTTTGCATGTATGTTTGTATCATTGTGTGCAATGAGTAAGTAAGTAATATATATAAGTAAATATATATATATATATATATATATATATAGATAGATAGATAGATAGATAGATAGATAGATATGAACAAGCTGAGATAGAGCGATCGATAAATAGATATGATGAAACGAAGAGAGATAGATAGATAGATAGATAGATAGATAGATAGATACATACATACATACATACATACAGGGTATATGATCGATAGGTGCAGTATTTTGAAAGTAGGTAATCTGTTTGCCAAAAAATACAAACAATTTGGTAACAAAATTTATAGAGAAAGAACAAAATTTTATTAGCATTTATTCTATTTTACAGATTTCCACTATAAAATCAAGTTATTATACTCGCTCTGTCTTTCGTCATTGGATTAGAGTATTTGGATAAATCGGCACGATGGAATCGAATGGCGAGTCTTAGAAAAAAACAAGGTGGGTGAGTGTTAATACCAATTATAAATGCCAGTCTGTTTTCTTTCATTCATCGAAGAATGATTTTTTTATGTTTTTTTCTTACGTGCTTCTTCTTCCATAGTTTTTCAATCTTTTTGTCTGTTCTGCTTTGTGGTAAATATAATTTAATATGAAATCCACTTTCATCTTGTCTAAGCCAGCTGTGACTTATTTGCAAGTCCAGTTTCTCTTCTTTTTTGAGGGGTGAAGCGCGAAGGGTTATTTTTGGATTGGTGGTACCTTTACAAATGCATCGTTTACAACCAAACACAGGCTGCAGTTGTTGAAGGTTCTCATAGATTATTTATTGTACGATCTGTGGCTGATGTAAGTGAGTATTTTTCAGAGTGGGCGCTTTTGCGACGTGGAGCAATAAATATTTACGAGTTTTAATCTTAAGCAGGTGTTGCTCTTCTTATGATGGTTTCTTTTCTGTAATTTGTTTAAAGGCCCATCAACTCCTCATGGGTTAATGCCAACATTTCGATCATTTTTGATTGTTATCCTATTTATATTTTCAATATTCCATTGGTTTTTTTTAATTCCACTTTTTGATTAATCTATAATTATTTGTTCGTACACAGTTATATATCAAATAATACAAATAATTTGCACACAGTCGTATGCTTGAAAATATTTCTATCAAATACTAATAATTTATTCACAATTACATGGTTTCTTATAAATATTCCTAATTAAAAGTAATCGTTTGTTTCCACACATTTAAATGGTTTCAAGTTATTAATGATAAACAATTCTTTCTAAACAATCTTAGTTTCAAGTAATTAAACACAGATAATTTGCATACACTTAAATGATTTCATGTATCTAAAATTAATACTTCTTTTAATCATAATCATTTATTTACACAAAGCTATATGATTTTGCGGATTCCTATTGAATACGAATACTTTTTAAACGTATCTATTTGACATTGGACCCTTACAGGTATTACTACTCCAGGTCAGAGTTAACTTGAGAGTTATAGATATTAATGAATTATCCCCAGAGAACCATAACAAGAACCTTATCACTGGATAGAATTTAGTGCAATGCCCTGAACATCTCATTATTTATCGACGTTGTGATTCTCACGAGGTCTTTGAAAAGACATAATCCAAACCACTAGAGATAAAGTTATGTGTAAGAACAGATCCATTTGACCTAAAGATGGTATCCTAATAGGTACTACCTCTCAGGGCAGAACTGGGAGAAAGGGCAATAAAGATGGACTCCAAATTCCATTGATCTCCAGATTGGAGCTTCACCACCAGATGAACTTTAGTATCATACCCAATACACTTCCCTTCGGTGGGAGGGGGCTCTAATCACTCGACAAGGGATTCAGTAAGTATTTTTACGTCCCTCCAACAGTCCAGGCCAATTTTGAATCAAATTTCTTTGGAGTCAATAAAAAAAATTAAAAATTAAAGAAAAAACTTAATATTCATTTAAAATCCATAAGAATTGAGAAACTATTTCAAAGTGAAAAAAATGTATTAAAAGAACCAGAACAAATAAAGACGTTTCTTTGGGTTAAACTACAAAAAAACCCCCAGGTCTTTGGAGACCGACGCTTCTGCTGTGACTATAAAAGATGCAGTTACTTTCCGAAACATACAGAAAGAAGCAATTATTGTAAGCTATGTGACAAGACATGTAGAAATTGGCAGTTTATACCTAGAGTCGTTTCTTATTTATGATATGTATACAATTGATTACATTTTGACACATATGCAATAAATTAGAAGAGGAAATCCTGGATCGATACGATATTTTCAAAGACACTTAAATTCTCAATTAAAATTTATGGAAAAGCATGCCTCGCTCTGTCTCTGTTTCTCTCTCTCTCTCTCTCTATATATATATATATATATATGTGTGTGTGTGTGTGTGTGTGTGTGTGTGTGTGTGTGTGTGTGTGTGTGTGAATATTTATATGTGCGTGTGTACCAAGTATATATTCATCAGTCATGCTATTTAGTTTACTTATGGAGTAATTAGAATTTCCTTCGCTATTTTAACACGAGCCATTATTAGATGCTTACATGTCAGTCCTTAGACACAAACTTGTATAAATGTAAACATTTAGTCCTGATATTGTTGATCACATCTCACTGTGTGCGCGTGCCTGTGTGTGTGAAGAGGGTTACACGTGTTGAGTCAGCGAAAAATTAACAACGTGAAATTCTAAGTACTGATTTTCCCGTTTTATTATTATTCTCTTTTACACTTGGAAAATATTGTGATATATATATATGTATATATATACATATGTGTGTGTGTGTGTGTGTGTGTGTGTGTGTGTGTGTGTGTGTGTGTGTGTATTGAATTGATAGACTTTGATGAATCCGACAAGATGATAAAAATAAGCCGAATGATGTATAAATCAAACACTTGCAAAAGTTTAGTTGAAATATTTCAAAACGATAAGGAAATATTACATCTATACTTTTGTAAGTGTTTGATTCATCCATCTTTCGACTAATTTTTATACATACATACATACATACATATATTGTAATTTGCTTGAAGCATTGCACAAATTATTTTATAGTATTGAATCAATTTAGACTCAAATAATTACTATTTCACATTGCAATGGCCCTCTAAATTAATCTAATACTATAATATATATATATATATATATATATATATATATATATATATATATATATATATAAATTCCGCATTGAGTATGACACTAAACAGCATCCAGAGGTGAGACTACACTTCTGAATCTTGTGGGAGTGGGGGAGGGGTTGACTTTTCTGAAAGCTACGTGGCACTGGCCACGAGAACTGGGCAATTTTGTCCCTGCCAATGCTCACGCGCAAAATCAATCTCGTTGGACAAACCATGTGTGGGATACTACATTCATTTTGTTTAATTTAGCTGCTTTCTTATCTTCTTTTCCACCCCAGCATTTTTTTAGTGAAATCTAGTGTTGAATCAGACGCTTATTACAACTAACTGGTACTTTAAGAATCGCTGAGTGTAGTAAATGAAGAACCGGATTAGTTGATTACACAATTTGCCTAAGTTAAGGTAATCGCGTTCAAAGTCGACTGCTCATTGATCTGGGATTATCTCCCCTTGCCAAAATTAAATGCTGAGGGAAACTGGACCAAATGTTGAAGGCCTTATGAACATGTGTCAATAAGTTACTGATCAGAGTGGCCATCCATCTTCATAATCTTAAAAGCCTTACACTCTCCGAGCTATTAACAGTAATGTAAGAAATTCACCTCACCTGAAATATCACCGATTTAAAGTATCAAATCTTGCAACTAATTAGTCTTAACTTATGGCAGCAGCCAGTTTCGTGAGACTGGGTAAGGTTGTATTGAAGACTGGGAAGTGACCATGCAGCACGACTCCTCTCTTCACAATACTGGTGTCAGTGAAAAAAAGGCAAGCTGCTTTAAAACTTGCCACCAGTGTCACCGTTAGAGTTGCAGGAACTAAATTGTAAAAAAAAAGTCTTGCTGTTTCGGGTATTCCAGTTTGTGGTTTTGAAATCAGAGTGTTCTTTCTACCAATATTAGGGAGTCTGCTTGACTATTTTAGCCATAGCCAGGACGTGGAAGCGATGGATTCCAATTTTTCTCAATGATATCAGCCTCGTTCAGAATTTGAACTTGATTAACCAGTTCAATTTTCGTCAACGATAACCCTTACAGTAACCATCTATTAAGTTTTAACTAAATCAATGAAATATCGGAATGATTATCGCTGAGTAAGGCATAGGCGTTTTTAAGCTTAGTAAGATACAAGGCTACAAGAATTGAGTATCCAGTTGTAAACATCTATGAAACTAACTTTCAAACAATTACATAACAGTAAAATGCTTAATTCATATATCAAAAGAATATAAATGCGAGCCCCCCAGAAAACTCAATTCAGTTCAAAAGTTATAGTCGCTGAGACAAGCTTTCGAAACTTCGCTCTTATTTCTTATGTTTAGCATAGTAAAACACAGATATGTGACAAACGATGAGAACCAAACTGTTGTATTAAAGGTGTGTAAGACAAGTTTTCAAACCATTTCTCCATACTGAGGCGTATGATATTGAGGAAAATACACATAAAAATTCTGAAGAAAAGCGGCAAATCGTATTTCAATAATTTATCAAGATGTGTGAACGCCTTATATTAAAATTTAGGGACAGCACCCAAATTAATTCACACACACACTCACACACACACTTATATTTATTTTGTGTATTTATTGCTTTAAATTATAGTGTGTCCATTTCTGAATTTAGAAATCAATAGTCGAAATTGTCACTCAGTTTCTTTGTTTCTTTGTTTGTTTCTTTCTTTCTTTCTATATGTATATATAAGTGGTGTATTCAATAAGTTTCCAGACTTTTTTGTACAGGCATTTAAAATCTTCGTAGACTCTTGAAAATTCAATATGTTATTGCTATACAGCTTAGGAGATGACTGATGTATCTTTATGATTTCAGGTTCAAATGAACAGCTACAACAGGAATTGGAATACACCCTACTAAATCCTGATTATCACAGCTGGGGAATTTCAAAAATGCAATCTGGACGTAAGGACACTTTAGAAGAACAACATGCAATAAAATTATGTGTTAAACTTGGAAAAAAATGCCACAGAAACGTATGGAATGCTTCTGACTGCTTTTCGACCATCTTGCATGAATCGAGCATCAGTTTTTGAGTGGCATAAGAGATTCAAGGAAGGCAGGGAGTCTATGAGGGATGATGAGAGGTGTGGGAGGAGTAAGGAAGTCAATACACCAGAGTTGATTGGCCAAAGGGTTAGGGTTAGGGTTACTATGTTGAGGTTTTAAGGGAGTTCTGGAAGAGATTTCGTCGGAATAGGCCAGCACTCTTCAAATCGGGTCAGTGGCATTTCCAACAGGACAATGCACCAGTCCAAAACTCCATCCTTGTCACAGACTATTTGACCAAGATGGGCATCAAGACAGTTCCTCTGTCTCCCTCTAGTCTAGACCTTGCTCCCTGTTACTTTTGGTTATTCCCAAAGCTCAGAGGCTGTCGTTATGAGACAATTGAGGAAACGAAAGAGGCTGCGGCGAAGGTCATTGACACGCTCACACAAGAGGACTGCTATGGAGGCTTCCAGAAGTTGTTGGAACAGTACAACAAGTGCATTGCAGCCAGAGGAGATTACTTCGAACGGGACTAGAGTTTCACGTGTGTACTATCAATAAAAGTTCCCATACGAAAAATGTCTGGAAACTTACTTAATGATCCTCGTAATTCAACCACCTGTATTTGGCCGCCCCATAATTACTTTTTTTCTTAGTGAGTGCCACATGTATTAACATGCTGCCACATTTTTCACATTTCCGTTTGATTATTGTGCACATCACTTGAAACTTTATGTAAGAGACTTTAAGTCCTCATGGTTCTTATATTTTTCGTTTTATATCTACTCTACAATAATAGTATTAAACACGTTTTATGCAAAAACTTTACTTTTTTGAAATTATATATATATATATATATATATATATATATATGTGTGTGTGTGTGTGTGTGTGTGTGTGTGTGTGTGTGTGTGTGTGTGTGTGTATATTTCATCAAAAATCATAGACCACGTTTCTTTTAACAAATTTTTTCATAAGATATTTTTATACAAAAATGCACTAAAATTCTCTCCTTTTGCTTATTCCATCGTTTATAGTTATTTTCAAGAATATGACACCTTGATTGGTATTCTTTATTGTTTTTAAAACCCAATGAAATTGAGATTATTTCAGTTGAGAATAAAAAGAGTGTTTTTTTAAGAAATCTCGTTAAACGCAAGAATGCAATCAATAAAAAGGTTATTAAAAATAACCTTGCATTAAAGAATATAAAATTGGAATAAGTTTATCTGTCTGTTTTACTTATATATATATATATATATATATATATATATATATATATATATATATATATATATATGGTTGAGGGTAATTTTATTCTAGTTTGTCTATCACCGAAGTTTATTGTGATGAAGGTAGACAATGAATAATTATCTCCCTTGTGGGATGTCAAAAATCATTCACAGAAACCTATTTTCGACCTCTTTTGCCTCTGTTTTTTTAACAAGAGGGACGTATATTTGAACTCTGCAAGGTGATGCTTAAGCCCCATGATTTTTCCTCGTCAAGTAAACTTTTTTGCATTTTGTACGCCTTCCACATACTGTTTTTTAAAGAACAATATACTGTCATGCATATTTGTATATTCTTTTTTCTTAATACCATTGATATGTACATTATGAATATAAAAGCTTAAATCTTCTTAGATGTATAAACGCTTTTATCTTGTCTTTCCTTTCGTTGAATTTAGTTTTAGTATATCATAGATATACTAATGCTAATATTGGTCCTTAGTAAGTGGGGACTCTTAGTCTACCGCCAATATTTATCAACGATCACTGTCTCCATCATGTCTTAGAATACACTGACTGTAATCTTTCAAAGGATTACTATAGATATGATACTAAAAACAGGTGTCCTGTGTATGTCACTAAACTACATCGAGTGGTGAGGCTCCAGTAAATCTAGTGAGTGTGACGTTCTCCTTCATTGCTGTTACTCCCGGTCCACTTCGATCCGAAATGGTAGTACCCGGTAGGGTCTCATTTTGGAGTAAAATAGATAAATTCAAAAATTATTCGAATTCAGTATGAATACTTGGTACCATATAACTGTAAATTAATAGTTTTATGAATAGTTGCTTAAAAATATAATTGCTATAAGGATATAAGGATTATTAGAATTAGTTACGGGAAACCATAAAACTGAGCAATCAAATAATTGATAATTCCATGATCATTCTATCTTGTTAAATTTTGTTTTGAAAATTACATTTGAAAAAAATCTCGTTGACATTCTAGAGGTAATTGGATGCATCTAATCTAATATTTCATCATTATCAGCATCAAAGCTTGCTTCTTGGCTCCTTCGGAAAGTCCTCTTCAAGGCATCCAGTGTCCGCACAGAGCTGATGAATGTAAGTTTTTGCAGGTAATTCAAAACTGGTGTGTCCGTGTGTAGGATCTCATCGGAGAACGTCGCCTCACCTTAATTTACCACCAGTGCCCAACATGTCGTGCACGTCTTACTTTGATCGTTTGTGAAATAAAAGCTAAGGAACCATACAACTGCTATTTTGCATTGAACTGATTTAGTATTTGCTCAAAACAGCACACAGCATTCTTGTGTAGTTCTAGCTTTTTCTCCAAGCATTTCGTTAGATTCTAAGTGGTACAACCATTCAGTAATATTGACACAGTTACAACTTGGAAGAATTCCTGATTTATTTTATCAGTGAAATCAGATTTTCATATGGTCCTTTGCCTGTCTACAACCGACCATGCATTACCAATATGTATGTGTGACATCAACTTCTGTAGATAAGATAGAGATTTAAGCACACATGAGGAAATTTAAAAATAATGTCATTGGATCACCAACTTAATAATCAATCTAAATTACATTTTAATCTTCTTAAAGTTCTTTCATTAACTCTAAAGTGATAACTGTACATGATTGACGCGCCGAAAGTAATGCCTCCAATTTATTTTCACAAAAACTTCATCAGAGAAAAGAGCCTGCATGCCGTTTTCGGGGAAAAAAATGGGCATATAAAAGATACACTTTATGCACAGTAGTATTGACGGGATATTTGTTTAGAAAAGATCCATGTAATCCAGCTTTTATCGGCGAATCTAAGTAGATGAGCGCTCATCATTTTGTGGACTAACAACGGTGCAGGTCCACCCTTCATCGCTACTTAGACACAGTATCCTTACTGTGTTCGCATCCAGTGTTTAGATGCATAAACGTTCGAAATGGGTCAACGAGTTCATTTTTTTTCAGAGGAAGAAATTCAATGACACTTTTAGTGTCAGACGACATTTTTCTAAACTGCCGCTCAGTTAACAAGTTAAAAAATGCATAAGTGCCCGAAAAAAAAACCAACAACTAATATCGTTAACCAACATAATAAGATAGGTGGCATTAGATACGTAGCCAGCTTTTTATGAACTCCATATACAGGCTATTGAACATCAATAGCGAAATTACGTAATTATTTTTGGTAAGTATGTAAAACATAGTTTTGTATGTATTTACCCAACTCCTAGCCAACAAGGATGTGACACGAGACGAGTTTTTAAGCGGAATAAAGGAGAATTGAATTCAGAGCTTTCCTTTACCTATACTGATTGGCTTATCAAGGCTTGAGAACCTAGCCTGTCCAACTATTTATCCATTCATACTTTTCTCAAGGGCATTTAAATGCCGGCAAATTCCTCCAAGATTTGAACTTGAACGCAGACTCCAATTCCTACAAAAATAATTGTTGCACGAAGAACAGTTCACATATGTATATATTTATCTTCATACATATGTGTTAAACACTATATATATGTGTGTGTGTGTGTATGTGTGTATGAGTGTGTGTGTGTGTGTGTGAACATAAAAATATATGCATATATATATATATAAACGCGAAACTATGATTGCAATGTGTGGTTTTGCCTCGACCTGCTCACAAACAAACAGATCGGATAACTCGCTCGCCCTAGAAAAATGACATCCGGGTACGGCCGGAAATGACTAAGCCCTTTTTCGACCTTGACCTGCCGTTACAGCTAAGAAAAAGGGATTAGATTAAATTTATCAATATTTACAAAACATTTTTACCAGAAATAACTTGATAAAAATGGAATTGATTATCTTCGGTAGCCTATATTAGGCAAAAGAAGTACCTTATTTCTACACCCATTTTTTATAGAAGAACTTTCTATTTACGTGCCGAGCAGAAGTGGTGTTGCGTTCCCCTATTATAAACAAGACTTCGGCGGCGGAAAATTCGGAGGTCCCTGGACACTCTCAGGAGCCGCTCTCAGAACGAGGCTCCGAAAGGCTGAATCCTACATCTAGTTGTTACATTCGCCTTTCCCATCACATTGATATGAACAAGAGATCCTTTTAAGGACCATTAGAGGTTCCTTCTGCTGGTTGGAGCATCTCTGAAGATCTTTACTGACCAGTCGAAGTAGACGAGCCGGAGGCAAACACGAAGAGAACTCTACGACCACCCGGTCTTAACCATTCGGTCGATCACCCTCGTTCGTTTGGCAGCGCAGCGCTAAAGGCACGAGTTAGCTTTTAGCTACCGCTTCACTATCTGCGAAGCCCTAAGATAACGCCAATTTTAGCCGCGGCGTCCTGGCCTGTTCGCTCGACAGTGCTGAGCTTTGGCACCGCAAAACCTTAGCTACCGTCCCAATACGTCAGCACAGCTTTAGCGCGGCAAAGCCATAGCTATCTCTCCGATACGTCCGCACAGCTTTAGCGCGGCACAGCCATAGCTATCGTCTCTAATACGTCCGCACAGCTTTGGTGCAAAAAAGAGCCATAGCTACCGTCTCCGATACGCCAGCACAGCTTTGACACGGCAAAGCCATAACTACCGTCTCCGATACGTCCGCACATCTAGGGGTACGACAAAGCCCTAGCTTCACCGATTCGTTCGCTCGACCTTGGAAGTGCTAAGGCCTGGCAAACCTTAGCCACGGTTTCCCCGTCCATTCACTTGGTCTGCAGTGCTAAGACACAATGTAGCATCCAGTCCACGTACGACACGCAGTACGGACTGTCCTAGCATTGCAACAACTAGCCCTCGTACGACACGCTGTACGGGCTAGCAACCAGATCGGCGCATCCCCGGTTAACCCAACGTACTGTCAAAACCGGGACATCGATTTACCAACCTCGACCAACATCAGCTACTCGAAACACTCGTCCAGCTGCACCAATCTACAACTCGATCAAACCGGCAACAATCGTCTAGCTGCACCTTAACGACTCTACCGACTTCAGCTACCGGCAACGATCGTCCAGCTGCATTCAACGACTCGACCGACATTAGCTTCCCGCAACGATTGTCCAGCTGTATTCTACGACTCGACCGACACCAGAAACCCGCTACGATCGTCCAGCTGCACTCATCTACAACTCGACCATACCCGCTACCGACATCAACCATCTAGCGGAAGATACAAATACTACTCCCACGAACTTTATACGCGCTTGTAAACACGACAATGAATTGTCATCTTTGTTATATTTGTTACCTCACCTTTGTTTACTTTATTGTCTTTGGCTGTCATTACTCGCACGCTTAAACTTAAAACATTTGCGGGGTCGAAGTGCTTATCGGCTCCACAACAGTTTTTAATTATGTGTTATACTACTCACACACATATCATGTATTTATATAACCCCACCGTCACAATATTCCTTTTTCTACAAACTGTACAATAATCATAATAATAATATTAATATTCTGATGAAATGTATATTGAATTTACATATTGCTGTTTTCACAGTATGTGTCTTTACCAGTCTATTATAAAATACTTTATGAAACTGACAAGCGTCTTTGACTTATTATTTTTAACCTACTTTCGGGGAAGGTTGGTTACAACAGGTATCCACTCCTTTTTTGCGGGAAATGGGCAACAGGAAATGTCTTAAGTGGATGATGGTATACGGATTTAAAAATAAAGTTGGAACCCTTGATCTAGTGTATCAACGATAGTGTGGATCGGTGTTGAAAGAGACAATATCATGAAAAGAATTGTTCAGAAAGCTCACACTTTGTGCTGCCTTTGTTTGGTACACTTGTTACTGCGAGAAGAGATGACGGAATACAGTTTCACGGTGATCTGGCATTTCACTCTCTTGATATAACATTTTAAATTCAATGTTGCAGCCTTGAGAGTAAGACAGAAAAATTAATGAAATTCATTGTTTAGAAAATAGGTCTCTTTTTTACTAAATGACAAAACTTGTTTGTCGTGAGATGTGTTATTTGAAAGGTATATTGTCAGATATTACTAATCTTAATTCTCAATTAAAGTCTCCAACCAGAATTATCAACTGGCCATGAATTTGCTTGAAGCACTACTATCTACACCATCTTGTTCAAATACACACAAACACACACACACATGTACACGCACACCCATTTTTTTTATAAATGCACACACATACAGAGTCCAGCAGAAATCCCCATCACATTTTAAACTGTTACCCGTGTGGTGCAAATAAACACCGACAAGTGGCAACGACAGCTTAATCTAGTTAAAATTTACTCATATTTCAGATATGAACAGATAAGTCAGTTTTTGGACTGTGTTTGCTGTTAAAACGTTTTTTTTGATTGCTACAAAGAAAGCTTAAACTCAGAGTATGTGTTTTCAACCTGCTTAATATTATCTTTTAGTTGAAATTATAGAGCTCTGTCTTTTACTGATTAAAAACGATTTTAGCGCTAAATTTTATACACACATATATAGAGAGAGAAAAAGAGAGAGCGAGTGAGAGAGAGAGAGAGAGAGAGAAAAAGAAAGAGATAATCGGTAGTCATTACGCTATTGCTCAAACTATATCTCAAACCAAATAATTATCTGACAAAGATTTCCTTAAAGTACTATTATACGCTGTATCATATATATCTTGTCTTACAAGATTTCTTAAGTTTTGTTTAGTTAAACGCTCTCTGGACAGAAATTATATATATATATATATATATATATATATATATATATATGTGTGTGTGTGTGTATGTGTGTGTGTGTGTGTGTGTGTGTGTGTGTGTGTGTGTGTGTGTGTAACTCACCTGTACAGATAGATAAGTATTCGATTGAATTGTCAATTGTGACGCCTACAAAAATAAGAGTTAAGTCAATTATCTCGTCCTTAGCAAATTCTTTATCGCAAGCAATTGTCTGGATCTAACACGAATCTGCGTCAGTGTGTGCTATTACATGGCTTTTTTTCTTTGACACGTGTCAAGTGGCAGTCTTTTTCCTGCCCCAGCTACTTTTTTGACATTTTATCCTTAAAGGTGAAACACGTGGCTAATCCGATTGAGACATTTGCTTTTTTACTGGTATTTACGTGGAAGAATGCAATGTATTTGTCTGCATCCCTTAAAAAAAAGTCCATTATCCATTACAACAGGCGAAATCTCATTTTGAAAATTACTGACGACCGAATTGAAATTGATTATTAAAGTGATTTACGAAATATTGATAGCCCAATAAAGGTAATTTTACTGTGAGCGCTCTAAAATAAGCCACCAATTTATTTCTATGGAAACTGTTACAGGACTATAATATTTGATAGAGCAAGTTTTCAGCAAGAAAACTTTATTTTTTCTCGTAAGTAATGCCAATGGTTTATTTTCTCAGAAGTATAATAGATGAAAGGAGTATAATAACACCGTTATAGTAAAGCAAGTTTTCAGGTACAAAACTATTTGGCAATGGCACTTAATGCAACGGCTATCATCGTGGGAAATCGAATCAGTGACCCGAATTCAAATCCTGGTCGAAGCTGTTTACATTTCACTTTCACGCTATTGCCCTTGGAAAAGATATGAAACCACTTTTTATTCCCCAGTTTTGCGTAAATAGTAGGACAATTATTTACCATTGGGGACGAAAATGGAAAAAAAACTCTGAAGTCAAATCTAGGGAGCGAGTAGCTTACAATTCCACTCCATAAAAATCTACTTGAACCTTCTGAAACTGCCCCACCATCACAGGCGACTCTGCAAGCTTAAACTGATAATAAATTTCTCCATCATACCTTTAGTTGCAACTTTAATTCCAGCATAAATGTATGTTCTTGTGAGTTAATAAACGTCGGCAAGATTAAGGAGAGTAAATTTTCTAGGGTTTGCCAAATGTCTTTATATAAATAAATACCATTTGTCATTTTAAACCCCTTAAACGTCTTCGTATTTTATCAAAACATGTTTAATGCAAAGACAAACTTCAATTTAATATTTTTTTCTTTTCAATAAAGCATTTATTACTGGGAAATTATGATACATATAAGTTATTATTGACTAGTCTAAGCTTTTATGGTTCAGTAGGAGAAATATGGGATTCCCTCTAAGAAGTGAACTCGCTTATTAACAATTACACAACGCAAGGTTTGCCTAATAAGCTGGGATTATAGAATACACCACTTGCTTCTCTGCAGAAGAGTAAACCTCTCACCACAATGAGTGTCTTAGACATGACATTTAACAATTTGATGGTGAGGCTCAAGTAATGCTGGAGCTTTGGAGAATGCAGAGTATCCCTTCATTGTCATAGCTCCTAGGTCTACTCTAGCCTGAAATGGTAGCACCTGATAGGATCAAATACAACTAAACTGTGTACGTATGCTGAACTGAATTGTTTGAAATAGGACTGTTTTGATGTTTAAACTGCATACTTATGCTAAACTGAATGGTTTAAAATGGAATTGTTTTTATATGCTAAACTGAACTGTTTGAAATAGAACTGTTTTGACATTTAACTGTGTAAACAAAACTATACTAACACTAAACTGAATTATTTGAAACAGAACTTTTTGTCTAAACTGAATAGCTTAACAATTAAATTGTACTTATGTACTAAATTGTACTTATGTACTAAATTGTTTAAAATAGAACTGTTAATTTCTATCAAAATGGATTTGGCATTAAATAACCAACAAAGGCTGATATGCCATAAAACCCAAACAAAAAAGCAAACAATCAAAGCAAGGTGTCCATGGCTCGGGTAAGTTGCATAAAGCTTTCAAGAGAGTTACTTCCCTTACAAGGTATTTTTTTCTTTTATTGTCCAAATATATTAAGTCATTTTTTTGAAAACTTTCAACGTATTTTGGGGGGTTGGGGGGTATTTCTTTTTTTCTTTTTTTCTGTCGGTAAAATTTAAACACAACGCTATTTTAAGTCTTGTAACTCCATGGACATCTCTTGTGAAATGTTCTTTTTTTATCTAGCCCATAAATTAATATTAAGAAATTTATATTGTATGAAGCGCTCATATCGGGACGTCTTCAATGCACACGTTTGGCCAGGTACCGAAAGAGACTCAGATGCCTTTTTTAGGTGCTGAATATTAGATTTTAAGCTGAAGTGGAATTGCGGGATGTTTTCATTTTAGTTACGCATTTTATAGTTAATTTCTAAAATTTTATCATTTGTTTAATCTTTATTCAAACTGCATTAAATCATTTATCTCCACATCTCCACCCACTGGCTACTGAAACCGCAGCCCCATCACAGAAGTGGTGGAGTTACAACCAAAGAGGCAAACTATATCTTAAGGAGAGTAAAATGTTCAGTTAGAAATAACATTTATATTTGTAAATTTGCATTGTGGTCATAATCGATTTTTGCTTTGATGTTTGGTTTTGTTATTTTTAATTACTTTGGGGGGGGGGCTTTTTAGCTTGGAGAGTCATCACCAGCTTGTAGGTAATCAACACACCATTAACTAGGATATGACCACCAACGAAACGAGAATTTGCTCTCTCTCTCTCTCTCTCTCTCTCTCTCTCTCTCTCTCTCTGAACAAATCAGAAGTGTTACTGAGGCCTGTATGTTGCATTTAACATTTTGCTACCCAGCAACTTTATTTAGCCAAATCTTTTCAGCGATCACTTTTTTGTGCTCACCGAATGTATCTAATAAATAAAAGGCATCTTTTAGGAGAAATGATTTGGCATTATTATTAAACCCTACTAGTCTCGATGATAGGATAGCAACAGTGTTATCATGGAAACATAACAGTTGACCACACGGATATAATACAACTGATACCGACTCTTGGAAAAATTGAATTTGCAAATACATTTAGCACGCATAAAAACAAAGCTCCAAGAAAGAGAAGAACAAGTTAGAGTGTTAGAAAGAAAAAAAATGAAGTGGCTGAATTAAACATAATATATCACTTTCCTCCTTTTTTCTTTCTTTTTTTTTTTAACTTTCACATTTTATATTTGGAATTTGGGGGGAAAAATTCTCCATCTAATTCACATCTTACCAGCTGGAAAAAGGTTACATCAGATGAACAAATAGACACAAACATTGGTAAAACACAATGAATACTCCAAATCAAAAGACAAAACTGTACCTATGTCTGAAAAAGTGTCTTCAAAAATAACTTGATTAAAACTCAAATCAAAAAGGATAATCAGTGTACGATGGAATATCAAAATGTTTTGATTTCCCAAATGATATGGGGGGAGCCTAATTTTGACCTCTTCTTTTTTTTCTTTCAAAGTATGTCATATTTTACTCAATTAAACTAGTCAACAACAACAAAAAATTTGAAATGGTGTCGAGGCACCAAACATCTATTTTAGCTAATTTGAGGGAACTGAATTTGAAAATGACCTTACTTTTCTTGGTTAGCTACCGTTTTTTCTGTACAAGAATGCCTCTTTTTTTTCATTTATTTTCTGTATATATGATATTAACCGATGGCAGTATTTCTCATTAGAAATCAAAGAAACCTCTCAATTCGTTATTAAACCAAAAAATACCGTTCTGTTTATTGAGAAATACAATTTTTGTAATAACAATCTGATCCTAGGTTTTTAAAAATAATACGATTGAATATACGAAAACTAACAAGTATTTTCATGATATCATTTAAAAAACTAACTTCAGAAATAGAACCTTTATGAACGTAAGAACTACGGTAAAAAAATGTCTATTTCTTGATTGTCTGTCGTGTTCAATGTGATTTTAAGTCCCTTTTAATACTCCTGTCATCATTCGTTTGTCCCACCGTCTCTGGTTGCGCTCTTTCATTGTTTTGATATTCTGATGGAATCGTTATCCTTGCTCATCACTCACATCACCACAATTATCCAGAAATTTATCTAGATGGCTTTGTAAAAAATAAACCTTAATACTCATATTAGCACCTATGTCTTGCAGACTTTTCAACAGCTTTTCCACAAACTCCTAGTTTTTGGTCCGACACTTGCTTAAAAAGTTTTTCACCACGTCAGCAAACGATGTCCAAGCGCATAATTCCTAAGCATTCATTGAATTAACTAATTCATTATCCTTAATGAGTTTCCTGATGAATCAATCGGGATGTCTTCAGTTGGAGTCTCTTTCCAACTGTGAAAACAAAAGCTCTCAATGTACTTGGTTTCCTTCCGTACTGAAGGAACAAAAATGATGGGATAAATTTATGAATATCAAACAGAGGATTTTAGGCTTACATTTTTGTTTTCCTGTCACCTTAATTATCAGGTTAACTAAAGTGAATTACTGACAAAGCTTATCAGTTATTTTGAAATTTAGCAATAAATTAGAAAAATTTGGTACTTTTATCTTAAATTGGTTAAAAAATACTTTTTTCTAATAAAAATAGTTTATTTCAGGTGACTGACATAAATTGCTCACCCTACTTGAAAACTGATAGGTTTCTACGACTTTCATAAACTAAATTTCGCGATAAACCAAGATCGTAAATTAATCTTTTTTCCTTAAAGGGGCAATTACAGTGCAGCAAAAAAGACAGCTAAGAATGAAAAATTAAAGTCATTTTTTTCTTGGCACCAAAAATCATGTCAACTAGTGAAATCATTAAATCCTGATTATTTTTTCAAGTAATGCTTTGTTATCCAGTTAGTTTATATATATATATATATATATATATATATATATATATATATATATATATATATATATATATATATATATATATGGGGGGTGTAAGCGGGGGGATTTGAATAGCTGAAGTAGATGTTAAAATTATTAAAATCCCATGTAACGATTCGTAAATCAAAATTAACATACTAGTTTGGCAATTCATGTAAATAGAAAGGTAAATTTTGACCTCCTTGGTAGATTCTGAAAAATATTTTAGAAGGATTAAAAATCTTTTTTATTCATTAAACAATTTAATTCTTTTTTTTATTTTAGTATTCAGATCAAGAAAACAATCACCACATGCTTTTTTTCTAGAAATTGTTATAAAATTAGTTTATTCTTGAGTAATGTTCCTGTTTTTAATTCTCATAACCCAAACGATTTGAAATAATTTGCCTTTTCCACAAATGCTAATGGGTAGAATTTTTGGCCTGGCCATCTGATGTATTCTATATTGTTGGCCATTTTGTTATTCATCTCGCCCTTCGCCATATTAGCTTAAATTTCATGACAGTTTCCTCTTCCCATTGTTGCAGAGGTCTTTTGAGTGGTCATTCCAAATCTCTTGAATACTACTTTACATCTGCACGGGTCCAGCTGTTGACTGTAAATCTTCCATCCTGTCTGCTTTCGGTACTTTGTGATCACATCCTTCCCCCTGATCCACTCTTGAATTAAATCACTTCAGATATGCTCACGTAGGAAAATTCCCATCATGTATCTCTCCATTGGCCTCTGTGTGATATCCCGTCTTTATTCTTTTTTATCTTTCTTCTTCGTGGTAGCCAACATTTGCAAAATGATGTGATTGAAGAGAATGGAATATAGGGTCCTATTGAGCATATCTTTTGTCATGTTAAATGACTTCCACAGAGCAAAGAAACAACTCTAATTCTCTCTCTCTCTCTCTCTCTCTCTCTCTCTCTCTCTTTCTCTCTTAATTCATGTATATCTCCTCTCTCTCTCTCTCTCTCTTTCTCTCTCTGTATATATATATATATATATATATATATATATATATATATATATATATATATATGATAGGTTGAAAAGTTCACATGATGAGGTTATATCAGCGATTGATTAAGCACGAGATCCCAGATTAAAGACGCATGTGGTCCACAAAGAGATTATGTTGAAATATAAACCTCATTTGGTCACATTCCATGAGTCAAATTATGAACTTTTCAGCTGACCCTCACACATATATATATATATATATATATATATATATATATATATATATATATATATATATATATAAAATCCTCTCATGCCCTTTTTCAAATATTTCATTTTTTTTACTGTCTCTGGAAGTGAAAATTATGATAGTTCTTGTTAATATCAAAGAAAAGTAAAAGTAGTTTTTATCATTATTCTGAAAAGGAGAAAAAATACTACAATTTGGAATTTTTTTGAATATAGTTTATTTGTTTTTTTGACTTTTTTAGGCTTAATAAGAAATAAAGCATTTTACATCAAGTTTTTTTCTGTTTTTAAAAAAGTCTTTGTCCCATTAACATGAACGTCATATTTTTTAATAAAGGAACATTTTTTTGCTTTCTTTTCTAATAAGTATTTCTAAAGCGTACATATTTAACAAGAAAACATAAAAAAAGAACAGAAAGAAAAAATGTTTCTTATCAGGTGTCCGAGAAAACCCGCTGTTTTTTAGTTTTTGTTTCTTTTAATTAATATCATTATTGTTTTATCCCATTTATTCATTTGTTCTTAATAACTGTAGAGTTGATACCTATCTACATCCTCACAGGGACAAAATGAGCCAAATGGACAGTTTAACATTCAATATGGAGGCTCATATATATAAATGCATGAAAGAACAAAACGGACCCCGCACCTGCAACCAGAATTATAGAGTCATTATAGTATCTGTTCATCCCTCTCCCCTGAAAACAAAACAAGAAAAAAACAAAAAACAAAATAAAAACAAATCATGCCTGGTCCTAAAGATTCCAGTCTTGTGGCAGTACCTTTCAATTTGACTAAAGGGGAGGGTCAGAGTAACCTGATATCTGCATGATACTAGTTGTGGGGATTGGGTAATTTTTGTCCTGACACATACATGCAAGCCATCTTTTTAAATTAACTATATTGCATATGACACTGGAGATCATGTAGTTAAATGATGACTACTCAACTCCTCTTCTTTTTGTGCAATGGAGTGACACTACTCCAGCATAAGAAACCTTTGGTATGATATCCGAACATAAATACAAATTTTACTGAATCTGTCTGAACTAATAAGATTTATCCAACAATAACAAGGAAAAAAGATATTTCCAAATATTTTCTTAACCATTCTTACCTCAGCAGCCAATTGCTACCAAGAAGTACGTAGAAGTAAACAAGCTAAATTCTGACCTGGAACTATCCATTTCTATATCACCATTGCGTATAGAATGTTATAATTTGTTATTTAACAGGTGCAAAGGGAGGCAAATAACAGATTACAACCATTTCCCATTTTCATCAATATTTCAGTCAAGAGTGTTAAGTTGCAGAGCACACAGACATGGTGGTGGGACTCAAGTCTCTTGGGGGTTCATTTTTCTGGCTCTCATGAATTACTGTGAAAAACATTGTTGTGGTTTTTTTTTAAATTGTTTCAAGAGAAATGTATATATATATATATATATATATATATATATATATATATATATATATATATATACTGATTTTTCTACTGAACACAGCATCTTTGAGGAAAAAAAAAACAGTTAAGACTATTTTCAAAATAGAAAATGTTTGTAAACAATTACAAAGCTTCTTATTATCAAACCTCATTAAAAACATTCAATTTTCATAAATGCAAATTCTAACTACAAATATTCATAAAGCCTTAATCTTGCAATAAATGCTTTATGATAATAGTCTAAATCCAAAACCAAGTGGGAGTAAGAACAAATTAATAAAACTTACATACTCACATATACACACACACACACGCATGCAAACACACACACACACACACACACACACACACATATATATATATATATATATATATATATATATATATATATATATATATATATATATATTTACATATATAAGATTTATAGCCTCAACTAATGCAACAGCTGTACCACCAACAGAACGTTCATCAGATAAGATGGCTCTGTGGTCAGACATAGTTTCAAGACTGAAGCATCATTACCCCTAATCCAGAGTGCCTCATCCATACCTTATACTGCAAGACTGTTGGATCTATATTGCATTATAGTGACACCAGATACAGCGTGATTGATGTGCACATAATTAATTTCTATTTATAAGGAGTAAAAAATAATGAGATTTCATTGGCTTTAAAACTATTGAATAATAAACTTAAGTGTGTTTGTGTAGATGTGTGGGTGTATATTAATTTAACAATTAAATTGAAAGAATCTTGAATAAAGAAATAGTTTGGGCCAAATTTTAATTTGTTTTTTCTTTTATACCAGTAAAGTTCTGAGTTAATCTTCCAACTTTGAGCATTGACATCTGTATTCTTTAAAATTTTACTGGTAATCTCCTCTGAACTTTTTTTTAATGTTCCAGCTGATTTAAGGAATTCTGTCATGTAGATGATTCTAATTCTTCCTGTATAATAATAATAATATTATTATTATTTAGGCAATAATCCTCCAATAATTTTTGGGTGAAATTTAAGAGCAGTGAAAAGAGCCTAAGAATGTGCTATATACTGCACTCCACAATAGATTCTTCAAATATAACTTCCAAGGACAAATCTGAGGGAAAGAAGCTGGCCTGTTGAGTCATCTGCATACACACAATGGTTCAAATCAGAGAGATGTCCATCTCCTGACAAGAAGTAGCAATCATCATGTATGTAACAAAAAGAGCACATCATGGAAAGGTTTTTTAGAATAATACACTTAGAATGTGATGGCAAGGAGAATAAAGCAATTACTTGTTCAATTTGCAACCGAATGAAAACAATGTATATATATATATATATATATATATATATATATATATATATATAAGTGTGTGTGTGCATAAGAAACTCCATCCAACTGTAGTATGTATATATATATATATATATATATATATATATGTGTGTGTGTGTGTGTGTGTGTGTGTGTGTGTACATTGTTTTCATTATGTATCTTTTATTTTGTAAATCTTTCTTCTTTCATTGAAAATAACTATTTAGACGTGATAAAATGAAAGACAGTCACCATTATTAAATAACCTATCTCTAATATAAGTAAGTAAAGTAAAGTTAGCGACCATAGTCGAGGGTGACCCGAAGGCTCCCTTTTCGATAGCTACTACACCAAGGTGTAGGGGAGGGCGCTACTCCATTCCCTGGATTGCTCCACTTTACCCTTGAACCGTACCTTATAATGCTGAGTGTTAAGCAAGGTGGTATCAAGTACCATTTTTAAAGTCTTTGGTATGACTCGACCTGGGATTGAACCCAGGTCTCCCGGGCCATTGGCGAACACTCTAACCGCTGGGCCAATGTCCCGGTTATGTTACCATAACAGTGCATGAGTCACATCAAAGAGACAGTTTTGCTTGTACAGTAACATTCAAATGCTCTAATATAGAGAATAAAGTGATTTCCAGTTCAATTTGCAATTTATTTATATTTATGCTCACCTCAACCCTTGTAATTTTTCATTGGAGACAACAATTATATTATATTATATTAATACTATTGTATTATATTTTTGTAGTGTTGTTTGTTATTTAGAAAACTTTTCTTTATTTAGTTGCAGTTAATTATTATAGGAATACTATAAAAGGGATTTGAATCTGCAAAGTGCTTAATTTGTAATTAACTTAAGATATAAAAATGACATTTTTTTTTACTGTTGATTTATTTCATTAGCAAAGGAATCTTTTCGTATTAATTTCACAATCAAAAAATATTTAATTTTCTTTCCAGCTGATTAATGGATTTTAATATCACTTAATATTCCATCACAAACATCTTGAGACTGAAAAGCCACTTCATACAAAGTATTCAAATTTAGTTAATAGATAACTGTGAATAAATATTAATTTGAAAAAATAAATGCTTTTATCAAATAGAATGCAACTACAAAATATATTCAAACAATGAAATTTACAATTATCAAAAATTATTCTTTTAAAAATGTTCTAAGAAACTCATGGATATTAATGTTTTGGTGTTTCTTTTTTTTTTTTTTTTTTTTTCTTTTTTCACTTTAGTGCTCTTCAATTTTGACAAATTATAAATATGTTTTAAAATCAAAATAGAAATAGAAATTTATTTATTCATTATGTTTCGGCCGTGTATGCTCTAGCCTTCATCTGTTGGTTTTTAATTTTTTTTTTATCTACTGATGGAATCTCTTTTTATTTGATGTTCATTGTTCATTGAAATTCAAATTCAAATATGATTTTTTAAATTCTTTTAAGAATTTTGATTGCTTATTAAAATCTACTTTAAAATGTGTGAATGATCTGTCAAATTCAGAACATTCACTGACTGTGGTTTTCAACCCAATTTAAATAGGTAATTACTAAACTGAGCTTATTTTTAACACAGAGTCATATGTACCCAGTGAGAATCAAACTCTTTATTCTTTGATAATGGTCACTGAAACTTGCTTGCTAACCATTACCCAATGAGAAATTACCTTTCAAAACTATTAAAATATACAAGTCTTTGAAAAATAGAAAATACAGCTTTAGATATTAAACACCTGAAAATGATTATTTTAATATTCAAACTTCACTGATAGAAGATATAGTCAGAAAAGTTTGCTTACTGAAATCTTTGGCAAAATTTATAAGTAGCTCAAGAAACACTCACACAAACATGTTTTCTGTTAACAACATATCAACAAGATTCATAATTTAGAAACATGAGAAACAAAGCTCAAAATTTTCATTTTTCAACGAATTTGTTATTATCAATGTCTGTAAAAATTCCATCCAGTAGTAGTATACAATATTTGATTAGTTTAACAAGAGGGTCAATGTGAAGATGCATGGATAAAGTCCCAAATAGCCCCAGACCTTCCTTGCAACCAATATCACAAGGTCCAAGCTCAAAAATATCAGGCCCACAATATATGGAGAACCAAATAAAGATCAGACTCACTGGTCAGTAGTAAATGATCTGTGAGATTAATTTGCTAAAAATTATATGAGATGCCGTAAAAACAAAGCACTGTACAAAGCCATAAAATTGAGGCACCTTGTGAGGACTGAACTCACAAATCAGTAATAACTGATCTCTGAAAACTAAAACTATCGTGCTATAGATAGTCAAAACTGCACTTAAAATATACAATACTTTACGGAAGATAATGTTTTAGATATGAGACACTTTAATATCATTATCTTAATATTTAAGCCTGCCAGAAAAAATACAAATTAAAAAGAACATAACTGATAAGAATTGTTGCCAGATTTACCAATAGGTAAAGAAACAGTCTGCTTGTAGTCTAGAAACTGCACATCAAAATTCATGATTAAACTATAAATAAAAGTGAAAGAAACCTTTTTAATTTTCAAATCATTCAAGCAGTTTTGATGGATTAGTTTGCACTGATATATTTCCCTTTCATCCAATTCTAATGTCTTTTAGCTTAGAAGGTTTTTATTTTATCTCTTAAAGTATCTGCAAAAATAATTTTTCAGCAACTGCCATATTAGAAAATCTCTAAAAATGTATTTCTTGTACACAGTTATACCCATAACAACAGCATAAAAAAATTATTAGACACCTGATAAATAACATGTAATTTAAACGAAGCATTAATATGGTAAGTGATGTGGGAGGGGTTTCCAGAAAAAAAGTTTTAAAAAGATATGCTTAAAAATGAAGAAAAATAGACAAACATTTTTTCAATGATTTTTTCTCTTTTGATGGTTTTGTATGCTTGTGTTTGAAATTTGTTTTTTTTTTCATTAAATTGTTTTGGTCTGTTTGGATATCATTTTTTGTAAAATGTTGATGAGTACAAAATAACAGAATATAATGATTAATCAATAAAAGAATAAAAAAAGAAACAAAAAGCAAAAACATTATTACAAAATTGTAATATATCATAAGCAATTTTTTAAAAATAACAGGGCCCCAGCGATAAATATATATATATGCATATAAGAAATAATAATAACAATAATAATAATATTAATGTTGTTGATAATGATAATAATAATAATAATAATAATAATAATAATAATAATGATAATAATAATAATGTGTTGCGTTTATAAACCTTTTCATGTCATTTTATTGTTCACAGTTTTTTTTTTGTTTTATTCATTCTATATTGATTAGAACCTAATCTTGGCTGGCTGTCTCTGTTAAGTGAATATGCATACACACACATACACTCACACACACACACACACACACACACACACACACACACAAACACAAACACATACATATATGTGTATACACACACACAATATATATATATATATATATATATATATATATATATATATATATATAAATATATATATATATATATATATATATATATATATATATAGGTATAGATATTGTGAATACATTGATATAAATATGTATGTGAATGCATATAGATATATGTATGTATGTGTGTGTGTGTGTGTGTGCGTATATGTGTGTGTGTGTGTGTGTGTGTGTGTGTGTGTGTGTGTGTGTGTGTGTGTGTGTGCATTTATTTATGCTTGTATGATTGTGTGTCTGTGTTTATAGATATGATGATTATACATATATATATATTATACATATACATATTTTATACATACATGCATACATACATATATATATATATATATATATATATATATATATATATATATATATATATATATATATATATATGCTCACATATATGGATGAAAATTCTTTTTGCTTTATTCCGGATCAGTTTTTTTATAATTGATATTGTTGTTATTGGTGTCATTGTCTCTTTGATGTTGTTGTTGTTGCTGCTGCTGATGATGATGTCATTACTGATGTTCATCCACCTTCATTTCTTTTTTCAAACAATAATGTTATGCTTGATTATTCTGTTTGCTTATTTGAAGTTCTTTTTTCTTTTTTTTAAAATGTTTCCTTTATTTGTGTCATCAGACAGATAGACAGACAGACATACAGACAGACTTTGGTTCAGTTTAAAAACATAAAACCCTTCCCCACCCGTCCATCCCTGTTACCCTTCCCATGATCCCTCACCCTTCCCATCAAGCCCCCTCCCATCACCATCACCAACACTCTTCTAAATTTTTTTTATATGATTTCATTTTTCTTATTTCAAATATTTTTGGAGAATTTTTTTTATATTTTATTTTATTTTACTTTTTTTATAAATTTTTTGGGTAATTTTTTGTAAAAAGCTTATGATATATCTATTAGGAAGCTATAATTTTTTTCTTCATTTTGATCCAATCAGTCAGAAATTATGTCCAGTTCGATATTCAATTTTTTCGGAATTCATAAGTTTTTTTTGTTGGTATCGGTTGATTTTTTTCTCTTTTCTGATATATATATATATATATATATATATATATATATATATATAATTTCACATAGTTCTTAATAGTGTTCTTTTGTAGTTACCAGTCATTTTTTTCCAAAAAGATATATAGAAGAGGGAGAGCACCATAGATGGTATGTATATATGCAAATATGTATGTTTGGTTTTTATGCATGGATCTGCTGACATGTGTAGCTTGCATACATATGAATATAATGGTGCATGCTACCACAGGCAGGAGAATATGTACATACCACACCAAATGTTGTCTATGGTAATATGAAAGTTTGTGGATTTCATTTTTTAATAAACCATCAGGCTGATTATTGAAAGTCATTGATCAATAAAAGATGTCATTTTGTGATAGATATTGATTTTTCTTTTTTCTTTCTTCTTTTAAAATTCTCCATTCATTTTGCTTCTTTCCTCCCAGGAAGGGTCAACAAAATCTACTAGCTATATATTATCATTTGAATAATTTTCTTCTTTTTTTTTTTCAAAAATATTTGAAAAAAATTTGTGCTTTTAGATTTTTTTTCCACTTAAAACTGAAAGAAAAAAAATATAGTTGACAACATGAAATAAAAATGAAAGATTTATAGTTGAAGTCACATGTTGCTCTTTCTCTTTTTCTTGATCTTTTCATCTTTTTATTGTCTGCTCCTCTTGATGTTTTTTTTTTCTTTTCTTATTCAGGTCGATCTGTTCCTTGTGACACTGTTAGAAAAAAAAAGAAAAACTAAATATTTCCCCCATTCTTTCTTCTTTTCTTCTCATCTAAAACACCTTTTATTAAGTTTTACCATTTCATCCATTTGCAATTATTCAAGATCCAACAAGTTTCTTCAAACAAGAACACTTATCCCCTTTTGGATATATATATATATATATATATATATATATATATATATATATATATATATATATATATTTATATATATAAAGTCACAACATTTCAGGCTAAGTTTCAACAAATGTATATGCAATATAATTTCACCAGCAAAACTTCATAAATAATGCAGCAATTGCATATATGTGATAATACAAGCCCTTCTTCATGTTTGTAACATAAAAAACCGAACATTGAAGATCAGAGGTGACTGGTCAACACTTTGATGAGCAGAAATCAAAATGGGAACATGTTTCTGGCGAGGGGGAATCATCAGCTGTAAATTTAAAAAAAAACTCTTGATATATATTATAGAGGTGTCCTTGCATTATCTTTACAGTCTTGTCTATAACAGGTTGTATACCAAAAACATTCATTGTTATTTGTTACAAGTTATTTCTTTACTTCATGCAAATGTGTTTTGTCTGGTGACACTCTGATATTTGGCTGGTAACAATGAACAATGAACTAGATGCTCATTCAATTGGCCTGAATTTTATTTAGAAGTGTTAAAAGTCAAAGAATTTTGGGGTAAATATGCTTATCAGACAAAATATTGCATGCAAATAATTCTGTAAAGTCTCTTTCTCTGAAAGACTCAAGGAAATACACCTCAACAACATATATCAATGTATATTTACAGTTAATGGTTTTATGGAGGAACAGGCATGGGTGTTTTGTTTTGATTTTTTTTTACCCTCACTTTTACAAAGAAAAAAGCTCTACAATGAAAAGTATAAAATTTTGAATAAATTTTCCTGGTCCAATCTCAAAAATACAAACAATTTATATATATCAGTTTTCTTTCTTCATTCCTTCCCTCTCTCACTCTCCCTTTCTCTCTCTCTCTCTCTCTTTCTCTCTCTCTCTCTCTCTTCAATGTCAGCCTCTCTCCCTCTTTTTCTTTCTTTTATTTAAAGTTTTTCTTTTGTTTCATTTTTGTTTTGTTTCTTTTTTGTCACATGTTGTCATGGTTATAGCACCACATTAAAAAAATACGAAAAAAAAGTCAAAAGAAGAAATGGTATAACAAGAATAGTGCTGAAAACCTTCTGTTAGTCTCAGGAACTTGCTTGCATTGGATATGATTCTTGTTTGGGCTGGAAGTACGTCTGGTCTGGGTACTTTTCAACACCAACTTCCTCCAAAACTGGAGCACTGGGAGAGGGTCCACGGTACTCACTAGCCACCCCTGAGGTGTTTGATGAGAGCACGGTGGTTTGTGGTGGAGGATGGTGCTGTTCACCTTCAGAATCCAGTAACCGATTTGTGGTTTCTGTTTTCCCTGATCGTTCTTCATCAATGTAACGTCGCTTGTTTTCAATACAGGGAAATACATTCCGTAGAAGGGTACCCATCGAAGCAGGCTTCTGTTTTTGTATGCTGTCACCTTTGTCAGATAATTTCTCCGGGATCTCAGTGTCACCTGAAAAGATACATCAATATCTATTAACCTATAAAACATATCATTTTTCATTGTTATTAATATCTTGGATATTATAACATATAATTCATTTATGAAATATATTCAATCATTATATTGGGTTTTCTCAAAGGCATCACCTGAAAAGATTCATATATATTTATGCATATATTTCTGAAAAACAATATTCTTTTAATGTAAAAATTAATGTTCACATATATAGATCTGGGTCACACAAAAAATCAGATGAATTTTGCCTAAGGTGTTGTCAATTGGAAGCATTATTTACAGTTGCCCTTTTTTTCCAAGGAAATCAATCATGATGGATCCTTTCAGATCCTAGAAGACTGTCAACATTACTTTCTTTACAGGTTGCTGCACCTGGAGTTATTTATTATGGAGTGGGAACATGACTGACTCTTGGATTTTGGGACAGAAAGTGGCAAACTCATGTTTAGCACATTTGTAAAGATTTCTTTGATGAAAATATCCTTTGCCATACACAGTATTTACGAGAAAATTTCACATGGTTTTCACTTCCCAGCAAATAAAGATTTGATGACAGGCCTCTGTTCAGGCCAGGAGCACTCTGTTTAATTTTCTGACATTTTGAATAGCCTCAAAACAAGTTTAAGATGATTTTTTTCTGTAAACCAATTTCCAACAATTCTGAGTTTACATTTATGGAAAAAAATTCTGAAAAAATATGTATTTTGCTTTTTTCAAAATAATTCCCATAATTTATTGAATGATACTACTATATATGACTCTTGAAAATACACTTGCTCAAGCTAACTCTCTTACATGCTGCATGGAGCAAGAAGCAAAAGATATTGGTCTTTAGTTGTACTCAGATGAATAGAGTTTGTGTATTTTATTGAAGACAGTGCAATCTCCTCATTAAATTGTAAACCTCAAATATAAGTTTGGTTTGTTTTTTCTTTAATGGCATATCAACCTTCATGGGTTATTCAATGCCAAAGCCATCCTCGTTGTAAAACAACAGGGATACTTTTTAATCCATGGCTGTAGAAATAAGAGATCATACTTCCCTCAAGGGTATTAGACCAAAAGTGAATGTAATTTTGTGACTGAAATTTGAGCTTGCTTACTTCAAGGCCCCTCTGAAATTAGTATTCCAGTTCATATACCTTGGTAGCAATATCTCATCAATGGAAAATAATGTCAACATGCACATAAATGATGCATGGATAACTCTTCAAAATAAAATGAGAATTTTTCTCAGCTGTGACAATGTTAGTACTACTGTATAGTTACAGCACTTGAACTTTAACAAAACACTTGAAAAGAAAGCTGAATGAGAACTACATAAGAATGTTGCATGCTGTTTTGAACAAATCCTGGAAGCAATACTCAATAAAACTGCAGTTGTACGGCCATTTACCTTGCATCTCACAAACCATTCAATTAAGATGAGTAAGACATGTTGGGCACAAGAATGCAAAGCAATATCATATTTCAACAATTAAAGAGAAGTAAAGAAATCAGGATAAAAACTCATGTCCCTTTATTTTTGTGCTCTATCTCTGGATGAGCACGTATTGATATATTCATTGAATTCAACAGAATTCCACAGAATTCAATGGTCTTCAAATATGTCAATATAAGCTCAAATCAAAGATCAGGTACATGAACCTCAGTTGTGAGTTTTTACTCTGTTCTATTTTATTGACTTGTTTTCTGTTTTCCCGGAGAATATTTACACACTTATACACCAATGGTAAAAATGTATCAATGTCATAGTACTTACAAGTCTCTCCTTTACCAGTATTCATAGATAATTACACATATATATAAATCACATAACCAAATCACATGCTTTATTTCCATAAGACCACATTTAACACTGAAGCCTTACATTAACATGTATTACCATAGACTTCTGTGTTCAAGCCACACTGTTGAATATATCACATTATTCAGCATATCAATTTACAAATAGCAGACATAAACCATATTAACAGTAACCGGTTCTTAAAATTTCAATAAGGCAAATGGATTACTTGTAAATGTGAAATTGTGGTTGTGGGAGTTCATTTCAAAAGAGAAATGACCCCTTATATTTCACATACATGCAAAAATACATCAAGAAATCCAATTATATTCCACATACACACAAGTACTGCATTGTTGATTGCTTCATTGGTTATCTTGAACCAGACATTGTGCATTTACAATATTGTTTTTATATGGTCACTTTAAACAGTTGTTTCTCACATATCAAAATAAAATAAAATAAAATAAAATTATATCTCAGAATTTAAGATATGTTCATGCAAGATATTTGACTATTAACTACCGCAGACTAACATAACAAGCAGTGGGCCAGAAATAATCGCTGTTTAGGAAATTATTTGAATGAGTATCTTCATTTTTAAAAATTTTTTCCTTTGGTGAGTATACTTACCAGCATTCCTTGAACATTCTGATGTATGGAGAGGAATTATAGTCTAGTCTATGAATTATTAGGATTAGTATGACAATGAATTAAGATTATTTTATGAAGTAGATAGATATCTTCATCCTTGTCATTTTGGTGCTTACATTTTGGTCATCCCCAGTGTTCCTAGAGTTATCTAATGTTCTATTACCATCTAACCAAATATACAAATATATAACAGACCAAAAATAAGTACACTACTTATATATATTTATACAATTTCATTTTGGTTAAAGTGGTGTTGCCAATTTATTTTTGGTTACAGTGTTGCAATATTGTAGAGTTTGTTAATGAATAATATCTAATAATATCATTTTTGACTCTATAATGGTCAATCAGGAATAATATATTTATAATTTTAGTTTCAAAAAATATTTATCTATGTGTGTGTGTGTGTGTGTGTGTGTGTGTGTCTATGTATGTTTTTCAGCAACTAAAAATGATATTGAAAGGCTAATATTTTGTTTTTTATTAACAGAAAATCTTCAGACTAAACATTTTTCCTGTTTGGTCTGCTGAAGTTCTTCTGTTAATAAAAATGAAGTATTTCCAATAAAGCTGTTGTAAGTGTTTAATTTATCCACTTTTCCACTTAATTTTATCAGTCATAAATATATGAATGAACTAATATATATATATATATATAGCATGAATACTGTATATATATATATATATATATATATATATATATTTAGAACTTTGTGTGTATTTGTAAGATTGGTTTGGTTATTAGTAGGTTATTTAATGCCAAAGCCATTTTCTTAGAAGAACAATAGTGGTACTATTTAACCTTTAGCTGGGAGGATAAGGGGGTTCATACCTTTCCCAAGGATATTTGTCTGAAAGTGAACATAATAGCATGACTGAAGTTCGAACTCACTCACTACGATTCTGAAATCCATTGCTTTAACCATCACACTATGAGGACAACCCCCTTTTTTTTATATATATATATATATATATATATATATATATATATATATATATATATATATATATATATATATATATATATATATATATATATATATATATATATATATATATATATATATATATATATATATATATATATATATATATATATATATATATATATATATATATATATATATATATATATATATATATATATATATATATATATATATATATATTAACTTAGGTAACTTTGTTTTTGTGTTTTTCTTTTGGTTAGACATTGTGGTGCTGGTTGATTATTTTCAAGCAGTTCAAGTATTTTTCTTTATTTATTGAATGATTTCCCCCCATATATCAATTTGTGTAATATGTTTTTTTCATGCCACTAGATTTATAGAAATAGGATTAGGAATGAATAATATATCTTTTATACAGTCAATGTACTATTTTCCAAATAATCTCATGAAATTTGTATATATATATATATATATATATAAGAGTTAGCTGACCAAGATACTTACATGGAATGTAACCAAATGAGGTATATTTATCAATATAGTTCCCTTTGCAGACAACACACTTTTTCCATCAGTGTTGCAGTGCTTGCTTCCCACTCATAGAAAAAGTCAACAACTGCAGATATAATGCAATATTAGACACTTTTTAGCCTACCCTTATATATAAATATATATATATACTGGCAGATGTACCTGGTCCATGATCAGACTAAAAGGATTTTAGAAACACCAGTGAGTGAGAAAGGGGGAAGAGAGGAGTAAGGTAAAAAATTACAAATGTCCTAATTTGTAATTGAAATATTTTGCCTATTAATTCAAATGAAAAGTGTTCTTTTATTGAATGAATTGTGGGCTTTTTTAAAAATTCTTTTTTAGTTTACATCTAAAATGAAATATAGAAATATGTAACCCTCTGTTGGTTTTCAGGATTTTATTTTTTTGTCTCCAATGAATTTTTATTTTTTACTCGTAGTACTCTGAGAATAATATTTGTGTAAATAATTTTCCAAAAAACAGCATAGTTTTCTTGCAAATTTTTATTTACCCTCCAAAAATTTAGCAATAAAAGTAACTAAGAATCAATATATTACAATATTATTTTATTTTTGGAATTTTTTTGCTTACATTTAAAATATTATTTAAAAAAATGTAAATGTAAACTTGTTCATAGTTTGAATTTTATTTTTTTAAGGACTTTCTTTAAAAAAATGACAAAGATTTAAATTCAATTTGTAATTGTAGTTACAGTGATAAAAGTGTATTTGTTTCATTTATTTTCTTTTTTATGCTATAAAAATGTAAATATAAAAAGAAACTAAAAATTTTAAATGGGTCCTTATTTTAGGGTGGAAAATTTCTCATATCAATTCAAATGAAAAGTATTTTTTCTGCAATAAATAGTATATATTTCTTTTTCAAAATTTTTTTTCTCAATTACCCTGATTAAAAATCAATACATTTTGTTCTGAGAAATATGAAAAGTATTTGTTTAAAAATCAGTTTTTGAGTAATCAATAAACAATGAATTTGTTTTATTATTTTTTTCTTTCTTATACTCTAAGAAGAGCAAAAACTAGAATACCTAAAGTGCTAGAAACTATGTTTCACCTACTGAATCTTCAGGATAATTCTGAGTCAGAATTGTCATCATGATCTGATAGGTAAAACCTTGGTAGTTAGTTTCTGGCTCTTTATGTATTCTATATGAATGTATAAATATATACACCCCTGGACAAAAATTATAAGACTGCCCTCAAATATGAAGAAAAAGATATTGTTTATTATCTTTAAATTATGAAAATCAGGTAAATGAAAGATAAAGCATAAAGACAATTTCATTTAAAATATGAAGAAATTTCAATTCATTTTTTATATGTATATTAACATTCATGCTTGATTTTAAAATTTTGTTTTGACATAAATGAAAACTTAAAAAAAGACTTGATTTAATTGAAAAAGTTATTATATATTCTACGTAATATGAGGTAAAAGTTGGCGACCATAATCAAGGGTGACCCGAAGACTCCTTTTTTGATAGCTACTACACCAAAGTGTAGGAGAGAGCATGACTCCTTTCCCTGGATTGCTCTACTTTACCCTTGATTCTTACTTTATAATGCTGAGTGTTAAACAAAGTAGAATCAAGTACCATTTTTTGAGTCTTTGGTATGACTCAACCTGGGATTGAACCCAGGCCTTCCTGGCCATTGGCGAACAGTCAAACCATTATGCCTTTGTCTGTAATATAAAAGCTATTAAAACTGCAATACTTAAAATACTAAAAACATAAATGGCTAAAGGAATTGCAAGATTAAAGCTCTGGAAAGAGTTGGAAAATCTCAGAGAAAAATTTCAAAGGCCTTAGGATGCAGTAAAACTGTTGTTTGCAATTACTTGAAAAGTCCAAATAAGTGTGGCAGGCCAGAAAAAATTATTACCGCAATTCAAGAGAAGAATATTTGCAAAGTAAAAAAGAAAACTTCATCAACATCAAAAATATTGAAAACTCTAGTGAATGCTCCTTGCAAGACTAAAATAATTAGAAGGCATTTATTTAATCAATAAAAAAATTAAGCATGAGAAAAAGAATTCATCGTCTAAGGTTAACTCTGAAGCACTAAGAGAAACAACTGGAATATGCTCGTCAATATCAAACCATGAGTGCTAAAGAATGGCAAAAAGTTGTTTTCTTGGATGAAAAGAAATTTCATTTAGACAGTCCAGATGGCTTTCAGAAGTACTGCCACACAAAAAAATCTTCAGAAGAGAATTGCTCGACTAAGCATAGTGTAGGAGGATCTCTTATGATCTGAGCAGGGTGCTCCTCATCTTCAGGATCGCTTAAAAGCAATTTGTTTGTGGTTGACAAAAAGCAGCAGCTTATGTGCACATGGTAAATGATTTATCTCTCGTATAAGAAGGGCATCATCTATGTGGAGAAGAAGGGATTGTTCAATTGGATAATGCTGCTATGCACAATGCATCAATAACAAAGAAGTACTTGCTTGACTTCTAGACCACCCAGTGTGCCCTCCAGACCTCGATCATTTAGAAAATTTGTGGGGATTGATTGTTACAAAATTTTATGAAGGAGGTTGACAGAACTCAGCAATTTCTGAACTTAAAAAGGCTATCTTAAAGACATGGTAAAGATAACTTTGGTTAAACTTCCGAAACTAGTTGATGGTATGCCTAATCAAATTTTTGAGGTTATCAAAGCTAACAGCAGATCTACAAAATATTGAATAAAAATTTACCTTTAAATTCTATAGTTCTGCTCATTGGTCTTATATTTATGTCATAACAAAATTTTAGAATTAAGCATGAATGCTAATATACATATAAGAAATGAATTGATATTTCTTCATATTTTAAATTTTATTGTCTTTATGTCTTATCTTTCATATATCTGATTTTCATAATTTAAAAATTATAAACAATACTGTTTTCTTCATTTTTGAGAGTGGTCTTATATTTTTGTCCAGGCATGTATAAATATATATATTAGGCTTTTGTGATAATATGGTATATAATACACTAATTTTATTAAAGACTTGCATATATATATATATATATATATATATATATATATATATATATATATATGTATGTATATATATGTATATATATATATAGATATATATATGAAAATCATATATACTCACATATATATTTGTATGTGGGGGTGTATTGGGGTTTGGATATACATGAAAGTTATACATAACTTTCATATATATGTGTATATATATATATATATACATATATATATACATATATATATATATATTTATATATATATATATATATATATATATATATATATATATATATATATATATATATATATATATAGCTTTTATGTATATCCAAACTCAATTTATATATAAGTTTTATGAAATGAAATTGAATATAGAACATAGTATTAAAGATTTATACATATATTTATCTATATATGTATACTTGTATTCATATATATATATATATATATATATATATATATATATATATATGTTTGCTTTATAAGATTTTTTGGTATATGACATACAAACTTTATTAAAAACTTATATTTGTATGCTTATATGTATACATATATAGTCATATATACTCACATATATACATCATATATAACTTAACATTTCCTGTCATGTATATTTAAAAGTTTTCATGAAAAAAAGAAATTCTGAAAAGCATACATTTTTTCTATAACTGTTAGCAGACAAATACTCCATAACAGCAACTAAGGCAATTACAAATATTTAGAAAGATGTTATTTAACTTACAAGAAAGTTTAAAATCTCTACTCAGCCGTCCAGAAAGGGGACACTCTGCAAGAGATGTCATATAACTGGTGCAAACAGTTGTCATGAAAATAGAAATATGACAAAAATCATAAACCAGATCACCTTTTTCTCAGTGTGCCATACAGTTTTTAGGCTTATAGATAGGAAATTGTGTGGAAAGTAATATTATTTATTCAAGAAATAAATAGAATATTTGCAAATGTAATTCAATTAAATCTAATTAGTTAATTTTGTGATTCTCATCATCAAAAAGAAGTATTCTACTATAAGGAAAAAGCCTTATTTTATTCCCTTGAATACACTACCCAAAAAGTTATACGTTGAGCATAGTGTACTCAGTATAAGTCAAATAAAATAGTGTAATCAGTATAAATCAAATTCCTTGATGATAAGCTGTTAGTTAAGCTCTCTAACCATTATTCTAGTCAAAATACACACAGCTCAATCATAATTCATTGAGTGTGTTGCATTACAGCCATATATTATTCAAAGTCAAATCTTCTTCTGATTAATAGACTCATCATTGTGGACAAAAAACAAAATGGCCTATAGACTGTTCAAGGTTATCATCTGACTGGTATATATAGTAGTAAACAATCATGTGACCAGGAATTAAGCATTTTTTTGCCCATTCAAAAAGCAGCACAGACTTGATCCCTAATAAACATATAAATAACACCTCACAATGAGCAATTCTCATTTATGCAGGCCCAGCATGACTTTGAGTTTGTTCACTTCCCTCTTGTATATTACTGTATATAAATGCCACCCAATTTGTTGATTCTATTTTTTTTTACCATTTCTTCCACCCCCCTACTATTATGCAGGATATACAATATCCTGGTCAGTAAGTTACCCTTCTTCCTGTTGGTTTCAAAATCATATATATTTGAAAAATGACATTACTTTCCATTAAACTTAACATATGCAGTGTGTTCAAAAGGTATCGACAATGAATCTGCATTTACCAAAACGTGAATGAATAATGACGGAAATGTTAATTTTCTTCACAAAAGCCTCCTTTGACTTAACCACCCTTATTCCAGTGTATTTTCCATTAATCAGAGCACCTCTGAAGCTCTTCTTTTCATATAGTGTGAAGTTGTAATGTTCTCACAAACCAGAAATTTTAACTTTGAGATGAATTTTTAGTTTAAAAAACATTGCAATAAGCTTCATAATAAACATAGTCTTATATAAAGTGGGTTTAAAAAGTATCAAGACTGAAGTTGTGTGTACCAAAACAGAAATCTGCAAAAATTGAATATTAATTTTCTTTAACACACTTATTCCAGCAAGTTTTTCATTGGTTGAAGCACCTCTAAAGCTTTTCTTTTGATATTTTGTGAAGCTACATATTGCATTTCTTTTAATGTCCAATACATTCAACAGAATTCAGCGTAAAATCACCAAACAAAGGTTGATAGAAACAAGCAACTCATCATTGTTCCGATGAATTACAGCAGCGATTTAACCTCATTGGGTTGGTTGGTTTGTATGCCTATTGAACCACACTGGGTTTCCTAATGCTAAAGTCAGTCACTCTTTGCAGGCACCTTTGTGGTTTCCAGAAACTAATGATGATTCTTTATAAACCATTATAGCTTCAAATGATTTGAACTGAGTTATATGGTTTCAAGTATACCTACCTTATTCTAATAATTTACAAGCAGTTATATGGTTTCAGGTAACTGTTCCTATTATATAATAATAATTTGTTTGGACACTGTTATATGGTTTCAATTATTCCAATCAAATACTAATAACATGCTAGCAGATTTATTTAATCAATAGATTGGATTCTAACTGGTACACGCACTTCAGATCAAAATGGGTCTAGGAACAATGGTAAAACAAGTTGACTTTATATTCCCAAGGGCTCGAGATCTTGAACCTCACCAGTTTGGTGGCATACCCAGGACATTACTTTTATGGGTGGGGATCTTATCCCAATCAAGGCATCCTCCAAGTAACTATTCTCGATACAAATAATTGGCACATAATAATATAGTTTCAAGCAACTATATTCTTTTAATTAACTATTTCTATTTGATAATAATTTGTTTGCACAAATTTATATTGTTTCAAGTATTCTCATCAAATACTAATAATTTATATACAATCATATAATTTCAAGTAACTATTCCTAACGTGCACTCGTGAAGACTGCCTCCAAAAACTATCAACAGAACCCAACAAATACAAATGCACGAGAACTAGAAAAGGCGCAACATCAATTAACAGGAATATACCTAAAAGAACAGGCAGAATACGTACAAAATCAGATAGATAAGATTAGAGACTCGGTGGAAGATAGGCAATCCAGGATAGCCTGGCAAACAATAAACGAAGTAAGTGGAAGGAAGAACACAGCCAAAGCAAAATTGAAAGCTGCAAGCCAACAAGAAAGAATAAAACTGTGGGAACAGCATTTCAAAAATCTACTAGGAAACCCACCGGAAATAACGGATGAACCGATCACCAGAATTATTAGTAAGCAATTAGACGTAAAACTAGGTCCTTTCACCAAAGAAGAACTCGACACGGTTCTCAGAAGAATTAAAAATAGGAAAGCGGCGGGGCTAGACGAGATCCCCCCAGAAGTGTGGAAGACGAGACAATTCGACGATATACTGCTCCGGCAATGCAACGCAGTCTATAGTCAAAATAGGATAGAACGATGGACGAAGGGATGCATCCTTCCATTCCCTAAAAAAGGCGACCTCGGACTAGCCAAGAACTACCGAGGGATAACACTTACATCCATAGCAGCCAAAATCTACAATGCCCTACTACGAAACCGCATAGAACCCAAAATGGAAAACATCCTTAGGAAAAACCAAAATGGCTTCCGGAGAAACAGATCCACAACCTCACAAATACTGACCATCCGTAGAATCCTGGAAGGCGTTCGGGCAAAAAACTTACAGGCGACATTACTATTTGTCGACTTTTCCAAGGCCTTCGATTCCATACACAGAGGGAAGATGGAGCAAATCCTACTAGCTTACGGCCTACCAAAAGAAACCGTAGCAGCGATAATGATTCTCTACAGAAACACCAAAGTAAAAGTACGTTCACCAGATGGAGACACGGAATACTTCGACATTGTTGCAGGAGTACTACAAGGAGACACACTAGCCCCGTACCTCTTTATCATCTGTCTAGACTATGTGCTTAGGACTTCGATAGACAAAATCAGAGAAAATGGCTTTGAGCTGACTAAGAGAAGAAGCAAAAGGTACCCCGCAAAAACAATCACGGACGCCGACTACGCTGATGACTTGGCGTTACTAGCGAATACGCCTAATCAAGCAGAGACACTACTACATAGTATGGAACGAGCTGCAGCTGGCATTGGCCTACATGTCAATGCAAACAAAACCGAATATATGTGTTACAACCAAACAGGCAACATTGCCACACTAGACGGAGCCTCTCTGAAACTAGTCGACAAATTCACCTACCTAGGAAGCAGCGTCTCATCAACCGAGAAGGACATCGACACACGACTGACGAAGGCATGGACAGCTATCGATAGGCTCTCGATCATATGGAAGTCGGACCTAACAGATAAAATGAAACGCAGTTTCTTCCAGGCAGCGGTTGTGTCGATACTGCTATATGGATGCACCACATGGACGCTTACAAAACGGCTGGAGAGGAGGCTGGACGGAAACTACACAAGAATGTTGAGAGCAGTATTAAACAAGTCCTGGCGACAACACCCCACGAGACTTCAACTATACGGACACTTGCCCCCCATCACAAAAACTATACAAGTTCGACGAACCAGACACGCAGGACACTGCTGGAGAAGCAAGGACGAGCTCATAAGCGATGTACTCCTGTGGACCCCCACTCATGGATGTGCAAGAGTGGGACGACCAGCACGAACTTACATACAGCAGCTATGTGAGGACACGGGTTGTAATCCTGAAGACCTGCCGGAGGCGATGAATGATAGGGAGAAATGGCGAGAGACGGTCAGGGATATCCGCGCAGGCGGCGCGACATGATGATGATGATGATGATTCCTATTTCATGGTATTAATTCGTTTGCACATTGTCATATGAATTTAAGTATTCCTATCTAATACTAATTTTCAGACTCATCTATTTGACTCATTGATGGGACACTTTCAGGTACTACCACTCCAGGTCAGAGTGGGTCCGGAAGTAATGGCAACAAAGAACTGCAAAACTGAAGCCTTTCCACCAAATGCAGTTTTGTGTCATATTTCTCAAGGTATTGGAGAGATATTATTCCTTCCTGAAGCATACAGTTGGTATATTCTAGACCTCTGACAGAGAGCCTTGTTGTGTATGAGGACACCAATCCACCCTGATAACCTTTAGCAAAGCATCTTACATGCACATGCAAAACTCAGAACAAGATCTTTCATCTAAATATGCCCAACCAGCATTATAATGACTCTGCTATTAGGGACTATTTCAAGTTTTTTTAATTAGTTTACTCACAGTTGCTCAAGGGTAATATTAAGAGGACATTTGAAATTTACAAATGTCATTAATAACATGGCTTTATCAATATGAAGATTCCAGGCAACTTATTAGTTTCCCACTGAGTTCTCATCTGCCCTGGCAGTGCTGCTACCTTAGATGGAAGAATCATTGTTAATTCCCTTTTTCATGTCTGGGCTGCTTTCACAAGCCACTTGTTTTGTATAAATGTGAAATAAATATATCATTAAATTAATACATTCCTGATCACAGGCTGTCATATCTATGCATACATTTTAATTCAATTGATAGAAAGAGCCAAAAGTGTAATCTATCTGTGCCCAAAAAGAAACCAAACCTTTAATACAGAATGCAAATGAGATATTCTATGATGCTCACCACCAAAAGTTTATGGAACAATGACCTTAACCATTTTGTATATAAAAAAAATATGCATGAATAGTATTTCAGCAACACTTACTGGATTGGGCATTTGTACAGGGTGTGTTTATTGTTTTTACTTCCAAGATGAACAATGGGTGTGAAATATTGTTTTAATTTCTTTTTTCGAAATATTTGTGATGTAGCAACTTTTTTGTGTTGATAGATAGTAGGTTGTTTATTTTTAGCTAGGTAGTTTGGTTGGTTATTTAGTTGTTTTTATCACATGTTAACCATTTTGTGGTTATTTAATGCTAAAAACAGTCTTTTTTTTTTGCTGCCAATTATATTGTTTCAAGTAACAAATGATTATTCTTTGTAATTTTACAGTTATAAGCTAACAAGTATTCCTATCCAAAATAAATGATTTTCCATCAGATATACTAGACCCATAAATATCATATCAAGCCCTAAAGGATTTTCAGTGTTGAAATTTGATTCCTTTGTAAAAATTTTATTGTAATCATAAATATATTTTCCATGTTCTATTGCATTTTCAATTGCATTTTTTTATATTTCTATAATCATTTGATTTCACTTACTTGTATGATATAAAGAATTTCTATAAAATACAAATAATTTGGACTTAGCTGTATGGTTTCAAGTATTCCCATATAATACTAATAATCATCTGGTTTAAAGTATTTATTCAATAGTAATTTTTTAAATCATTTAATGTAATCAGTTGTTTGCACACAGTTATAAGGCTTCAAGTAAATAATAATAATAATAATAATAATAATAATAATAATAATAATAATAATAAGCCTTTGTAAACAATTATAGCTTCAAGGAACTATTCCTAATAGAAATAATTTACTCACAGTTATACCGTTTCAAGTATTCTCAACAAATACTAATATTTTGCAAGCAATTAATGATTTCAAGTCACTATTCCTTTTTAATAACAATAATTTGTTGGCACACTGTTATGGTTTTCCTTGTTTGTTTTTTCCTCAGTTGATATTGTGTGAAATATGGGTGATATATGATATGTATGAAATAGTTTCAAATTAAGAAAATAAAATTATGGAATCTTTTCTAAGGTTGCAGCTAGTTTATGGGGAAAGGTTTTTTTGCTCGGTACAAAAAGTGACCAGGGATGCTCACATTTCAAATAAGGATGAACATTTACCAAAGATTTTTTAAAAATTATGAAAACTTTTCTTATGTGGCAACTGGCTTTGGCAACTGTGTTACTTTTTGCTCTGAACACAAAATAAAATGTGATACCAGCATTTCAAATTAAGAGCAAAATCTACCAAAGATTATTTCAAATCATGGCAACCTTTTACTTTTTTGAAAATGCCTTGTTGCACAATATTTGATATACTTTATATATCACATTTTCTGTTTTCATAAAGGAATAATGTTGTTGGTGGCTAGTCCTCTGAGGTTCATAAGATTTATACAGGAGTTCCACATGGTTCTCTTTCCTTGGTTCTACTCTTCTTTGAATTATCATCAATGCTCTAATTGACCAATTGTCAACACCTTTGCAGATAATTCAACATTTCATTATAAGTCTTCTAAAAACTTTAAACATCTTGACCTGGCTTCTGGTCTATCACCTGAGCTTAATTTTATTGTGCAAATGGATAGAGATTTGTCTTTCATCTCTTAGATTAAGTTGCTATCTTTCCACCCTCATCAGAGCTTTCCTTATCTCCTTTTATTTTAATTGACAAAACCTAAATGAAAGAGCTTGACAGCTTTGATTTCATTTAACTCCTGATTTGGAGTGGCACACCTATATAACATACATTGTAATAGGTGCAATAAAAAATGTAAGGGCCATTTTATCGCACCAGTTAGAATTTAAAACTGTGATAATACCAATGAACTCTATGATAATACCTGTGAACACTGATAATTCCTTTTAACACTGTGATATCAATTAACACTGTGATAATACATATTAACAGTGGGATAATACTCATTGATACAGTGATAATGTTTATTAAAACAGTGATAATGCCAATTAAAACATTGATAATGTCTATTTGCACAGTGAAAAGTCTATTAAAACTATAGAAAAGTCAGAAACAGGCTTAGTATAACTGTTATGATTGTTGGAAATGGAATCCTGACCAGAGTTCAAATCCTTGGCAAGGTTGTGTTATGGTTCACTTCTGGCAAATTCCCTTGGCAGATAAATACATAAGGGAGAAGAATCCCCATAGCATAGTGCCTAAAGTGCTGGACTGCAACATCATAATAAGCAAATTCAAACCTAAGTTATGCCATAACATTCACTTTGAGACTAATCCCCATGAGAAAGGTATAATAAACTCACTCCTGCAGTTATAGTTTAAATACTACCATGACCATTTTTCAACAAAGATTTCTTTGGCATTAAATAACCCACAAATTTTGATATACCATTAAATTTTGTATGGCGCTTTTGTTTCATGTTAATCTTTTATTTGTTCTTTTTTAATGCATTAATCAACTGACCTTGCTTCGGGTAACTTTAGAATATAAAATCTTTTTTTAATTATGAAAATATCAAAACCCCACCTGTAAAAGCTTGCTAATCTCTCAAGAATCATCAAACTTCATTTGAAGGCTTCCAATTTGCTGTTGTCTGCATTAGTAAATATAACAGAATACTAAAGATGATATTCAGTGAAGTTAACAATCGTCCAATTCTACAGTTTGTTATGTTGAGGCACTCATGGTGTAATAGCTATCATGGTAGGCAGTATATTTGGCTATTCAAGTCTAAATCCTAAATGAGACTGTGTGCATTTTACAACGTGCTAATACTCTAGGGAAAAGTGTAAATCCACCTATTCTCTCTTCAACTATAGGTAAATAGTGGGGCAGACTAGGCTCTTTTATCTTGGTATGATAACTGTTCTTGAAGAAGGAAAACTCTGTATTCAAATCCATTGTAGACAAGACACGATACACAAGTAGCACCCTCATGACCAAATCAAATAATGAGTAAATCAAAGTTTTTTGTAATCATTATTAATTAAGCTAAATTTAGTTTGCTTTGAGAGAATCATTCTCTCAATCAATAGTCGGCAAGTTTTGCACCATGGAAAGTGCGCTTTTTGTGTTGATTGCTGATAGATTAGAAGTAGCAACAATGTAAAAAATTTTGGAATTTTATAAAAGTCTCAACATTTTTTTTCTTGATGATTCTGATGAAATTATTTGATGAACTGTTTTGGACTCTATCACAAGGCTTCATCTAATCTGGTCAATCCAGATAAATTCTTTGTCATTCTTTATTTCTTTGCTTATCAATAATGTGAAACAGATTTTTTTAAAATCTCACTCGATATTGCAGCATATTAAATGTAATCTTAACGAGTGACAAATTAGTTTAACTTCCTTTATAAATATATCTATATGTATCTCTCTCTCTCTCTCTCTCTCTATATATATATATATATATATATACTAAAATGATAAAATGCTGACATCAGAGTGGTAGTACCTGTTGTAGTCCCATCTATTGGTGAAATAGTTCCATTTGAATATTTTTAGTATTAGATAGATATATTTGAAATCTTATAGATGCACAAATTATTTGCATTAAGTGTAGATAATTGAAGCTATGAGTTTTTCCAAAATATAATTGTTTGTTACTTGAAAATGAATAACTGCTTGAAATAAGTCAAATGATATAATTGATTGCAAAAAAGTTTGAACATCTGATTTTATACTAAAATAACTTAAGATGGATTGGAAATAAGTAATAATATATGCCCTTAAAAATATATGCACATCTTGTCATAACCAACCAAATAAACTAAATCACAATGACATAATGACCATAGCAAAGTGAATTCAATGTGCAGCATCAATAATCTTTTATAAAAGAAAATGTTCTTCTAAATGAAAATTACAGGATTTTATTATTTCTCATACAAAATTCCTCATGTCATAAATATGGGTGATTTCTCATTTTTTTCACCTATTTTTGTCAGAGGATTTTATGATCCACATAAAACTTTGAGAAAACCTAAATTTGGATCTTTTAGGTTTCAGTCTTGCTCTGCCATTATAGCATTGAGCATTTTTTATGTAGTTTACTTATTGGCATTTATCTTCTTTTATTGATGATGTTTACAAGACAAATTTAATTTTAAATAGAAATTACAAATAACTGAACTTTAACTTTTTTAATCAATCTATCTAAAGGAAACTCAAGTATTTAATAAATCATTTTTTTCTGTAGTCAAAAAAAAAAATTTGGTTTCAAAATATGATATAGAATTTTACATAGGAATATACTCACTTTTGAAACATTCATGTTTTGGTTACAGAGTTTCAATGTTGTATAATTTGTAAATAAGTAACACCTAATAGTATCTGTTTTGTTTGCATAATTTTCCTCTAGAAAAAAATCTTAGTATCTTATGTTCAAAAGAAATCAACAATTTATAAAGAATTGTTTGGAGTATACTTAAGGACAATAGCATGTAAATGTAAATTGTAAGTGACTAATTTTGCATCTAATCAAGATACGGAAAAATTGCCATCAGGTAGTGAAAGTTTTAACACAAAAACTAAAAATATATTTCAGAGAGTTATTTGGTGAAACATAAAGGCACTTCCTATTCCATTAGAATTCAACAGATGGAGCAAGACTTTCATCCTTTGATGGAAAACTAACCTTCAATATGCAACTGGTTTGCAATCTCGTAGACAATGTCCTCCCTCCCACACGTCTTCAAGCAACTGAAGAGATCTGCTATCGACTCGGCATTCTCTCCTCGCCAACTTCTCCATTCTTGTAGATAGCCACTCACAGCTAGTTTCGGTTGGCTTCCTAAAAAAAGCAAATAAAAAGAAAATTAAATTTATGTTCAAGACTATGATCAGCTAGAACAAAAACAAAAAAGATTTCAGAAAATTTTCTATAACTTTATAAAGAATCAGTAATATTTCAATTTTTTTTTTTTACATTGTGTATGGGTGACAATTAAATCTCTTTTTTATGTCTTTGATATTGTCAACACAATTTTACACTTAATCCATTTTTGGATGTTGATGGATTATATCTCAGATTATCTGCCAGTTGCAGAAGACAAATTGATAGATTTCAAGAACCTACATTTTTCTTTGTTGGCCCCTCAGCTTTTCCTTTGTTTGCTTTAGCATATGCATATATTATCACTTATGTACATGTAACTCTATTCTTATTTCCTTAAGGTGAGTTCCATTCTAAAAATACTCTATATGTGTACATAATTCTACGATCATATGATCACAGCAATATGTGTTTTTCTGTTCACAGTCATCCACAATCAATTGATTACTGAGTTTCAACACTGCAGTGTTTGGTTATTAATAATAATAAAGTTGGCAACCTTTGTCAAGGGTGAACTGAAGGCTCCCTCTTCAATAGCTACCAAACTGAAGTGTAGGGGGGGCACTACTCAATTCCCTGGATTGATCCACTTTACCCTTGATCCTTACCTTATAGTGCTGAGTGTTAAGCAAGGTGGCATCAAGTACCATTTTTGAGTCTGGGGTTGAATAATACCTAATAATATTTGCTTTGATCATATGATGTTCTGCTTGAAATAATAAAAACTGGCTATCTGGTTTAAAAGAAAATTATTCTATCGTAAAAAAATTGCTATTGAAGTACTTATTCATTGGTAGTACTAAATCTATCTATCTATCTATCTATGCACACACACACCGTGTTTATCTTTTAAATACAAAACAATTCTATATGCATAAAAATTCTATTGACCATGTACATACAAAACTATATATATAGAACTAAATTATCTTTTTTGTCAGAGATAGAAAACTAACAAAACTCGTATTTTAAGTAGTAGCTACTGGAAAAAATAACTGTTAACAAAATCTTTATTTTCTAGAAATAAAAGAATTACCTAAAGCTATTAACTATTACAAAAGTGTGTGTGTGTGTGTGTGTGTGTGTGTGTGTGTGTGTGTGTGTATGTGTTTGTGTGTGTGTGCCCATTTGTATATATATATATATATACAGTAGATTTAGTAATTGTTCTATACTGATATATATATATATATATATAGGAAACTATTGCTACTCATCTATAAGGGTGGTATCTATTGATGAGTTAAAAATACAGCCATTGAAAGATTACCATGAGTCTGATCCAAACCATATGTTCATATTGTATCACCCTTTATGCAGATAAACAAGGGGTTTGTTCTGCAGAGGTTGAAGCACTGGTCTCAGTGATCGAAAAATCAGCTACAAAACTCAAATCCAAACCTAAGCAAAAATTACTTTGCTGCAAAAGCACAATACATATAGCAACAGTTAACATTATAACTTTAAATAGAAAATGCCGGCTACCGAAGCTGACAGCATCTAAAGCAGAACATAATATAGATGTAGTATGCATGCAAGAACATAGATACTGTCATAGTGAAGTAGATATAAAGTACCATGATTCCAGCAATAGATGGACATTTATCTCAGCATCTGCATAAAAAACTCCATCAATGCTGTCATAGTAGGAGTAGGAATACTTCTCAGTCCTCGTGCCCTAAAATCATATAATAATATCAAGAAAATTCAACCGAGAATAATGGTAGCTATATTTAGCGGCAACCCTAGCACAACAATCATCTGCTACAGTCCTACCAATGCTAGTGATGAAATAGACCTCATCATCTTCTACATGAGCTATCCTCCCTTGTCCATAGTATATCCAAACACAATTTTCTAATCATAAGTGCAGACTTGAATGCACAAATAGGTAAAAACAAAAACAAAAAATAGTGTTTACACAACTTGTCAAAACAGAAATGGTGAACATCTAACAGAATTCTCACTTGAAAACAGACTAACACACCTTAATACTAAATTCTGGAAAAAAAAGGAAAACTATTGATATAGAACTACGCAAATAATACTTAAGCCCAGGTAGATTACATACTCATGATTAAGATATGGATTAAAAGTGCTCTAAACTGTGAGGTATGTTCCTCTTTTGAAGTAATATCTTCTGATTACAGAATTATCACCATTAAGATATGTATGAGCCTACGCAAAATATCACACAAACAGCCAAAACCACACACTCAATAAAGATATCAGTAATAAATATATAATAACACTAAGAGACAAATTTGATAGTCTTCGGAAGATATCCAAAACACTCTGAATGACGATTTTAAGAACTTCGTCAAAGCGCACATGGAAGCAGCAGGAGAATGCATACCCACCAAACAAAGAGCCAAACATAGAATTCCATGGAAGACACTTGCAGACAGGAAAAAATGAGATAACAAGAAAACAGCATCCCTATTTAATAAAAGACACCAACTAAAGCTAACGCTCAGAAACTAAAGATAGCAAACACATACCAAAAAGAGTAAATAGAATACATTCAAAGTCAGATCAATAAAATAAGAAACATGGTAGAAGATAGGCTATCTCGAATAGCATGGCAGACAACAAATGATGTGAGTAAAAGGAAGAGCACCTCCATAACTAAAAACTGCCAGTCAAGAAGAACAAATACAGATGTGGAAAGAAAATTTCAAGAATCTGCTAAGAAACTCCATAAATATCACAGATAAACCTGTTATGAAAAGTATCAATAACAAGCTTGACATCAAAACAGGACTGTTTACTCAAGAAGAACTCAATGTAGTACTAACAAAAATTAAAAACAGAAAAGCTGCCAGTTTCAATGAAATACCCCCAAAATTATAGAAGACTAGGAAATTCGGTGACTTACTGCTTTGATATTACAATGAAGTATTTAACCAGAATACACCTGAGAGATGGACAAAAGGGCTGTATCCTCCCATTTCCCAAGAAAGGTGACCTCAGAATCATCAAGAACTACCAAGACATAACCCTTACTTCCATTGTGGCAAAGGTTTATAATACTCTGCTTCTCAATCATATCAAACCAGAAATTGTGAAAATTCTTAGAAAGAATCAAAATGGTTTTCAGAGAAACCAATCCGCAACATCATAGATTCATTGAAAGAATGCATGCAAAAAACCTCTAGGTGACATTTTGTTCAAAGATATCTCCAGAATATTTGATTCCATACACAGATGAAACAAATACTTCAAGCGAATGGTTTCCTCAAAGAAACTATCACAGCCATAATGATGCCTGATAGTAACATAAAAGTCAAGGTTTACTCATCAGATAGAGACACGGACTTTTTTGACATTACTGCCAGTATTCTGCAAGGGGATACATTAGCTCTTTATCTGTTCATAATCTGCCTAGACTATGTACTTCAAACATTGATAGATCTAATGAAAAAGAATGGCTTTAGACTGAAAAAGGCAAAAAGCAGGTGACACCCCACAGAAACTATAACAGATGCAGACAATGCAAATGGAGTTGGCCTCCACATAAATGCCAACAAAACAGAATACTTTTTTATCATTCAGGGTTTTTGAACTATTGTCTTCATTGTTATATTTGCAATGTTTTAGCCAATATGTCCTCTGGCCTTCTTCATATATTTGTCAAACTCAGGGCCTACATGAAACTTTGAACTGTGTCCTTTATTTACTCCACGAAGGAGGTTGCTTGTTCTGATTTCATTATCCCTAACCCGGTATAAGTGCAAAGTATTCCTGTATTGTTACTCAACAGCTGTCAGAATTGAATCGGCAACTTCCTGATGATTGTCTCTTTTAGAAATATAGGGAACCAACACCTATAACCATTACACTATGTGTCCAGCTGGACAGTTCATAGAGAATTTTTGAGACTTATAAACTTAATGTTCTCACATCACAATGATTACAACTACTATATATGATTTTTAACTGAGCTCATATTCCAATTTCTTTTTTATATAACCGTGTTGTTTATTGGTTCCTGTATTGTATTCAACTTCTATACTTGGTCTACTCAACAGGTCACTGTAGCCCAACATTTGTGCTGATTCCTTAAGGTGTCTGATTCTCCAGTGTTCTTCTCTAACAATTATTTTAACTTTATCCCATAAGGGCAGATGATTTCCCCTTTTTTTCCATATATGGTCTACCATACCTGACTTTTCAATTTCACTTCATACAACTGCTTTCTGATGTTCTTCTAATCTTATTTTTTGTAGGCGGCATGTCTCAACTTTGAATACTTTACCATAACTGCAAGGGATGGAGTACACACAATTCTTGATCAGGTTGAATTCTGTTGGTGGCTTGACATGGAAGAGATACCTCCAGAGAGTTGAGCCACTTGTGAATATTGTCCTGATGTCATATGGACTACATATCTTTTGGAACCTTTTGGCTATGCCTCTCACATTGGGCAGACATACTGTGGTGAGTTTTTGGGTTTTGTCTTCTATCCTTCTATCCAGGTTTCTTGGAGCCAATGTTATGCACTCTGGGTAGTTATAATGTCTTAAACTAATCATTTCTTCTTGATATGCATCCATATCACTGCTGATGGCTTTACTTGATGTTGTAAGCAATGGACTATTCCCTTCTCCACATTATAGGGATAATGTGAGTTGAAATTGAGGTACTGTTCAGTGAAGATGACCTAAATCCTTGCTCTGTGCATGTTACAAGCATCAAGGAAGGGTAATTTATTATCTTGTTCTTTCTCCCTAGTGAACTGTAAAAATGGTTGGATTAAGTTTACATGATCAAGTAATATTTGAACATCTCCTTGATCAGGCCAGAGAACAAATGTGTCATCTAAATATCTAAGCCATATTGATGGCTTTAGTGATGTAGATCCTAATGTCATTTCTTCGAAGTATTCCATGTTTATGTTGGCCAATACTGGTGACAATATATCAGATCACATCCTCAACACAGAAGGTCAACATTTCCATTAAATTATCTATCAGGGTGCAGGTGCGTTCTTCCAGCAAGGTATCTACAGTCAGTTTATTCCGTACCGCAGCTAGTGTCTCATCAGTAGGTTTCTTTGTGAACAGACTTACTCCGTCCAAACTCACCATCTGGTTGGAACAAATAGGAGCATTACTGATTCTCTCCATGAAGTGGGCAGAATTCTTAACATGTGATGAGGACTTACCAGCTAGGGGGCTGGTGGCCTTTACAAGGAAGCAGTTCAATGGGTGACATACTGAACCTTAGTTAATGACAATGGATCTCAATGCAATACCACCCTTATGAATTTTTGGAAGACCAAAATAGTCTGAAAACCGTAAACAATGAAAATTAACAAACTTTGTCTAAAAAATTCAGACTACTAAAACAGAATACATATGTTTAAATCAAAAAGGAGACATCTCCACTCTAGATGGCAGTTCTCTGAAATTAGTGGACAAATTCACATACCTTGGTAGCTGTGTTTCATCGACTAAAAGAGACTTCAATATTCACCTAGCAGAGGCATGGACTGTTATCTTCAGGCTTTCAATCATATGGAAGTCTACCCTATCTGATAAAAGAAAATGTGATTTCTTCCAAGCAGTGGTTGAGTCAGTTCTACACTATGGATGTACCACATGGATGCTGACAAAGCGTATACAGAAAAAGCTTGACAGGAGTTTCGCAAGAATGCTATGGGCTGTTTTGAACAAATCTTGGAAGCAACATCCCGGGAAACAACAGTTGCATGGCTACCTACCTCTTCTCTCTAAAACCATCCAAGTAAGATGAACAAGGTATGCGAGATATTGCAGGAGAATCAAGAATGAAATCTTCAGTAACGTTCACTTATAGACCCATTCACAAGGACGTTTCAGTGTTAGACGACCAAGAAGAACATACCTACAACAGGACTGTATGGACACAGGATGTAGACAAGAATACCTGCCGGGAGTCGTGGATGATAGGGACGATTGGCAACAGATAGTCCGGGAAATCCATGCCAACTGCTTGACTTGACGATGATGATACATATATCTATATCTATATCTACGTCTATATATATATAAGTGTGTGTGTGTGTGTGCTTACACACACACCTTGTATATACTTTATAAGTAAAACTAATGTATATATCTTATATAAATTCTATCTACCGTGTATATACAAAACTAAGGGGACACGCTGGCCCCGTACCTCTTTATCATTTGTCTAGACTACGTACTTAGAACATCGATTGACAAAATCAAAGAGAATGGCTTCGAACTGACGAAGAAAAGAAGCAGAAGATACCCCGCAACAACAATTACTGATGCCGACTACGCCGATGACATAGCGATACTGGCAAATACACCTGACCAAGCCGAAACACTTCTGCATAGTTTAGAACGAGCAGCAGCAAGCATAGGCCTCTATGTTAATGCACACAAAACGGAATATATGTGCTATAACCAAACGGGGGACATCTCCACTCTAGAAGGAACCCCACTTAAACTAGTAGACAAATTCACGTACCTAGGAAGCAGCGTCGAATCAACCGAAAAGGACATCGAAACAAGGTTAACGAAAGCATGGACAGCTATCAATAGGCTATCGATTATATGGAAATCAGACCTAACCGATAAAATGAAACGCAGTTTCTTCCAGGCAGCGGTCACATTGATACTGCTATATGGATGCACTACATGGACGCTAACAAAACAACTGGAGAAGAAGCTAGATGGCAATTACACAAGAATGCTGCGTGCAATCCTGAACAAGTCCTGGCAGCAACACCCCACAAGACAGCAACTGTACGGCCACCTGCCCCCTATCACGAAAACTATTCAAGTTAGACAAACCAGACATGCAGGACATTGCTGGAGAAGCAGAGATGAACTCATAAGAGATGTACTCTTATGGATCCCCACACATGGCCGCGCAAAAGCAGGACGACCAGCTCGAATGTACATTCAGCAGCTATGTGAGGATACAGGATGTTGTCCTGAAGACCTACCTAGGGCGATGAACGATAGGGAGGAGTGGCGAGAGAGGGTCAGGGATATCCGTGCTACCAGCGCGATATGATGATGATGATATGTGAAAAATTAAATTCACTTTTCTTTCATATTAAATAAAATGACAAAATCCTTATTTTATTAATCAAATTATCAAGTAGTTGCTTTGAAAAAAAACTGTTGACAAAACTTTAACATCTTGGCTCATCCTATTTAGAAAAAAACAATAATTAAAGATGTCAAATCAATTTTTCAAAGTTTTCTGTTAAATGCATTTTAGTTAAACCACATTCTTTCATGAAATTGAAGTTACAGAAACTAGCTTTGAAAAACTTGCCTAAGAATATTAACTGCTTATAAAATCCAGAAGATTATAATTACTCAAATGAAAATATGATATTTTAAATAATGATAATAATAAGAATATAAAAAATAATGAAGCTAATATTACCATATAGGCAACAAAATCTCTAGATCTAGACTAATATTGCACAAAGCTAAATTTCTATTCACAGAAACAATAAAAAATAGAAGAAATGAAATGAGCTTGTAAATGAAAATTCTTGCCTTAGGTGTCTTCAAAAGCTTTTTATAAAACACATCAGTTTTATTATTATCAGTGAATTTGATTATGTTGATGAATTCACCACTCTTTGATTTATCAGCAATGACTTTAAATGGATCAAGAAACAGCATTTGCATGTGTTTGAGATCTTTAGAAGAAAATCAAATCTTGCCAATGGCAGAATATCCCCTAAGGTTGTTAACTTAGAAATATGACAGTAAAGTAATTATCTCTTGATTTGATCATACATAAAAAACAGAATGTACATTATAAACATGCATTATATGAAACTCTATCTTGGCAATTGAACAGAAGATAAATGCATTGATAAATAAAGTAAATTCATGTTAATATATGTGTGTGTGAGTGTGTGTGAATGTGTGTGTGTGAGCGTGTGCATATCAATCAATACTAGTCAAAAAATAAATGAATAAATTAAGTATGATAACACTAATAATAATAACAATGAAATAATGAAATAAATTGCTATTCATTATAATAAACAACAACATTTGAAAATAATAAATGAAATATAATAGATTAAATAAATGAACAAATCACAAAATTAATACAATATAGCAACATAAATAACCATGCATTATAAATTAAACCATTCTGCCCAGAATGCCTGAAAAAATAGATCACTCTTCCACAATTCCCCATGCAACAATAGAGAAATCTTGATCTGATGATTGTATAGATGAGAAACTGACAGTCATTAAACCCAACTGACTTTGTGTCTTTGTTGTTCTAACTGATATATATATATATATATATATATATATATATATATATATATATATATAATTAATATGATTAACATACATATTATAAATAATAAAATCAATACATATATGTATGATAGAAATATGGGGAAAATTTGACTAAATCAAGTGTTTGATTTATCTAAACTTTCCACATATTTCTGTCATACTATCTGATTCACTAAAAATCTATCTTTGCAATATATATATATATATATATATATATATATATATATATATATATATATATATATATATATATATATAATGAATAATTTCATTAGTTACATTTCTAAATAAAGAGTACTCAATATCATTCATAGATTATAATCATCAAAATTTAGATAGAGTCAATATTACTCGATGAGTAACAGTTTCAAATGCCTTCATTGGTCCTTTTCAAGAGTATAATCAAATTCTTATTTTTTCTGAAAAATCCCATGAAACTTCTGAGATGTTGGAAACATTTTTGTTAGCATTTTATGATGAAAGATACTTTAAATAAGCAGACAAATGCACTGCTATTAGATATAAATATAGTGATATATCAAAAGTTAGTTCCATCAAAGATTGATATAAATTTTCCTGAATTGTTTGACTTTTTATTAGTATGAATTCACATAATCCTTTTTTGAATATCAGATTATTTTTCTTAGCTTTTTTTCATGGTCATGTCAAACCTTCAACATAAAGAAGGTTTTCAGTTTTGATTCAATGAATTCTCAGACTAAGTTTTAAGATCTTGAATTTAAAGAAACTGTAGAAAAGGCAAGAAATGTTGTATAGAGGAAAACCTTTGGTAGATCAATTATGACAGGTCTGGAGAAAAGGTTGTGGGCCGAAGAATTTCCACTTTCACCTTTTTGCTGTTCTATTTTGGCAACCAGTGGTGGTACTAAGCTACCCTAAGCCCCTATTTTTAACAGTAGGATGAGTGCTGTTCTGTATCAAAATTATCATTCAACTCTTTTTTCTAGGGAAAAGTAGTTTTATTTCCCTTGCTCAATGAGCTACTCAAACAAGACAGTTGCTCATTGTAGCATTCCACTGAAATGGTTTTTCTTGGATCTAACATTTCATCATAAAGAATTTACTTAAAATCAATAACAGAATATAACTTTTATATCCAGCAGTAATTCACCAGGTTAAGCAAAAGCCTGCTTGTTAATCATCCACCATCTATAGCAGCAATGAATTGCACACTGCCACTTGACAAAAGACTTTTGTCTACCTCTTCATCTTCTTCTCAAAATTGTACCTTACAAAATGGTTTTTGGCTGGTTTGATGACCTCGTTACATGTCTATACCACATCATTTTCCTTTTCTCGCTTGGAGAGGGATGGGCATCACCAATCTTTCCTGCCCAAGATACACCTCATGAGGATTACAACTACCACAAACATTGCTTATTTTAGTACAAAACCTGATAAATCCGAGTAAAACAAACTCACCTGTAACGCTCTGGTAGTCTATTTCATGAACCATTACAAGGTACCCATTCTGAATTTGATCTGAAAGTTGTCTTGGAGATAGCAATGACTTATTTTTTTATTTTGGATTCTTGTAAGAAATCCATTTTGCAGAAATTATATATTTCTGAGTTGAGCAAATAAAAAAAGATAACTTTAAATGCTGACTGATATTTCTTTAGGTTTATGAGGAACCCATTTTATCTTGGTTCAGCATTTTTCTTCTGGCTTGTAAATTTTACATTATAGCAGACTGATCTCACAAGCATTAAAGACAAGAGTAGACATCAAAAAGCTCTTCAAACATTCCCAAAACATTGTGCAAAAAACATCTTGTCTGGATCTTTTGCATCAAACTAAAATAAAACATATGTTTGATGTAGACAGGCATGAAAATTATATATATATATATATATATAGACATATATATATATATATATATATATATATATTTCATACCTATATATATATATATATATATAGTACTTCGCAAAAGTGCAAGGAATCTGAATGGAATGTACAAATAAGATATTGTAATGACTTATAGTGCTAACCATGGTGTGTGCAATATTCATCGTATACATGCCCTAAAAGATTGTTTTCATGAAGATGGTGGAAACTAAATACTATGGTACATTTTTTTTCATTAGCAAAAAACCCTCTTTATGTATATAATAGAGTTTATATAAATGTAGTTTTTTTCTGTTCTTTTTTTGTTATTTGATTTTAATAAATGAGCCAAGATATATTTTGGTGCACTTGGAACAGTCCCCAAAAACTGGAAAAGAGAATTGGGATCATAGAACTCTATTTAAATTAGCTAGAATACACAGAAGTATGTTGGAGACCTTAGACTTCCTTCAAACTTCAGTGAAAAACAAGCAGTTAAAACAGCTGTGAAAAAAATACCCTAGTTAAAAATCAGTCAATAAATAAAAAATATAAGTTTTAAAAAAAGTTGTAGAGAATTTTTTATTTAAAAGTTCGTTATAGCTGTTTCCTGTGCAATAACATTGATCAAATGGATAGCTGATATTCATAATAATTATTAAAAAAGATGTTTCTCTTGTCCTTAACATAAAGTAACTATCTAAATAAGCTTATACTTCCAAATACAATAAAGGTATTAATAAAGGAATAATTTGATTTTGATAAAGTCGACTTCTGTGATAAAAGTCCACATAAAATATAATAAAGTCTGCTTTCAATCTAATAAGATATAGTTTAAATGTAAAGAAGTATAGTAATGTATATTTCAAATATGATAAATAATATTTCATATATAAGAAGGATAATTTAGATATAATGAATTATTGTTTAGATAAAAATTAAATATGATAAAGTATACTTCTATATAATAAAAATCTACATCAAATAAAATGAATTCTATTTTAGATATAAAAAAGTGTAGTTTAAATATAATAAATTTTTCTTTAGATGCAGTAAAAGAAAGTGTATGCAACAACCTAAAAGGAATGTGTTTTGTATGGGATAATCTGAAAACTAAGATTTTTTGGATCTACTAAATGTAGTTCTCTGGGAGTGACTGGGTGCATTGGTTGTCTTACCCACAACTGCAGCATAACTGCCGTATGTCTTTATTCCTTTGTTGGTGGGTTCAGGAGGAGACAAATCTAAGGAATAAAATTTGAAGTCATAAAATAGACAGAAGTGGACTAGACTGATTGAAAGTATGGATGTAAAGGAAACAAACAAGATTGAAGGGAAATTTAGAAAATAGTTTTCTTTGATTGAATATCCTGCAAATCAAATGTACAAGAAAAATGCATGATATTTTGGTCTTAGCTGTATAGGAGAGGATGAAAATTGTATCTTGTAAAGAATTCAACCCAGAGTTTTGTGGTAAAAGTATCAAAAATAAGGTAGAAAAAATTATCTAATAATATGATGATAATGATTGTGAAAATTATTCTTTAAAAGTGATTTTTAAATTGTACACATAAGCTTGTTGTATGTATAAAGAATCATTTCATACATTGTAATATATTTAGCAATGTAGTATGTTTTAAAGAAAGTCCTGGCTGTTGTGATCAAAGGATACATCTCTCATCTACCATAATGTGGCATAGCATGGACTCATATGAAAAGTTATCGACCTTCTCAATAAGGGGCATTGCAACATACTACTGGAAAATGTCAGACTATTTGAAATAAGAATGTTTTATTTCTTTTCCAACCTATCTTGCTCAGACTATTTGAAATAAGAATGTTTTATCTCTTTTCCAACCTATCTTGCTGTTTACATCTGGAAAAAGTCAAAACTATCAACTATAAAACAGCAAGAACAATGAATGAAAATCACTGGTCTAGAATACATCACTGCAGAAATGAGTATTCTGAGTATCGCACTAAATTACATTCTGTGTTCAGACTCAAATTCTTTTGGAGTGTGGAATCATCACTTTATTTCCATTAATCCCAGATCAACTCTGGAGTGTTGGTATGTGTTTATGTTTCATCTATAGTTCAAATAGATCTGTTGGAGAAAATGAAGTGCTTACATGCTTAAAATGACTCTTTTTTTTGTACTGTGAATGATTGGAGACCATAAAAATGACTGCAGCATAAAATAACCTAACAAGGGCTGACATAACATAAAACCTACCAACCAACCTACCAAACACTTCGCCATTTCCAAAGTTAATATCAAATTTTCAACTGTTCAGTTTCTATTATAACAATATATAAGTGAAGTTGGCCAACTGTAACCAAAGGTGACACGAAAGCTCCCTTTTCAATAGCTACTACACTGAGGTAATGAGGAGGGTGCTACTTCTTTCTCTCGACAACTCCACTTACTTTTGATCCGTACCTTATAATGCTGAGTGTTAAGCAAGGTGGCATCAAGTACCATTTTTTAAGTCTTTGCAATGATTCGACCAAGGATTGAACCCCAGTCTCTCAGGCCACTGAGGAATTTAGTTAAAATTCATGTATATAACATTCAGGAGGCATGGTTATGAAAAGGAGATTATTGTAGAACATAATTAGTGAACCCAGTTCATATTCTGAAGAAGATGATTTGCATTTCTCTTCACACAAAAAGGAATGAATCCATCTTTTCTCCAACAGGTAAGAGGTAGAAGAGTCTGAATTCTCAATATTTCATGAGGACAACTAGTCTATGAGAAATAAAATTCAGAATTCAAACCCTCTTCCAGCATAGCTAGGCAGTTTGCTGCAGTTGAGAGGTAAAACTCAGAGTTAAAGTCCTTAAAGCAAGTCTAATGTCTTGTCCAACCTTCTGGCAACTCATGCACTGATGTTAAGTTGTACAGCACCTTTCCCTTGGCCAACATTTGTGTCATGAAGTAAGGAGACCTACAGCATGATAAATTGACTGTCTTCCATACAACCATACATAGGTATGTGTCAAGATCCAGGCACAAATCCAGGATGAAAGCCATAGTATATAGAATTCAGTTAATATTTGCAAAAATCATTGTTGATTTTTCTTTAATTCTGAAACGAAATACAATTTACCAAAAAACAAACGTATTAGTAGGGTGAGACTAAAGTTTTGCAATATCTTGGTAAGGGAAGGCACATATTGCCAGCTCTAGACGTATTAGCCAAGTTCATGAAGGTGACAAATCACGCTGGACTGTGAGATGTTGAGCTCATTCAATATTCTTTGGGTGCAATTCACTGGATTTTATTGGATGATTTAGAGCATGGCTTCAGAATCCAGAGTTTTAGGCCAACCTGATTTTACCCGATCATTAAGATTCTTGCAAGCCTATTGAAATTTCCTCAAATATTTGGTTATTGTGATCAGCTGGGCCTTTACATTTTGCACAATAAATATTTTTGGTTGTTTCAAACTTGGTCCAGTTCAAAACTCTGAAACTTATGTTTCCGAATTAGACTAAACTGCATGTTTGTCTGTGAGGCACCCACAGAGTGAAGCAATGTTTAACATGTCAGCAATGCACCAACTGTCCTAAAAGTACCAACTAGAGACAGTGCCACCCAAGTTTGAACTGCTTTGGTCACATGATGTATGAGTCACAAACTATCACATACCAAAATATTGCAAATATTTCTGACTCACCTGAGTAATTAGAATTCATTTTTATCTGATCTCTTTTTTTTTTTGTAGAATAATTACCATTTGTCAGACATATAATTATTTTTCTTGCAGAGAGAAGAATATCCAGCAAGTGTTAAAATCTTTGGCAACCTTAAGTTCTTGTAAGAAACAACAAGACTGCACATAACATTTTTTTTAGTATTAAAGATATTACATTATTTTTTTCACACTCCTAAACTCTCCACTTTGAATTTTAAAAGTTCTGAATTTTTTACCAACATTTCAAAAAAATAAAGAAAAAATCATTACATGCAGGTGTGTCTAGCAAGACCACATCAAAATATTAGTGCCCACTACTGTTGCAGCGGAGGCAGCAGCAGCGGCAGCAGCAAAACAATGACCAAAAAAAGCAAATCAAAGAGACAAGGCTTAAATACAATCATATGAAATTTGTTGCTATTAACATCAATAGGAAATTAACATACATAGTCTGAAAATTACAATATGAAAAGAATACACAGCTAGTATTTCTACATGAAGTGTTTGGATGATTTTTGAAGCATATGGATGCAATGATTGTGAAAAGGCTGAATGGTTAAAAAGTACCTATTCTGATAAAAGTATCTGAAGAACAGATAAACAGAAACCTTTCAAATGAACTGATAATGATTTTATTATAAAAGTGTATTAACTCTTTTGAAAGTGAGTTACTGATATTAATGCTGCTAACTAAAACTATATAAGCCTGAGAAGCTTGAATTTCAGCCATGGATTTCCCACTTCTACATTGCAATAAAATGTTGCAAATTTAATTTTGTGTAATTCTATCACATTTTAATATATTTTGAATTGTCTTTAGAATGTTGTTATCTGTAAAGTGGTTGAATAACGAATTGCAACATTTTATATGCTCAGCTATTTTTCAAGCCAGAGGGCTAGAGTGAGAGACCTATGGTTGATGCTGGCCCTTGGTGAGAGGCCTATCGTTGTCACAGGCCTTGGGTGAGTGGCAAATGGTCATGATAGGCTCAGGGTTCTAAGGGTTAAAATTAATAAATTTTTTTTTTTTAATGAAATTCTTTTAATCATTGTTATTAACAATTTTGACACTTCAAGTCTTATAATGAGTTTCAACCAAGTCAGCAAGCCTTAGAATATACTGCTGTATCATCTGTAAAGGAGTGTAAGATCTTCACATCCAAAAAGGAGTGTCCTGGGTATGATACAAAACTGCGTCTGATGGTAAGGCTCCAGTTTTAGAGATCTGGAGAGAGTGGCATACTCCTTTATTGCCATTACTCACAAGTCCACTCTACCCTGGAGTGATTGTGCTTGATTCAATCATCTGTTTGATAATAATTCTTATTCGATATGACCATCTGAAAGAAAAAAAAACTCCAAGGAAACAACTACACAAAAAATGTAAATATGAACATACAATGACCATGATTCCTTAACCGCTTGGCATATAATAATCACAGATGGGTTGACATGCCATTGAAATCAATCAATTAATTACAATGAGCTTATTTCTTATTCTTGTTTCTGATAAGTATTGTTCATTGCTGCCATAGAAGTGAGTTAGAATTATTAATTATACCATCTGTAAGTAAGTCTGTGGTTAGGAATTCAAGAAAGCATTAGTGACAAAATCAAGCTATTATATTTATAGAGAATGACTATCAAATTTTCAATTTTTATTTTTTTCTTTGCAAAGTTTGAGCTTCTAGTCTAATTAAAGATAAGAATGTAAATTTGACTTTGAATTTTTTTAATATCTCTCAGCCAAAGGCCATGCTTAAGTGATAAAAAACTATGATAATATTTATACTAAAACTGGTTCCAAATATATGTTTTAGGAAATGTTTCTAAACATTTTCAGACAACTTCTGAACATTCAAACTTATAGTCATGATGACTTATTTTTAGCTGGTAACCACTTAAAATATGCACCCAAAGAAGATTTACTTCAGTCAGTACCCTTGTGTACTTGTAAAATAGGAATTAACAAACTTGTAGTTGGCCTCATTTTTTTTTTAGTTACAGTATTATAAGCATTGTGAAATAATCATCAGACACTTTTGGTGAAAAAAGTGAAGTCAGATTTTTTACCTGACTTCATACTTTGAGCAAGCTTTTAAATTACATGACACGCTATTTTAAACACTATTTTCTTAAATTATGTTCATTTGCAATCGGGTTGAAAACAAATATCACAAAAAAATAAATCCAACTGTTTATACTGAAATATGAAAACTATTGTGTACAATGATTGAAATATGAAAACTGTGGAGTAAAATGATTGAGGAAGGAGATTACGAAGGTAATGGTATATAAGAAAGCTTTTTTTCCACTAAAATATCTTGCCGGTTTTATATGCAGAGCTGAAAGACAGCTGAGATTACCAGTTTTCAGTGTTACTAAATAATACATTATAATAAACACAAATAGGAAGAGGTTTTATATGATACTGAATGTAGTATTCATATCATTTATATATATAAGTAAGTAAGTTAGCGACCATAGTCGAGAGTGACCCGAAGGCTCCCTTTTCGATAGCTACTACACCAAGGTGTAGGGGAGGGCGCTACTCCATTCCCTGGATTGCTCCACTTTACCCTTGAACCGTACCTTATAATGCTGAGTGTTAAGCAAGGTGGTATCAAGTTCCATTTTTAAAGTCTTTGGTATGACTCGACCTGGGATTGAACCCAGGTCTCCCGGGCCATTGGCGAACACTCTAACCGCTGGACAGATAATGAACAAAAGAAGGGTAAAGAAAATCAGGAATATTTTTTGCAATTTCTTACTTTTGATTTTTAATTGTTCTCAAATAGATTTAAGCTTTGGTCATTGTCAAGAGAAAAGTTTTTGAAAAGTTTTAGAGATTTCTAAAAAAAGCTGAAATACCGCAAAAGAAACATACATATATATATATATATATATATATATATATATATATATATATATATATATATATATAAATTGAGTAGGTCCATGAAGAGATTTGCATTTTTTTAGGACTCATTTATTTTGTTCTTACTCAAGTCTAGTTTAATGAGGGGTAAAGTTGACTCAGGTAAACAGGCTATAAAAAAAAGTGACCTTCATGAAAACCCATAACCATTCAAAGTGCAATGTTAGTAAGTTCAAGTCTCATTGAATACCCCATTAACAAGTCCTTGTGCCATACATTAAGAACAAAATAAATAAATCCTAAAAAATACAAATCTCTTTGTGAACCTACTCATTTTAAAATATTTTTCTTCTCTCTTTGGACCTAAAACAAAAAAAAAATTATATACATATATATATATATATTTCTTAGGGGGCCTTTCAGCTTTATATATACATATATAAGTGTGTGTGTGTGTGTGTGTGTGTGTGATAATTATTGTATTTGCACGATATTATTAATGGACTTAGTACTATTTCACATTTTAGTATATTATACAATAATTTTTTTTTTAAAGTAACACAATATATTACTTCTAATTGAAATTCATATATATATATATATATGCATATCTAACTGAAATTCATATATATATATATATATATATATATATATATATATGTCGTCCTCCACTGATAGACAATTTTGTTGTATCACAACTCGTCAGTGTGGCTAGACCCATGAGATGCTTCAAACTAAGATCAAAAACTGGCTGACTTTGTGTCTGCTGGATATCTTACTTCAGAGTCATCATCATTTTCAACATAAGTGGAGGAATTTCATATGTATATTTTTCTACATACACATTATTAGCAACGTGAAGTGCTCAGTTCTTGCAAAGATCTATGCCTCTCAGCATATGCAGCACCCGGCGAATTTTCCCCTCCAGAGTGGTCAACTCATGAGGCAGGAAGCATATATATATATATATATGTATATATATATATATATATATATATATATATATATATATATATATATATATATATATGTATTATTAACCACAATATATGGTTGTAACTATCTCACTTGGTGGGTTTGTACCAGACCAAAAGCAGTATAATTGGTATAGTGCTCAATATCTGTGATAGAGCTATCATATATATTTAATAGTATGGATGCTTATCTATGATCCCTGGTTTTATGCTGTCTTTACACAACAATCATCAGGTAGAAAAACAAAGATTTTGGATAAATAAAAACATAGAAAAGTTAAAGACAAAAGAATGTTTACTTGGAATTGCATATAAGTCTATTGTGTGTGTGTGTGTGTGTGTGTGGATTATATTTGCATATTGTTGTATGTGGTCGTATACGTAATTGTTAATGTGTGTGTATATATCTGTGTGTGTATGTATGTGTGTGTGTGTGTGTGTGTGTGTGTGTGTGTGTGTGTGTGTGTGTGTGTGTGTGTGTGTGTGTGAGATGATCATGCACTGCATGGTAGATTTGATGTTGTCTCATGAATATAAGTGTAGTGATGTGTAGCAAAAGGTGTTGGAAATCGAGAGACAGTTGGGGATTTGGCCAAATAATAATTTTTATTGTGTGTAGTAATAGTTTTAGCGATGGGACAAAGTTATCATTATCATTGAATTATGAAGAACTTGTCCTTTAGCTTAAATTACCAATATGCACAAAAAAAATTTTATTTGGCCAAATCCCTAACCGTATTTCAACTTCCAACACCTTTTGCTACACATCACTACACAAATCTGATATATATATATATATATATATATATATATATATATATATATATATATATATATATATGCAAGCTATTATTACAAAAACTGCCTCATGATTATGGCTTAAATATGACATAAAACATAAAGTATCATTCTTGAACTGTGAAATTTGTACAATATGGTTTTATGCCAGTTCATCTAATATGATATAGTATAATGTAATATAAGATACACACACACACACACACATACATATATATATATATATATATACATATATATATATATGATATCTAGTTTGAATTAATCTAGGTAAATAAATTTTAGTATATATATATATATATATATATATATATATATATATATATATCTAGAGAGAGAGAGATATATATATGTATATATAAAGATGAAAGGCCACCTAAGAAATATATATATATATATGTATTTAATTTTTTTTTTTGTTTTAGGTCCAAAGAGAGAAGAAAAATATTTTACAATGAGTAGGTTCACGAGATGTGTACATATTTATATGATTCATTAAAACTTTTCTCTCACGAAAGTGAGAGAAATGTTTTAATGAATCATATAAATATGTTAAAAAGATAAACAGAAGAAAAATATAAATATTGAAAAATTTCATCCACTCAAATGTATATATTATTCTACTGTTTATCTTTTCAACATATATATAAATGTTATTGAATGTGATGGACAATTTTATTGAATTGATTCTTTTTTCAGTATTGTTTATCTGATGAGGAAATTTATATAAGGATTAAAAAGTAATAAGGATTATTCATATGATTTCAATCATTCAAAATTATCATAATCTTTTATAGCTTTTAATTTTATAATGACATCTGGAAAAAAGGAATAATAATAATAATAATAATAATAATAATAATAATAATAATAATAATAATAATAAAGAGAAGAAGAATATGAAGAAGGGTGTTGGAGTACAGAGAAGACTACAGTTACTTAAGCCTCCTATGAAAGCTACTAGTTACTACTTATAATGAAAAGTTACTGTGTACAATAATAATAATGATAACAATAATAATAATTGCAGAAAAACAAGCAGCAAACGCAACATTCATGGCCAAAGAGTAAAAGCAGGGGCTGCATTTGCAATTTATGAAAATATAGATAAATTGAAATAATAATGAAAAAATGACAGAATGAATATAAATCAACATCAAATGTTTAATTTGGGTTTTTAACTCTTTTATTTATTTCCTTTTTTTTCCTTTTAAAAATTGTACATATCCAGTCTTGGAACATTTTAAGGTGAATATGTCTTGAGTAGGAATGGGGCAAAATCTCATGTAAGTCACATTCTGCTAAAACTTTCAACCATAGTTTACACCCTTTGGTATTTTCTTGTGATTTTTCTTGTTAGATTGAATATTTTACAATGAAAGAAATATTATTTTAGTTAAACAAAAGATCCAAAGGAGAGATGCTAATCTTTTGTTATCTACTAAGCTTAGTTTAAAATTTAATGCAAGGCCAGAAGCATGAGACACACAGTGTGATTCAAACTCATTAACTGTGGTCAGATAGCCTAGCTCACTAATCAATTCTTCATGTGAGGAGACCAAGACATGTTAATATGTTGTGAACAAAAGCCAAGTAAGGTAAGAAGTGGTCAAAAAATTAAAACCTCAGTATTAAGAAGAATTAATCTCAAACTATCGGGCAAAGAAATAAATCAACGTTTGATATCACAAATATTTTATATCTGAGAATTTTCAAAAGCAGAGCATTAGTTCTTATAAAGAGAACAGCAGCTTTTAAAAAAATATATGTTCACTGCTACCTGAGACATTTGAAACTAACATCATGCTATTTTAGTTTTTGTTAGAGCAACCATGGGAAAAAAATACTATTTTATATATATATATCGTATTTTATATACAATATATGTGTCGGTTATTTTAGTAAATGAAATTTATTATACTAATATGTATTCAGCTACTTTAGCTCTTTGAACTCTTACATAAAACCATTTTTGTTAATGTTACTGCAATAACTTTACAAAATGTTATTTATTCAACTTAACATGTGTATGTTATTATAACATTATTACCAGTATTACATAACATTCTCTTGATAACTTTGTGTATCCTTTGCCTCAACTTTGATCCCTGACCTTAAGGCAACAGCAAATATTGAGTAACTCATCCCTCCATTGGTTCTTACCTAAATTAAGGGAATGACTCTCTTTTATTCCTGTAGAATGGGAAAGTTTCAACAGTTACTATAAGAAAGTTGTTTATAAAATTTCTCATATTTTACACTGGCAAATAAAATTAAATCTATCAAATCATAAAGAATAAGGTCAAAGAGTGCATTTATTACCAATTTTCTGACACTTGAGTGTATCAAATCTGTATCTGTGTATCAGAAACTTTGATTTAAAATATAGTCATGTTTAAAGCACTTGATCACCAAAGTTAAGAAGCAATAATTCTACTTACTTATTTGATTAATGACCATTTAAGAACAGTGGCTATCATAAACTGAAAGGGATTTTCTGTGGCATAATGGCTTAAGTTCTGGACTCTGGTCTCAAAGTGAGTTTGAACCCCAGTCATATTATTACATTCACTTTCAGACTAATATTCGCGGGAAAGGCATGAACCTTATTATCCCACCCCCAACAATTGGTAAAATAGTATCACTGCGGTTCTTCTACAAGGATGGCTTTGGCATTAAATTACCCACAAAAGTTGATATGCCATTATACAAAGAAACCAAACAAAACCAAGCCAATCATAAACAGTTTGAGAAATACTTGCCAGATGAAAGAAAGCTTTGTAAATTCTATATGCATCTGAGCCAATATAGGCTAAATCCATTTCAATCAGTAAATATATATCCAATGATGAAATATTTTGTCCGAATTTTTAATGAATGTTTGGCAGAAAAATGAATGGTCAAAATCTTGCACCATAAATGTCAGCATTTTTCTTTTTTTTCTTTAGGCTACTGCACTCTTTCTTGGAATTTCTTTTGTAATAGCATAATCTTTGAGAGAATCTCACAACCTCTGTTAAAAGTGAGCTTTCCTTGCTTTTAATGTTTCACCTTAAAATGAACTCCAAATCCTTTTAGAAAGGTGTCTAAAGCTTGGAGCTTTTTTTATTCAAAATTAGGCATTCACAAGTTGGATTCAAATATAGGTATTTGATAAAAAAAAACTGGGTTCTTCATTATATTGATCTGATGCGGTCTTAGGATTGGTGGTATCAAAAGGTCACGGAAGAGGAAAGCAAATGGTGCTTTAAGAAGTAAAGGGTTTTGAAAAACCTGAATAGGGATCATTTAATTGTAAATAGAAAAAGAGGATTGAGAAGTGAGGGCATTCTAGTGACAAAGTAAAACATCTTTTTATTTCATTTTTTAACTAAAAGAAATCAGTTGTAAAAGGTTGGGTTTAATCAATGTTCCTATTTTGACTTTCCAAATAGTCCTTTTAACACTTTTCAATTAATTTCATTTAATGAAATTTGAAATGACTAAAGGTTAATTTTTAAGGCTGTACTGAACTGATTCAAAGAGAAAGTGTGTAATTCAAGACTCAACTACAACTTCCCCCTATAACAGGTACTTACAATAATATTTTCTATAGTATTGTTTACTTACAAGGGGACACGCTGGCTCCGTATCTCTTTATCATTTGTCTAGACTACGTACTTAGAACATCGATTGACAAAATCAAAGAGAATGGCTTCGAACTGACGAAGAAAAGAAGCAGAAGATATCCCGCAACAACAATTACCGACGCCGACTACGCCGATGACATAGCGATACTGGCAAATACACCTGACCAAGCCGAAACACTTCTGCATAGCCTGGAACGAGCAGCAGCAAGCATAGGCCTCCATGTTAATGCACACAAAACGGAATATATGTGCTATAACCAAACGGGGGACATCTCCACTCTAGAAGGAACCCTCTTAAACTAGTAGACAAATTCACGTACCTAGGAAGCAGCGTCGAATCAACCGAAAAGGACATCGAAACGAGGTTAACGAAAGCATGGACAGCTATCAATAGGCTATCGACTATATGGAAATCAGACCTAACCGATAAAATGAAACGCAGTTTTTTCCAGGCAGCGGTCACATCGATACTGCTATATGGATGCACTACATGGACGCTAACAAAACGGCTCGAGAAGAAACTAGATGGCAATTACACAAGAATGCTGCGTGCAATCCTGAACAAGTCCTGGCAGCGGCACCCCACGAGACACCAACTGTACGGCCACCTGCCCCCTATCACGAAATCTATTCAAGTTAGGAGAACCAGACATGCAGGACATTGCTGGAGAAGCAGAGATGAACTCATAAGAGATGTACTCTTATGGATCCCCACACACGGCCGCGCAAAAGCAGGACGACCAGCACGAACGTACATTCAGCAGCTGTGTGAGGATACAGGATGTTGTCCTGAAGACCTGCCTAGGGCGATGAACGATAGGGAGGAGTGGCGAGAGAGGGTCAGGGATATCCGTGCTGCCAGCACGATATGATGATGATGATGATGATATATATATATATATATATATATATATATATATATATATATATATATATATTATCATCATCATCAAGTTGTGCTGCTAGCTCAGATTTCTCTGAATCTCTCTTGCCATTCATCCCTATCATCCATCACTCCTGGCAGGTCTTGTAGACTACATCCTGTGTCTTTACAGAACTATTGTAGGTATGTTCTTGCTGGCACATCCATGTGAAGAGGTCCATGGAGAAAGTCACTTACGAGTTTGTCCATGCATCTCCAGCAGTGACCTGCATGCCTTGTTCTTATTTTTCAATATAGGTGGTAGGCGGCCATACAACTGTTATTTCATCAGATGTTGCTTCTAGGATATGTTCAATATTGCTCATAGAATTTGTGTGAAGTTTCTGTCTAGCTTGTTCTCTATACATTTTGTCAGTGTCCATGTGGTGCATCCACACAGTAGACTTGACACAACCTCTGCTTGGAAGAAATTATGTTTTATTTTATTGGACTGAGTAAACTTTCATATGATCAATAGTCTATTGATAGAAGTCCATGCCTTAGCTAAGTGCATATTGATTTCAATTTAAGTAGATGAAATGCTGTTGCTGAGGTATGTAAATGGCAGTTTTCTAAAATTAGTGGAGAAGTTCACACACACACACACACACACACACACACATATATATATATATATATGTATACATAATTATGAATGCACCAGTGTTGGCCATCCATCAAGAACTTACATACATTAGCTCTCAGCATATACTGGATACAGTCCAGAGGACCTAGCGGAAAGGATGAGCAATAAGGATGGATGCTGAGACAGAGTCAGGAAACTCAATGTGATATTAGTATCACCTGATGATGAGGATGCTGTATACATAAATATATTATGTTTTGATGAATGTGATACACTTGACACAAGCTGTTGACTATCTTCTATTTGTTTACATACTGTCCAGATTGTTTTAAAAAATGTACAGTATTTGTTGCTAATAATGCTGCTGTCACTATCCTTAAACACTCAGATTTGTGTTTCTATCTTTCTCTTTCTTTTTCTTTTCACTTCCCTTTTCTGTCTCTCCTTCTTTTGGTTTCTCCCTCTTGTTTATCTATTTCCTCTTATTGCTATATATTTCAAAATAACTACCATCCTGAAGAAGTCTTTCATTGAAGTAAAGACGAAATATTAATTTGAATCCATTTGTCTGTTTGGTTTATCTACTTTTCCATCTATTTTTTCTAATCTTATCAAATTTTTTTAATCCATTATTTTCTCCATGTATATTTATGGGATTATGAGAAAAATTAGATATGTAAACTTATATTGATATGTTCTGCCATAAGTATGAATTCATCTGAATTAATTTATCATCCCACAAAACTAAAACCTCAATATGACAAATGAGAGAAGCAGGTTAATTATATATATATATATACATATATATAACTAGTCAAAAGAATTTGGCCACACCACAAAAAATTTATTTCTCTTTCTAAAAGTTTTATTTTTAATGAAACAAGCACCACAGTAGTTTTATTTATTATACTAAATACAAGTCTTCCTCAATAACTTTGACCTTAGTATAACCAGATATCTTTTGAAAAATTGCTTTGAAAAGGTTTTTTTTTATACCTTTAGGAGACATCAGGAAATGGGACAAAATAAGACCAAAAGCAATTACAAAAGCTGAGGACAATTTCATCAGAGTCAGCAGCTTTCATGACACAAGGCTGTCAGCTCCAAACATCACTGCACAACTTTACCAATGTCATTAAAAAAAGTGTCACAATCCACTGTGAGGAGAAGACACTGTGAAGCTCATATATATGTCAGAATTGCCACAAAGAAACCACTGTTGAGGAAGCAAAACAATGTCAAAGGCTCCTGTGGGCCAAGGCACACAAAGACCTGACAATAGATTCGTGGAATAATGTCCTTTGGACTGAAGAATGAAAATTTAAAATCTTTGAGTCAAATAATCTATATGCAGTGAAGAGTCGGTGAAAAGCTGTGAGCCCTGGTATCACACCAACGTAGAGGAAGCTCTGTTATGGTGCGGGGAGCTTTTGCTAATTGTAAAATTGGAGATTTGCACCAGTTAAAGAGCAAATTGAATCACATATAGCATAGTTCATCATCACACCATCCCATCTGGATAATGGCTTGTAGCTCAAGGATTTGTAGTCGTGCAAGATAATGACCCAAATCAGACTACATTAAAAACTAAGAGAAATAGCATGTCCTTCAACTGATGTCTTGGTCAGCACAATCAGTGAACTAAATCCCATTGAACTGGTGTGGGATGAACTTGACTGAAAAGTTAAAGCTAAACAACCTATAAGTGCAGTTCACGATGGCAACTCTTGCAGGAAAGCTAAGCAGAACTATCTTCAGCCTACCAACAGTCTTTGTTTGGAAGAATGCTGAGAATTTGTGAAGCATTGATTGTAGCCAAAGAGGCTCATTTTAATGAATCAAAAAGAAGTTTTTTTGTGTTTCTTTTGCTAAATCTTTATTTAATGTGACCCAGGAAGACTTGTATTTAGCATTATAAATAAAACCATCGTGGTACTGAACTTGTTTTATTAAAATCACTTTTTGGATGAGAAATAAAAATCTTTGAGGATGGCCATGTACTTTTTACTGGTAATGTATATATATATATATATATATATATACATTATATATATATATATATATATATATACATTACAAGTAAAGAAGGATGATATACTTATATATATATATATATATATATATATATATATATATATATATATATTATCCTTCTGATAAAGTCATGCAGACAGCATGGATTTCCGACTCTTTCCCTCTATCTATTCTTATCAATCTTTGCTCCTGATAGTTCCTCCAAACTGCTATCCAGTATCGATACAGAGATGATGTAGGTAAGTTCTTTCTGTCTGACCAACACTGATGTGTCCATGTGAAGGGGTCAATTAAAGAATGTCATTTATAATTCCATCCTTCCTTCTCCAGCAGTGTTCCATATGTTTTGTTTATCTTACTTATATGAGAATTGAGATTAGAGGTAAGCGGTCATGCAGCTGCAGTTTTGTGGCATGTGGCTTCCAGGATTAGTTCAAAACTGCACATAGCATTGTTGTGTAGTTCCCATTTTTCTCCATGCATCTTATAAGAGTCCATGTGATGCATCCATACAGTAGTACTGACACAGCCACAGCTTAGAAAATCAGACTTCCATAAGATAAATAACATTCTAAGACATATATTGACATCACTTTCAGTAAATGAGACATTGCTGCTATGGTATATAAACTTGTCTACAAATTTTTTAGGCTGGCTACTTAAATCGGAGATGGCTCTTTTTCATTTAAAACACATGAACACTGTTTTATTTATATACATGTGTGCATTCAAATCGAGCCAAGAGCCAAGAGCCATGGGAAGCAATAGAAATTTGAGAAAAACTAGCTAACATGAAAATAGCATCCTTAATTAATTAAAGAAGCCCAACAAATGGTAAATGCCCAGAAACTCAAGAAAGCCCGGAGAGAACTATCTAATATATATCAAAACAAACAACAAGAATACATTCAAGGCTGAATCAATGAAATTAGAAACTTGATAGAAGATAGACAATCACAAATAGCTGGGCAAACAGAAAATGAAGTGAGCAAATTGAAGAACACCTTGAGAGCAAAACTAAAATCTACCAGCCAAGAAGAAAGAATACAGAAGTGGAAAGAACATCTCAAGAATCTGCTTGGAAACTCCGCTAAAGTCATTGATAAACCTATTACAAAAATCATATATGGCCAGCAAGACTAAGACTGTTTAAAGTGAAAGAACTTGACATAGTACTAATAAAAATTAAAAGCAGAAAAGCTATAGGCCTTTACTAAATGCTAACGGATGTGTGGGTGATAAAGAAATTTGATGACATATTTCTTTGCTCGTGCAATATTGCTATTAAACAAAATATAATAGAGAAATAAACAAAAGGCTGCACCTCCCTTTCCACAAGAAAGGGGACCTCAGAATCACTAAGAATTACAAAGGCATAACTTTTTCTACTATTGCTAAGGTATATAATGCTCTGCTTCTCAACCATATCAAATCTGAAATTTTTAGGAAAAATCAGAACAGTTTTTAGAGAAATTAATCTACACCTTTAAAAATTTTGATGATGCACCAAATCATCAAAGGAATATGTGCAAAAAGTCTTAAAGCAACTCTATTTTTGTTGATTTTTCCTATGTATTTGATTCCATACACAGAAGGAAGATGTAGCAAATACTATGAGCATGTGGTCACCCTAAAAGAACTGTTACAGGTATAATGATGCTCTATAAAAACATGAAAATAATGGTTTATTACCTGATGGGAACACAGACTTCTTCAAAATTGTTACCAAAGTTTTATAAGGAGATATATTAGCACCATATCAGTTAATAATCAGCTTAGACTTCATACTTTGAACACCAATAGATCTAATAAAAGAAAATGGCTTTATGCTAAAAAAACAAGCAGACGATATCCAGCAGAATGCAGATGAGGCAAATGATTTAGTGCTTCTTGCAAATACACCTGCCCAAGCAAAATCCCAACTGCATAGCCTAGAACAAGTAAAAGATGACATTAGCCTTCACATCAACTAAAATAAAACCTTGTATGTGTGTTTTAAATGAGAAGGAGCCATCTCCACTCAAAGTGGCAGACCTTTAAAATCCATAAACAAGTTTGCATACCTCAGCAGCCATACCTCATCTACTGAAAGTTTCATCAACATATGCCTAGCATAAGTGAGAACTACTTTTAATAGGTTATAGATTATAAGAAAGCCTGATTTATCTGATTAAAAAAATGTTTTTTTCCAAGCTGTGTCTGTGTCAGTACAACTGTATGGATGCATCATATGGATGCTAAAAAAATGCACTGAGAAAAAGCTAGATGGCAATTACACTAGAATGCTACATGTTCTTTTGTACAAATCCTGAAAGCAATAATTAATAAAATAGCAGCAGTATGTCCACTTACACATCCCATCTGAAAAACATCCTAGTAAGATGAACAAAACATGCAGGACATTACTGGAGAAGCAAGGAGGAACTCATAAGTGATATCCTTCTATGGATCCCTATTCATGAACGTGCTAGTGTTGGCTAACCAGCAAGAAATTGCTCACCTCAGCTTTGTGTGGACACTGGATGTAGTTTAGAGGACCTGCCAGGTGCAATGGGGTTTTGGGATGGATGGAAAAAGAGAGAGTCAGGGAAATTCATTCAGTCAGCATGAGTTGATTAGGAATATATTCATTCTAGTGATGTTATCCTTATAGTAAACATGACAATTTAATTTTCCGCACTATCTTACTTTCCCTAATACTGTCAGATTACATTTCAAAGCTTAACTATATCTATCTATCTATCTATCTATCTATCTATCTATCTTGTCCATAGCCTAATGATAAAAGCATCAATTATTTTTCAAAATCAATAATTATTTTTCATCTTATTGACATTCGTTGTCAAGCATTTAACCTGATTTATTCACTTTAAATTTCACATCAAAATTTAACTAACAATTTTCAAAGGCAATGGAGTTATTGATCCACCTTTATGAGCAGAAACATATGCAAATGCACATACATATATATATATATGTATATGTGTGTGTGTGTGTGTGTGTGTGTGATATTTTATGCATATGCGGTTATGGAAATTCAACAGCTGCGCTGCTTACATTGCATTCATCAGATGATAACTCTGATATGGTTTTTGAGTCAAAGCCATACATGCATATATATATATATATATATATAGGGTGTTTTAAAAAGTTAACATTTCTGTGGGGGTTCATCTATAATATTATGATTTTTTTTGTTTCCTCCTGTTTATCGCACAGTCAACATATTAGTAGAATCTTCTCTTGGTGCTTGCCATAATATCAATTCTGCTTTTCTAATCAAAATACTCCCATAGAAATATTCACCATTTTTTAATCACCTGTGCCAGATTTTTAATACGTTTTAACAGGAATGTTGAATAGCTGGAGAATATTTGAAACTATGTTATAAAGTTGATATTTTTTGTATATATATATATATATATATATATATATTTAACCGGCTCATTGGGTAGAGTGTTTGCCAATGGTCTGGGAGACCTAGGTTCAATCCCCGGTTGTGTCATACCAAAAACTTTAAAAATGGTACTTGATACTTCCTTGCTTAACACTCAACAAAATAAGGTACGTATCAAGGGTAAAGTGGAGCAATCCAGGAAAAGGAGTTGCACCCTCTGCTACACCTCGGTGTAGTCGCTATTCAAAAGGGAGCTTTCAGGTAACCGTCGACTACGGTCGCCAACTGATACTATCTATCTATATATATATATATATTGTGACTTGAAAGGTTTACTTTTATCCCAGAGTGGGGTTTTATTTTCGCTTGTGTGTAAACGGGGCAGGCTGGCACTTGATCCCTTATAGAATAAGTCCTAGTTCAGAGTTTTTCTCTCAGGCATATAAGAACTGGCATATTATGTGAGCGATTAATTTAGGGCTAGACTGACCGCCGCTGGCAAGGGGTTCCCAATTTCACACACCCACCAAGGCCACTAAACTTCTTCCCCAAGACAACAGAAGAATATGGACCAATAGGTTTTAGTCGTAATAATATTATATTGTAGTAGTCGGCAACTCCGGTTTCCCGTGTGATATTTTAGAGGAATTTACAGGACAATTTTAAGCAAGATAACATAAGGCGAATAGAAGCTGAAAAGGAAATGGGACTCAACAAATTCGTAGCAGAACTGCAAAGAACAACATAGACCACGTGGTAACATAAAAATACATGAATCCTTTACTATACAAAGAGATACACTTTCAAAGTGTCAAATATATATAATGAATTGAACAGTCCATGGACATAAATGTCTTTCTTCTTTTCTGTTCTTTCGTTTCTTCAAATTGAGAGAGAGAGAGAGGGTGGTATATAAAATTTGGGTGTAAAGGAGAAATAGTCCCAAAGTTACTTATCTTATTTTTCGACGGGGTTCCACTGGAGAATCTTTCTTCTTTCATGGGCTAATAGACTTTAAGCTATTTTTAACACTGGCTTGAAGAACTTGGGTCCCTCGTGTCTCAGATATTCTTTTGTCTTCTACCCGGAGTAAATGGCTATGGGTCTGTCTGCCACGAGCCCTTTCCAATAACTAACATTTCTTCTCGTTTTTTTTCGCCGACGGGGAGAAGGGTGCCACTTCTGTTTTAGGGCCTCAGCCAATCATTTGGCTTCTACCTTCCCCCACCTGGTCAAGCGATTTTGTTAGGGCTACTAGATGTCACCCAAGTCAGGTTACTGTTAATTAAAACAGCAGTCATCCCACTTCCATCGTCTCAGTGGTATATCACGTGACATCCCCCTCTTAAGAGAAGAAAGGGATAAAAGGAATAACATAAAAAAAAGGTAATTCACTTAACTGTTCTCTCTCCTTTTCTTTTTCTCCCTTTTTTTCCACTTTATTTTTCCTTTATTCCCCTTTCTTCTTCACGCTTTGACGAATTCTTTCCTTCTCCTTTTTTTGTCCTTCCTAATTTCCCCATAGAGGAAGACAATTCCTTTTCTCTTTCTTTCTCTCTCTCTCCTTTTATTTTTCTTTAATCTTGTCTCTCTTTTTCTCTCCCGGCTTTTGGCCGTATCAAGTTTCAACCTTAAGGAGGTAAATTCCTTTTTCTTTCCTTCTTCGTCATTTTTGACGACTTTATACTCTTAATTGTCCAGTTTTGGGGAGAAATTTTCCTTTTCTTTTCTCTCTTTCCCCTCTTCGTCACTTGTTGACGAACCTCCTTTTCGTCCCTCTCATATTTCAACATTGGGGACGAGAATTCCTCTCCTTTAGTTTCTCTCTCTCTTTCTTTCTCTCAACAACTATGAAAGAATATTCCGCTACTACATTTTCGTAGGGCGTTAGAGAAATAAACCTGGGTATTTTTTTATTAATTTCTCTAAGCCCTCTCTCTCTGAAACAGACAACTAGCTTAATTTTTCCTCGAATTTATTCGGCATTTCCGAGTTCTTAATTTTTCGAGGTGGGCCTTCTTGACGGACATATCTCTTTAATTGGTTTACATGACACACTTGTGTCTTTTTCTTTCCCTCGTTGGTATCAATTCTATATGTCCTCTTGTCTATTCTCTGTGAGATTACGTAGGGACCATTATATCGTCCACCACAGTGTGGTCCTTTATTTGCGGATAGTAGCAGGACTTCGTCGCCCTTTTCGAATTCTTCCTTCTTAGCCACTTGTGAGGGTCTTCTCATCTTTCTCTTATCTTCTCGATAAGTCTCAGGGAATTTATTCCCATTATTTTTTGGAGTTTTATCCCTTCTCCGAAGACTGGTCCCTTTGTCTTTTTGTTTATTGAGTTGTGGAAGCTTCGCTTCTTTCCTTTCCACTTTCTCACTCTGCGAGCGACTATGTCGTTTATATCTCGCACGTGGGTCTGCCGCCATGTTGTCTTCCTGTTTTGCGTTCATTCTCGCCATCTTTATTTCTTCCTTTTTGGCGCTCATTTTCGCCAACTTGCTTTCTCCATTTTTGGCGTTCATCTTCGCCATCTTCTTTCCATGTTTGGCGTTCATTCTCGCCATCTTTCTTTCTTCATTTATGGCGCTTATTTTCGCCATCTTTTTCGGGCGACACCTTTTTGTTTCTATATCATTTCCCAGTATGAGGGAGATTCCTCTTATAGGTAGTTTATCTACCACACCAACTTGAATCGGTCCGTTTTTCCACTGGGAGTTAAGGGTTATTTTACATAGCGGTATTTTTACCCTCTTTCCGCCAATACCCTCTATCATCACAGTCTCACGTGTTGCTTCTATTACTCCCTTAGGTAATTTATTTCGTAGAAGTAACGACTGAGATGCTCCGGTATCTCGTAAAATTGAGACTTCCGCTGGTCCTCCATGTGGGCCTCTTATCACACCTCTCTTCGTCCAAGGTCGATAAGACTTGTTCCCTCTAGTTTTGTTACAGCTCCTTGAGGTTTTCCCGACTGGGTTCGGTTTCTTTCGGGACCTTTTCCAAGCTGACACCTTATGGCTATGTGTCCAGGCTTCCCACATTTATAGCAGACCACTGTTCTGCTGCTACTTTGGAAGGTCCTTCTATTTTCTTTCTTAGGTCTTCCTTCTGGGCTTAACTCAGCTTTGAATTTCACTCTATTTCCCGTGTACGGTTTTTCCTTCGTTTTTCGGTGTGTGAGGATGTACTCGTCTGCTAGTGCGGCCATTTCGTAGTTCACGTCGGTTTTCCTTTCTCTTAGGTGAACCCTGATTTCTTCTGGCATACAGTTTAAAAATTCTTCAGCTAATATTAGCTGCCGGAGTTTCTCAGCGTCTCCGTTTATCCTCTTAGAGTCACACCATCTATCCAGCGCGTTCTCCTTTTCTCGCAGAAATTCCACATAAGACTGGTTTTCTGTTTTTCTCTGTGTTCTGAATTTCTGTCTAGAAGCTTCGGGAACCAACTCGGAGCTTTTTAGAACCGCTGCTTTCACCAAATCATAGTCGGCGCAATTTTCTGTGGGCAGAGTTGCATATGCTCTCTGTGCTTTTCCTGTCAGCACAGTTTGGAGTAGCATTGACCAGCATTCTTTCGGCCATCCGAGATTTAGTGCAGTTCGCTCAAAATGTGCGAAGTATCCGTCCACGTTGGCTTCTTCAAATTTTGGGACTAGCCTCGCTTGCTTCGTTACTTCGAAACTGTCATGGCTTCCTTCGCGTCCTCTTATTGCCAAGTCGACTTCTTGCAGCCTCGTTTCTTGCTGAATTTTAGCTTTCTCCAGTTACATCTTATTTCTCTGTTGTTCCATTTGGGCTTGTATTTTAATTTTCTCCTGTTCAATTTGTTCTGGTGTCATTCTTATTGTTTCTGTTGGTAGCTCTTCCAATGCTGCTTCTTCGAACACATTTTCGTCCGCCATGTGCTCGGCTATTTTTCTTACGAGTTCATGTTTCCTCGTAGAATTTTCCACATTTAATTCTAGCTTCTCGCCAATTTTCATTATCTCGCTTTTTCTCAGCCTCTCCTACTTTTCCATGGAGGGTTCTTTTAAGAAGTTTTCTATTTTGTCCATCCTTCTTCAATTTTTTTCCAAACAGTTATATCAACGGGTAATTTGACTGTTTCGACAATATTTCTTTTTTTCTTTCACGGTCTCCCAGGGTAGATTTAGACGGCAGGGATTGTCATACGACTACAAGAAATAAATATTATTAATATTTATAATAATATCTATTCCCGGACGTGAGCCCCCATTCAAAAGCGTATGTGACGCGAAAGGTTTACTTTTATCCCAGAGCGGGGTTTTATTTTCACACGTGTGAAAACGGGGCAGGCTGGCACTTGATCCCTTATAGAATAAGTCCTAGTTCAGAGTTTTTCTCTCAGGCATATAAGAACTGGCATATTATGTGAGGGATTAATTTAGGGCTAGACTGACCGCCGCTGGCAAGGGGTTCCCAATTTCACACTATCCACACACCCACCAAGGCCACTAAACTTCTTCCCCTAGACAACAGAAGAATATGGACCAATAGGTTTTAGTCGTAATAATATTATATTGTAGTAGTCGGCAACTCCGGTTTCCCGTGTGATATTTTAGAGGAATTTACAGGACAATTTTAAGCAAGATAACATAAGGCGAATAGAAGCTGAAAAGGAAATGGGACTCAACAAATTCGTAGCAGAACTGCAAAGAACAACATAGACCACGTGGTAACATAAAAATACATGAATCCTTTACTATACAAAGAGATACACTTTCAAAGTGTCAAATATATATAATGAATTGAACAGTCCATGGACATAAATGTCTTTCTTCTTTTCTGTTCTTTCGTTTCTTCAAATTGAGAGAGAGAGAGAGGGTGGTATATAAAATTTGGGTGTAAAGGAGAAATAGTCCCAAAGTTACTTATCTTATTTTTCGACGGGGTTCCACTGGAGAATCTTTCTTCTTTCATGGGCTAATAGACTTTAAGCTATTTTTAACACTGGCTTGAAGAACTAAGGTCCCTCGTGTCTCAGATATTCTTTTGTCTTCTACCCGGAGTAAATGGCTATGGGTCTGTCTGCCACGAGCCCTTTCCAATAACTAACATTTCTTCTCGTTTTTTTCGCCGACGGGTCTGAGATATTCTTTTGTCTTCTACCCGGAGTAAATGGTTATGGGTCTGTCTGCCACGAGCCCTTTCCAATAACTAACATTTCTTCTCGTTTTTTTCGCCGACGGGTCTGAGATATTCTTTTGTCTTCTACCCGGAGTAAATGGCTATGGGTCAGTTTGCCACGAGCCCTTTCCAATAACTAACATTTCTTCTCGTTTTTTTCGCTGACGTTTTAGGGCCCCAGCCAATCATTTGGCTTCTACCTTCCCCCCCCTGGTCAGGCGATTTTGTTAGGGCTACTAGATGTCACCCATGTCAGGTTACTGTTAATTCAAACAGCAGTCATCCCACTTTCATCGTCTCAGTGGGATATCACGTGACAATATATATATATATATATATATATATATATAAGCAGATAGCATTAAAGTAGAAACTAATGATAACTAAAAGTTCCATGCTAATATGAGATCTTCAAACATTTAAAAACATCATCAGATGTGCATATAGGCATGAAATTTTTTAGTTATGAATAGTTCTTATTTTAAAAATACCAGTATCAATTGATTTTGAACATATTTTTACCGTCTTATTCATTAATCTTTCTTTTTCACTGACAACTATTGTAAATCAAGCAACAGAATATATATATTGATAGAACCAACATTGTATATATGTTTAAATGTCCCTTGGCAGACTGTGTCCCCAAAGAAAATAGAGTGTATGTTGGTCTTACCACTACATCTCTTTCCAGACAACTTACAATGCACCTTAATGATTCTAGCTCCATAGCGTTACATCTTAAAACTCATTCTATTCCTAAATCCATGTTTCAAAAAATTCTAATTGAAAACATCACCATAATTTCAAACAAAATTTATAAGCTAGGGTTACAAATCATAGAAGCACTACATATAAAAACAAAAAACCTAAAAATGATAGAATTAATTTTGAAAATAGTGACAATATTTTGAAATGCTCTTAGTTTGTTTTTTTTTTCATATTCTGTATTTCTTGATAGTATTCTATCTCTGTTGATGGTGTTCTGTTTTTTAAATTCATCAGCAAGTCAGTTTTATCCAACTCTGTGTTTTCATAGTTTTGTTATGTTATAAAACCCAAAACTTTCAAAACTCTTTAAAAACACTCTTTACACATGCAAGCAACCTCTGATGATTGTCTTCAAAATATCCAAAAGCGCTCGGGACAATTTTAGTAAATTTATCCACCAATTCTAACCTGAAACCAAGACACTTATCAGGAAACTTAAAAGGATCTAAATTAAATCATACAGACAAAATGCAGCTGTACTATTTAATCAAACATACATATATATATATATATATATATATATATATATATATATATATATATATATATATATATGTGTGTCCTAAAGGCTTTTTTGATTTTTTTAGGAGGAAATCTAAGACCCCATTAGCTGAAGGAATTAATATATGTAAAAGAAGTAAATGAAATCTATATGAAGATAATCATTTAGTTTACAAGCTTACATGATTCATAAAATACCACCTGCTACAAAAAATCTAGCATATGTTGAAATTAGGATTAGTTAATTTATAGGAACACCCTTTTTCTAGTTTCTTAATTCTTCTAATATTTTATTGTTATGACCCCCTTTACTTGCACCAGAGAATTTAAATTTATATAGCTTTTTCTCTCTTTTTTTTAATAGACATATATAGACTGTAATCCATATTTTCTGATTTCAACCTCAAATTGAATGTGGGGAGTCATCTGATGAAACGAAGAGTATAATGATATTCTTCGCTGAAATAAATTCATAATGACAATTTAACCAGGTTTGAGTTTCCATCTAATTCTATTCTATATATTCCAACCACACATGTATTAAAGTATAATTTATAAACATGCTCTAAAATCTGAGCAGATATGTATTGATGAATAGTCAGATATAGATATCGATTTTGCAATCAGGTAATAACAAAGATCAATTTTTCAAACAGCACGAGCAAATAGATATGTGGTGAATTCAATAAGTTTCAAGACTTTTTTTCACAGGCACTTAAATTGTTGTGGACTCTTGAAAATTCACTATGTTATTGCTATACATCTTATGATATGACTAACCAATTTTTATGATTTCAGGTTCAAATGAACAGCTACAGCAGGAATTAAAATACACCCTACTAAATCCTGATTGTCACAGCTGGTGAATTTCAAAAATGCAATCTGGACATGAGGACACTTTAGAAGAACGATATGCAATAAGATTCTGTTTTAAACTTGAAAAAATGCCAAAGAAATGTATGGAATGCTTCAGACTGCTTTTCAACCATCTTGCATGAATCAAGCATCAGTTTTTGAGTGGCATAAGAGATTCAAGGAAGGCAGGAAGTCTGTGAGGGATGATGAGAGGTGTGGAAGGAGTAAAGAAGTCAGAACACCAGTGTTGATTGGCCATATAAAGAATTTCATGGATAAGGACTGTCGTGTGTCTATAGAGACGATAAGTGCACAGATTGATGTTAGTGTGGGAACTATACATACAATTATTCACGAGGAACTGAAGATGCAGAAGATTTACGCAAAGTTTGTCCCAAGGGTGCTCAGAGAAGATCAGAAAGAAAGACGTCATGACAGCAGGAAGATGGTCAAGCTGATCAATTCAGATCCTACTGTTCTTGATGCTCTGGTGACCTGCGATGAAAGCTGGATCTACTGCTATGACCCAGAGACCAAGAGACAGAGTTCCCAGTGGAAGCATGCTGGCTCTCTCAGACCCAAGAAGGCCAGACAGAGCAAATCCATCCACAAACTTTTGATGATCCCTTTTTTTGACAGCACTGGCATGATCTACATGCACTGGGTTCCCACTGGACAGACAGTCAACAAGGAATACTATGTTGAGGTTTTAAGGGAGTTCAGGAAGAGATTCCGTCAGAAGAGGCCAGCACTCTTCAAATCGGGTCAGTGGCATTTCCACCAGGACAATGCACCAGTCCACAACTCCATCCTTGTCACAGACTATTTGACCAAGATGGGTATCAAGACAGTTCCTCAGCCTCCCTATAGTCCAGACCTTGCTCCCTGTGGCTTTTGGTTATTCCCTAAGCTCAGAGGCTGTCGTTATGAGACAATTGAGGAGATGAAAGAGGCTGTGATGAAGGTCATTGACACACTCACACAAGAGGACTTCCATGGAGCCTTCCAGAAGTTGTTGAAACAGTGCAACAAGTGCATTGCAGCTGGAGGATATTACTTCGAAGGGGACTAGAGTTTCCTGTGCGTACAATCAATGAATGGGCCCATATGAAAACAGTCTGGAAACTTATTGAAGGTACCTCATATATTAAGATAATGAAATGTTTACCTTTTGAAAATGCTTGAAAAATACATCTTTCTACTGTATATAATGGAAGAAAATGATTGGCTAAAATGACTAAAGAGACTCAATAAGGTTTGACATTGAGTAAAACCAATAAATTCTTGTTGGGTTATTCTATATGGAAGTCAGTTTCAGAGTATTTGTTTTCTTTAAATAAAATGGAAAAATGTGTCTTCACAGTCATTTTAAAATATTAATATTTTTTTCTGTAGAGTTTCATTGCAGTGATATTTGGTAATAAATAATACCTAATAATATCCGTTTTAATTTTATTATAATCCACTAGAAATAATAAATCCTCTTGTTTTTGGTTCAGAAGAAAATTATCTTTTCAAAAAAACATTGTTAAAGATATACTTATTTCTGAGCAAGACTTTTAGATAAATAAATTTAGGTAAATAAGCACTGGTAAAATTGTGTGATCAAACATAATTTTTTATTGGTTTGAAGAGTTGAAACATCAGTCAATAGTATAAAATTTTCAATCAGAATCTTGCAGCACAGCCCAACCTTGTTTGTTGATCTTTGGTTGAATGGGTTCAAACAAAAATGTTATGAGCAAAATTTCTCTTTCATTTTTTCTTTTCATCAAGATTCAATCATAAAACAGCTATTAATCCTTGACACTCAACCTCGAAAGGAAATAGACATGGATATGTGGATAAATTGGTGAATTGCTACTTGGTCAGTGATTTGGAAAATAAGTGAAATATATTGAAATGCAATGGTTTTATGAAGTGAAAAGTTGAAGCCAACATAAACAAATTAATAGTTTGGGTGAAAATAAAAAAGTCATCTACTTTTGAGGTAGCAAAACACGCAAGAAATTTTCTTTAAAAACAACACAAAATAAAACAGCAAAAAATTTCCAGAAGATATAAACTAAATAAAAGGACAAACCACAACAAAACAAACATTAGGGAAACAGACATGTTGGATTCTTGCAAATTAATACACACAAGCACGCACACACACACATATATATATATATATATATATATATATATATATATATATATATATATATCTGTAAATTGGCCAACCGTAGTCAAGGGCGACTCAAAAACTCCCTTTTCAGTAGCTACTACACCAACATGTAGGGTAAAGCACTACTTCTTTACCTGGATTGCTCCACTTTACCTTGATCCAGATATTATAATGAGGAGTATTAAGCCAGAAGGCATCAAGTACCATTTTTTTAGTCATTGATATGACTTGACCTGGGATTGAACCCCAGTCTCCCAGTCCATTAGCGAACACTCAAACCATGATGGCAATGGGCTGGTATATATATATGTATATCTCTCTCTCTCTATATATATATATATGCACATACATGCACTCACACACACACACACATACACACAAATATATGTATATATACATATATGAAAGTAAAATTTTGAATAAAATTTGATGGAATAAGAAAAAAATTTTAGAAAATCAGACTGACATGTTTCAGCAGTCGTCCAGGACCATCAAAGTGCAAAGGTATCTATGTTATAAAGGAGAAAAGCTTTATTCAATCTTTTTTTTTAAATTCATGTTAAACTTTTTCAGTTTGATTAATCAGTTTTGCTGATTATGTCTTTCACATTTTGTAAGTAGTAAAATGGTGAGGAAAGGGGAGGTATTCAAGGGATAAAATGACTTCAATTAGATTAAAGCGTAGATATACTCCACATAGATTATTCCAGTCTTCTTCTTTATAATGTTAGATTATATTTGGTTATAAATTGATTAGCATTCAAATGACAGGAGATTTTGAGGAAAACATGTCAATCTGATTTTGAAAATTTTTTTTTCTCATATATATATATATATATATATATATATATATATATATATATATGTATGTATATATGTATATTCTATTGAAGTGATTAAATTTTTGGCATATTATAAATATAGTTTTGAACTATAATTTAGAATGAGCACATTACATTTCTAATTTTCATTATTTCTCTGCTGTGTTTAATACCATATTTGGTTCACTTGAGAAAAGAGAAATAATAAAAATCAAAACAAAAATGTATTTATTTTGATGTAATTTATTAACTTTTATCTACCTGTATAAGTATATATATCTATCTATCAAGCTATCTATCTATCTATCTCAATATATATATATATATATCTCAAGTCAAGCTGATAGCTCAGAGTTCTCTGGCTCTCTCTTAAGACATCACAGAAGCAATGTACATGAAGGAATACATATAGGCACACACACACACACACACACACACACACACATATATATATGGAGAGAGAGAGAGAGAGAGAGAGAGAGAGAGAGAGAGAGAGAGAGAGAGAGATTATGTTTTGCTGTAATTAAAATGAATTGGTTGACAAAGATTTTAAATTTGGTTGTTAGGTTTTTATTATTTCATATAAAAACCTAAATACCAAACGTGAAATAATTTGCATACCTATTCATTTTAAAATATTTACTTTTCTCTCATTGAACCAACAACAATCTTTATACATACACACACACACACACACACACACACACACACACACACACATATATATATATATATATATATATATATATATATATAATCAATAAATTAGTTCTCATAATACATATGTTTTGTGTTACAAATGTAAGATGCTCATTATTCAAATTAAAGGATATAGAATGGCTTTTATTCAAGTTCAGGACAAATACTCACATTTAACTGCTGTTTTATTTGTTTTTGTTATTTATTTATGGGTTGATGTTTTTTTTTCATACTGGGTCTGGCATACAAAAGATGGTATCCGGTTTATTCAGAGATCTCAAATAACCTCAAAAAACTTTAAATATCAATAAATATCTCAAATAACTATTAAATTTTATCTTTCTTTAGACTTGGTGGAGTAGAATTAACCTATTTTTTATTTGATTTCTAAACCATTTTTTAGGTTGGGCAACTATTGAGATAACTTAATTCCTTCTTAGCTGATTGACACCTGGCTGTGACAGAGGTCTTAATGCATACAGGAAAGAAGAGAGCCATCTGCCTCTTGTAATGTTTACTAGGAGAATCAGTAAGTTCTGGGAGGTGGACACTTTTTACAGCAAAGGAACAGGAAGTCATATAGGATGAGAAAGTTTCAACCTAAGACAGTCTGAGCTTGATCTTCTTATATGATTTAGAATCTTTCCTGGTATGACCCTAACAATTCTGGTAAATTTGCCTAACATTGGACCAAAAATGGTGGTGCTTTAGTTGTATGGACATGACTCATCTCCACCACTTGTTTTTAGATTCTTTCTAAAGAATATAAAATATAGTGTTATTCTTATCCTAAGTTTAAATTTTCAAAATTTTACTGACCCAACTCAGAGATACCAAAGACAGTTTTTAAACGACTTCTTTTCATTTAAAAACTGAATGTCCTACACTTAATAAAAAGATTAATTTTATTTTGAAACTGCAAGAACATATCCTTATATTATATTTATTCTACTTTTTTTAGTTCTGGTTAATTCTTATTCCACCTAATTGTAGATTAAAAGTTTTGCCATATTTTGGTAGTACATGCAAGTTTGCTGCACATATATATATCATGTGACCAAAGCTGTTCAAGCTGAAGAAAGAACCTGCTGTGGTTGGCAATAATGTGGTAGTTGGTGTATTGAAATGTTGTGCATTGTTTCAATCTGAGTGTGATTTGAAAGCCACACAGGTAAACATGCAACAAAGTCTAATTTGGGAACTTTTGCTTTTGAAGTTTGAACTCAGCTCTAACCCTGTGGAAGCAACAAAAAATATTTGTTGTGCAAAAGGTGAAAGTGCAATGGATCACAGTACTTTAATCAGAGAGTTGAAGAAATTTTACTCAGGAAGTCAGGTACATCTAAAACTGTAGATTCCAGGGACATGATCGAATCCTTTGAGGCAAATTAGTCACAGAAAGTATGAGGTGAACTCAACATATCACATCTCATATGGTTTGAAATCTTTATTCCTGTATACAAAAATAATATAGAGTGTACAGGGTTTGGTCTAATTTTTGGACTCCGTCATCTACTGGGGATCTTGGACCAAACTCCTTCCAGTTAAGTGAGAAATGGGATTTTATCAGATTTATACTGCTAAAATACAAAAAGATGGAAGGCAGCTAGCTGGTTCTTAATTGATGTTATTCTGAATAAAATCATTTCTATGCCATCATGATAAAGATTTTAAAAGGTGGAGTTCCAACAGTACACATCTGCTGGTAAAACTTCACTTTTCCTCAAGAAGTTTCATGGATTTTAGAAGGAGACTGATGTAATTGTTAATTGCTTATCTATCTAAAAGTCTTTAAAAGTTTATCATCCTTTTTCTACTTTTGTGTGTGTTTTTATATGCCTTCAAGTGAATGTGTTTTTGTAGATATTTAAAGACCTAGCTTAAGGAATTATTAGGTTGAGCAAGAAACCAACAGTCTGAGGCAGAAGCACAACACAAGAGGCGTCTGTCACAATACCTTTATATTTCTCCACTACCACTTCGTATTTTCCAGCTTGGAAGTGCTTACGGAATAATTCCTGTGCCAAGCTCCAAATCTGGCGATCTATTCTCCTCTCGATGACAGGCATTGAAGTATTTAAGGCTACAAAACAGAAAAGAAAAAAATAGGGGTTTAATTTTAAATGAAATGGCAATGGTCAATATTGATTATAATGATAATAAAAATAGGACATAAAATCATTAATAGAATAACTCAAGCTTTCTAAAACAAAAATATTCACATGCACATTTATTTTTAAAAAATACTGCAATTGTAATCCCAAATTTGATATTGATACCTGTTAAAAAATTGGGATGAAAATCCTTCGTGCCATTATTATTATTATACTCTTTGGGAGTTTTTCAAACATCTCTAACAGGTGGATTTCAAAAAATTTGAGAGACAGCAAATCTTCTAAGATCTCAAGGACTCTCCCAAGTACCCTAGCTGATTTTTCCTGTGTGGTAGTCTGGATGGTCTTGTTTCTTCCTCTAATATCCAGTTCACTCAGTTTCTTTCAGGTTCTTAATAATCATTTCATGAACTCCAACCATGATTGGTATCACCATCACCTTGACATTCCACTAATTTTCAGCTCTCCTCAAAGATCCTGGTATTTGTCCACCTATTTACTTTTGTAAAGATTCTCAGAAAAAGTTCAAATATTTCTCCATTTCTTCTTCTTCTTCTTCTTCTTCTTCTTCTTCTTCTTCTTTTCACACCAGCATTAGCTGATGATTTTCCACTGGAGTCTGAGTGACTGTAAGTCTCAAGTCTCCAGGACTCTTTTTACTATTCTGGCCAATCATAATAATGCGGTAGTTTGGATAGTCTCCACTTGTTATCTTATTTCCACATCCTCCATTCTCTGTACCAATCGAAATGGAATCATTGCCACTTTCATGTTCCATAGTTTTTTTCAGTTTTCTACCTCTCTCTTCACCTTCCTTCAGTTTTACCCTGTGATCAGCCAGAACAGCAAAGTACTCTATTTGGCAGTTTCTCTGCTTTTGGTTGACTAACATTAGATCTGGTTGTCTGGCCAAGATTAGGTGATCTGTTTGGATCTCAGAATTCCCCCAAATTTTATGTTTCATTTTCTTGGAAAGATTCCAGGTTATGCATGTTTGTATGTGGAATTAAAACTTCTTGCACAATTCCCAGTGGAACACCTTCCTCACTCAGGCATGTCTAGTCTTATATTCTTTTTCCTCTAATGTACTGCATGTGATTGAATCTACATCTGCTATTGTGTTGTATCTTATCTACTTTTACTTTGACATAGTTAGTCCTTATGGTGTTGTTCTGCACTGCTATCAGGAGAGATTCAGTTTCTCTCTTAAACTTTCCCTTTCTTAACCATGTCTAAGTCTTCTTGTGAGGTATTTTACTTGTTTTTTGCTTGAAATGTTCATACAGTTGTTTTTTTTTTCTAATTTTTATTTTCTGGTTCTTTTTGTTCTGTTGATGCTCGTGTTATTCATATTGTTTCTGGTGGCTGTACTACCTCTGGGCTATTTTATGTAGTCTTCTATCTTCCTCCACACTTTTTTATGTATTATTATTATTATTATTATTTACTCCTTTAGAGTTTTTCACATCAGTGTTTACTGATGGTTTTTCACTGGAGTTTGAGTGACACAAAGTCTCCTCAAGTCTCCAGGACTCGGCCCAGGATTCTGGCCGTTCTTAGCAATGCTGTCGTTTGGATAGTCTCTACCCGTCTGCCAATTTCCAAGTTTTCCAGGCCTTTTAATGATCCTTTAGTTATTGTGCCTAACGCACAAATCACAATTGGCACAATCATTGCTTTCATGTTCCACTGCTTTTTCAATTCTCTAGCAAGGTTGAGGTACTTATCTTTCTTTTCACTTTCCTTCAGCTTTATTCTGTTATTGTTATTATCATTTCATTCCTTGTGAGTTTTTCACACCTGTGTTACCTGGCAGGCTTTAATGGGCGTCTGAGTAACTGCAACTCTCCTAGGTTCTCCAAGACTCTTCTCAGGATCCTGGCTGATCTCAACAATGCTGTAGTCTGGATGATCTAGATTCTTCCTCTGATTTTCCGTTCTACTGGTTTGCTTTTTAAGCCTTTGGGGACTCTTCCAAGTGCACCAATCACAAATGGTATAGCCATCACTCTCATTTAAACCAGCTTTTTTAAGTTCTCTGACAAGGTCCATGTATTTTAATCATCTTTTTCTTATATTTTCATGCTGTGGTAAGCAGGAGTATTTTAGATTATAATTATTCTTATGAAGAAGAAGAAGAAGAAGAAGAAGAAGAAGAAGAAGAAGAAGAAGAAGAAGAAGAAGAAGAAGAAGAAGAAGAAGAAGAAGAAGAAGAAGAAGAAGAAGAAGAAGAAGAAGAAGAAGAAGAAGAAGAAATATTTCCAACATTCCATTGGAATCATTTTTTAAAAATCTTATTTTTATTATTTGTCTATTAGAATCACAGTTATATGGTTTCAAGTATTCCTATCCAATACTAATAATTTTCAAACAGATATAATTGACTCCTAGATGGGACCCTAATATATATTCCCACTCTGAGCCAGAGTGGACCCTGGATTAATGGCAATAAAGGGGTGACTCCAGAGTTTCTGAACCAGAGTCCCACCATCAGATGAAGTTTAGTGTCATACACAGGACATCTAATTTTTAAGGGAGTGGTCTTCTCTCTCTACAGATGTTTCTAAGCATAATCTAAGCCTCACAGACTATACACTCCTGGTCAAAATCTTAAGACCAAAAGGGTTCAAAAATATAAAATACTGTCACTTTTATCAAAATATATTTGTGAAACATTTACATTTCATTAACAAATGTACTTTATCAACAAAGAAGTGAAAATTCCAAGCTTTTAACTGATTAATTTAAACAAACATTGTAACGGTATTTTTGGTTGGTCATAAAGATAAGAACATTTGAATAAGAATAGAAAATACAGAACAAATAATTCGCTACAACAATTTAATATTCAGTATATCCTCCATTTTTCCAAATTACTTCTAAAATTTGCTTTGGCATACACATTATTAACTTCTGAATGAAGGTGCTTGATATGTTTGCCCAGGATGCATAAACTGCTATACAAAGAGCATCCACACTTACATTCAAATTGTGATCCATGTTTATTAACAACTTTTGCCATCTTTCTCCAAACATTCCTGATTGGGTTTAGATCTGAAAAGTACAGTGGATAGCTCAAAAGCTAAATGTTGTTTTCCATAAAAAAAACTCCTTCAACCTATGAACATTGTGAATTGCAGCATGGTCCTGCTAAAAAATCCAGTTTTCTCCACATAGACAAGGGCCTTCAGTAATTATTGATGCCTTTCTTAACATATCAATGTAACTAGCAGCTGTGGGAAAACCTTTTAACTCCTGCAACTCAAAAGTGCTATTGTACAAAAATGAACTCCAGAACATAAGTGATCAACTTCCACTGTGTCGTGTTGGGAAAATTTCTTTTGGGACATCTTTTTGCCTGCCAGTAATGCTGAAAACTGTCTGGGCCTTCAAGGTTGAATTTTTTTTAAATCTGAAAACAATGCTTTCTTCCATTTATCCACATCCCAGGTTAGATAATCAGAAGCAAATTGTAAATGGGATGTTTTATAGTGAGGAAGGTGATGCCTCTGCAGCCGTTTTACATTCTTAAACCCTTTCTTATTTAAATGCTGTCAAATTGTTTGAGAGCTGCATTCAACATCTGTATTCATGTTTATGATTTGATGTTAGGCTTAAATCTCTCTTAACTTCTTGCTTAATGCATCTGTCTAGATATGATGTGATTTTCTAGGGTCGATCACTTTTTTTTAGAAATATATGTATCCAGATTTTTGATGAAGTTAGCAATGACAATTCTGCTATGGCCAATATCATTTACAATAGCTTGATACAAAAGACTACATCTTTGAAGTTCAGTAATAATGCTCTGTTTGAATTTATTCAAATTTTACCCTCAGCCATTTTAAATCTAAAATTCAATCCTGGAAATGAGCTAAATGGATATCTATATGCCTGAAGCTATGAGTACACTGACTATTTCTGAAATTTTATTCCAGTATTTTTTTCAATTGCCATCTAGCTTTTCCTCCAGCCGTTTTGATAGCATCCAAGTAGTGCATCCATATAGCAGTATCGATACATGCACTCCTTGGAAGAAATTGTGTTTCATTTTATCAGTCAGGTCTGACTTCCATATGATTGATAGCTTATTGATAGCTGTTTATACCTTCGTTAGCCATGTGTCAATGTCTTTATCAGTTGATGAGACACTGCTTCCTAGGTAGGTGAACTTGTCTACCAGTATGGATGCACTACTTGGATGCTAACAAAACAAAATGGCTGGAGAAAAAGCTAGACAGCAATTACACAAGAATGCTGCGAGCAATATTGAACAAGTCCTGGGGGCAACACCCCACAAAGCACCAACTATATGGCCACCTACCTCCAATCATGAAAACTATCCAAGTTAGACAAACCAGACATGCAGGACACTGCTGGAGAAGCAGGGACGAGCTCATAATGATGTACTCCTATGGACCCCTACATATGGCCGACCAAAAGCAGGATGACCTGCTCAAACATAAATACAGCAGCTCTTTGAGGATACGGGATGTAGCCCTGAAGACCTGCCAGAGGCGATGAACGATAGGGAGAAGTGGTGAGAGAGGGTCAGGGATATCTGTGCTGGTGGCTCGACATGATGGTGATAATGATGATGATAATTTTTTTCAACACCTTGTCTTATCTTTATGACCAAACAAAAATTTCTTTTTCAATGTTCATTTAAATTAATCAATTAAAAGCTTAAAATTTTCACTTGTTTGTTGAAAAACTACATTTTCTAATTAAATATAAATGTTTTGCTAATGTATTTTGATTAAATTAATATTTTATATTTTTTGAACTCTCTCATATTTGACCTGGAGTGTATATATAATTAAATTCAACACTAATCATAAATTAAATTCGACACTAAAAGTGTTTTTTATTTGTAAATTATTTGCAGGGCTCTATGCACAAAAATGTACTGCAATATTGCAATGTTTTTCTGGTATAAAATAGAATCATAAGAAATGACACACTATTAACTTATGACTCAGTTTTATCTGGTTTATCCTCTGGTCATGTGCTATTTAACATGTCTGATTTCTAATAGATCATGTATACTTTTGAGTCATGTGACTATTACATGATTGGCATTGTAAGTCATATGGATGGAACTAAATTACAAAGTAAATATTTTCTTTCATGTCAACCACATTATAATCACATGACTATAAAACATATTTCTTCAGTTAAATCTAACAGAAGTCATAAATGTTGAATCACCTAGCTTCATGAAACTCCGAGTCATGAGTTTTTATACTGTTTTATTATTATTTATTGTGGGTTTATATATATATATACATATATATATATATATATATATATATATATATATATATATATATATATATATATATATATCACCTGCTTTTCTTAATTATATGGTTCAATACCAGAAATTAACATTTTCATTATATATTGAGTTCAGTTTTTTAGTGACTTCCTCTTCTTGGCAAGCAAGATATTTAATAAAATGTGCCAACAATATATATATATATACGTATATATATATATATATATATATATATGTGTGTGTGTGTGTGTGTGTGTGTGTGTGTGTGTGTGTGTGTGTGTTCCATGAGATTTTTACTTGTATAATTTCAAACCAGAAAATAATTTTGCATTTTCCGCAAGAACAAAATGAAAAACATTTCATTTCTAATTTTTATATGGTTATGCATGCATTCAGTCAAATATTAAAATATAACATGCAAGATGAAAATCCAAACATTTGATATGCGTTGGTTATGAATTATTATCTTAGGTATAAGTTGAAAAGGGGATTTGATAAAAGCAATAAACAAAAATCAAACATTACTTAGAAGCAGAGAACAATGAAAGAAAAAAATGTCAGGGAAACTGGGTTCGTTCACTCTTAACAAATTTGCTTAATATTATTCGAATGATTTTGTCTGTTATCCTTTGTCTTTCAATTTCTTTTTATCTCAAATCGCTAAGGTTTGCATTTTTACAACAGTGCATTGGAAACAAGAATAATGTATAAACTACTAATGAGACAAATATATTGTATAAAACCTGATTTTGCAACTGCTTTACCAACTCAGCGCCAAGAGCATGACTAATATCACAGGAGTCCAAATAACATCTTTAAAGCCACTCAAAACTCCTATTTCTGATTGGTTGGCACTATATTTGTTTAATATTTTTTTATCACACATTAATGGTCTAGTACAAGTGAATTTGTTGCACATAGTGTAGCTTTGCATTGAACCCTGCTGGTGTTTTGGTCACTTTGCCTCAGGCTCACAAACTACATTATTACAGATTTGAATCATATATTGCAATCTTTTTACATTTTTGATTTATTCATTCATCTGACAGGGAGAAAAAAATGTCAAAATTTCCTCTATAAAATAAGCCACTTTACATAGAGATATTTAAATCTTTTAAACTTTTATTTTTTTTATCAAAAACTTTTTGAATTATTTTTTTTTAAATCTAGATTTTTAAAAAAATTTTAATTTAAAAAATGCTTTATCTTTTAGAATATCTAATTTTCTTATTTTTAAAAATAAAAATTTGTGATATTTAATTTCAAATTTTATTTTATCTTTAAATGAAACTCTGTTAATGATTAGAATTTCAACTTACATTATCCTTCATCTACTTGTAGTTGTTTTTTCATCACATCACATAAAGTTCACTTCCATGACAGTAAGGAACAGTTTGCATTGGAAACAAGAATAAAGAATAAGTTTCAGATAAGACTCAATTTTAAATCTATTCTGCCTCTAGATTCAAAACACATTCAGAATTTACTTCACAGCTTAGACTCCCATTATTCCAGAAAGGTTGTGCATATACGCCTTTTATTTGTTGTATCTTGCTGATTCTCAAATATTTTGGGCTTATAGTGTAGTGCTCGGCCTAAAATATTGGGTTTGTAGGACCAAAGGGCTAATGTCATATTCATTCCAGATTAAATTTATTTCTAAAATTTACTAGTTTATACAAATTTAAATCTGAAATTCATTTGAAACACAGTTTTCATAACTCTTTCTAACTTGCCTTAGAAGACAATAAAAAGATAAAATTATTCATTTTGTTTATCTACAGCTGTTCAATGATAGAGAAGAAATATTTTGCCTGTCTGAGATAGTATGGTCCCACTTCTTAAAAATTTAAAAGAATTTTTGAATATAATTTTGCATTCAGGGAATTTTTCAAAAGAGAAATTAATTGATTTTTATGGAATTAGAGTAAAAAAATGATTCTGACATTTCTTTATTTCTATGATACAATATATCATCTATTAGGCTTTTACTCATCCTTTTACTCTTCCATTTAATCATTGTAAAGAAATAGATCTGATAAACTGAGTCCAAATCGGGAACAAAGTTATCAGACATTATCTTTAATAAACTTTATGTTAATGCGCATGGAAAGACATGAATCCACCTTTTCTTCCTCCAAAATTGGGTAAATGGTAGAGTCAATTGGTATCTTTGCTTTTTGTATACCAACCAGTCAAGGAGAAAAAAGGATGGAGATTATCAACATTCTGCTTTATAATTGACCTTTTGCCACATCCTGCTCAGGGCAGACTATTTGGATAAATACATTGTTCTTCCTTTATGGAATGTTATTGAAATCTGTCAACTAAAATTTGTATTCCTTTTTCCTTTCTATATATATTTTTTTTAGTATTTACAGAATTATCATTACTCAGGGAATATTATTGATCCATAAATGTACAACAAATGCTCAACTTCAATAATGTAACAGAAAAGTATTGTCAGTATCAACCCCAAATGAAATCAAAACAAACAATACATAAATTTTGTATACAACTTTTGTATACTTGTAGAAAATCTGTTTTTCTGGATTTTTCGAATTACAATTTTTGGAAATACAATAAATAAAGAAAACTTTTTCTAAAAATCCCAAATTAATTTTTTTTCAGAATTTTTTTCGATAGATGTAAACTCTGCATTGTTTTGAATTGGTTTATAGCAAAAATTATTTTAATCATGTAAAAGTATTTGTTTTGGAGTTATTCAAAATAATGGCCAATCAGAGTGCTCCTGTCTCTCATCAAATATTTGGTTGTAGAGAAATGCAAACCATATGAATTTTTTAAAAAAATGTGTCATGTTTTAGGAGAGGGGTGGTTTACACAAAAAATGTTTACAAATGGGCAAAACATGGATTTCCTAGAACAAGCCTGAGTTAAAAAGACAGTCTAAGGATTGGAAAAACATTGACTCTTCTGTAAAGAAAAAGTTCTGGGATCAGTGGTCAGTGAAGAAGGTTATTGATTTCCTTGAAAATGATGCAACTGTAAACAGTGCTTCCTTTTACCAACATGATAAGCAATATTGACCTTATTTGTTGAATGACACATATATAAAACTATCTATTTCTTTGATTTTGTAGATTTTCTAAACTCATCTAAATTCAGCTCATGACTGAATTGGGGAGACAAAAAATGAGGGTAAAAGAATGAGTTGAATTCATGTTCCCAGAGAGAATGGCCTACCTGCCATAAACATTGAAAATGTCAACACCAAACACTGGCACAGTTATGAAGAAGTCATCTTTTAGTTGGGAAGGAACATTTCAATTGCAGTTTTAAGATTTTAGATGATCAAATTTCATTCACTTATTAACTCCTGCAAGAGCAACTCAGATAACATTTATCAAATATTGCAGAAACTTTGATCCCTTAACTGCATATCTAAATTAACAACTCACTGATTTTATCACCCCTATTTCACTTAGACATTACATTAACCCTTATTTTAATTTTATATCTGTCAGAAAAAACAAAAATGTATCATGAGTACTGCCAGGCATCATATAACATCCTATTAAACAATGTCAATTTGTTTATTCTATTATATAGAATTGAGTTACCTCACTAGTAACCACCAACTCTTGGAAATGATCCATTATTAAAACTTTAAGTATTTAATTTTTATACTCTGTAATTTCTTTGTTTCTATTTATCTTTGATTTTAGTCTTCATTTACATAGCATCCAAACTGAACAGCATCTGATTTTTTTTAGAAAATGATCTACTTCAGTAGAAGCACATGCACCACCAGGCTGAGTCCCCATCACATGATGAACAGTCTCACTCATTTACATCTGGGGAGTTTCATGTTCTCTTGAATCCTCTCATCAAAGTTCCTTTCAACTTTATCTCAGGGTAATTGTTAACTATCAAACTCATCCTAATATTTAGCCATGGATGAAGCTTACTACTCAATTTGGGCTGCATTTCCAAGAAATTCGACTCTTGGGTCAACAGAGCCTAGCACTTGCCTCAGGCAGCCCCAATTGAGGTAACTCCAAATTGTGTGAGATAAAAGCAAATGTCTGCCATTGAACCATAAGTCCCATATCCGGAAACCTTTCACTTGAGACAGGATTTTGCATTGAACTTCTCACATTTCACTCTCTATTACTGAAGGAATCCCAGATGTTATATGACACAGGAGTATATGAATTTACCCAACCTCTCTACCTCAGACAGGTTGTGACGCATGTCTATACTTCAAAATTGGACATAAAAGATACTGTTATTTGAAGCAAAACTTGTAAGGTTTTAGAGGTTTTAGAATCCATTCAAAGTATAGAAGTAATTTTTAAAATTTTCTGAGAAACTAACAAGTATGTGTGGTAAGATCATCCATAGTTGTCTCCTTCGATCTAGAAGGAGACAACTATGGATGAGCTACAATAAATATTAAGAGAATATCTACCTTAACTGGGCCACAGTCAAGTTATATTTGAATAAAGCTTAAGTACTGAAACTACCTTCATTGTCTTTTATTATAGTATGTTAATGAAATTTGCAAAGAGATATTCATCTCATAATTATTAAAGAAAAATGTTCTTGTGTATTTGCTCATTATATAATAAATCATCTATTTTGACCTCATTAGTAAATTCTTCTTCACAATCAAATTATAAATCTAAGCTTTCAAAAAGATATTTATAAAGCTCTTCATAAATAATGATAACCTCAATGCCAACTAAAAGTAAAAAAATTGATCATAAATATGATGCTAAATTAATAATAACACGATCTTATTTCTTCTAATTAATAATAACAAGATCTTATTTCTTCTTCCGGTGGGGGGAGGAAATTTCCCAATTGTTTATGCCTAAAGTAAATAGAAAAGACCAATTTTTCTATTTAAACTTTGGTTTTGTGACCAAGGAGCATTTAATGAAAACATGCAAGGAGACTGATTAATGAAAGGGATTCATATTACAATTGTTAATTTTGAAAAACTACTCACTTTTAAATGGTTTTATTCATTTTTGTATAATACATATAATTTTAAATTTCTTTTATTCATATGTTGTTTTATTTAAAATTTAACCTTATGTAAATAGAAATATGCAAATTTGGTAATTTACTAAGCTTTTTGCTTAGATGTGGCACAAGGCCATATGAAAGTGGCACCCAATGAGACTCGAACTCACTTGTGTAGGTTTGCTAGTCGAGCTTGCTAACCATTACACCACCAAAGGCGCCTCAGAAATATGCAAATTTGTCATAAAATATTTGAAGGAAGAATGACTGTTTTCTATAATCTTACAACATCTAACAATTGAGAAATTGCACATCCAGGAAGAACAGTTTTATCCAGAACATGAAAGCAAACAATACTGGTCTATTTACATCCTCAGTACCTCAGAAAATTCAAGAAGCTAAACTTTTTGTCTCATCACCAAAAATGTCAAAAAGGACTTATATAAAGCAAAAAGGTGAGAAATTATTTCAGAAAACAAATATTGATGAGAAAAGTATTTCTTAATGTCTGTTCCTCCTTAAAAAAAAAAAGAAGAGTGATGATCTACCCAACAAAGCAGACAATATCATAAACTGGCACTGGATGAATATTAGGTTTAGAGAAAAGTGATGAAAATAAGGGGTAAAAGGTGAGTACATTCTGCCACTACATATCTGTTGTTTGATGAAAAGTTGGTCATAAATTTGTTGAATGAAAGAAAAAAAATGTCAGATATCTTTCAAAAGTATTTATACACCTATGGATGAATATCTAAAAATATTGATTTTTGCTAGGAAAAAAATTATAAAATCTACAATAGTCCCTTCTGCTTGTAAACTGCTATTTTTTTTTTAAATATGATATGAATTTTCATGAGCAAATTATATAATTTTTCAGATGAAATCATAATAATTTTTTTTCTAAGAAAAGGTCCCAGAGTTTCAGAAAAAAGCAAAGGGTTGAGCTGTGGGGGTGATTCCTAGTGATGACTACAGCTTGACTCACCCTTTCGGCAATATGTTTCATCTTTTTCAGCACTTTGTATGATGCGGTTGAGCACACTGTCCAATTGTTCCTTGGTTAGTGGCCGTTTCTTGTTGCTGCGTGACCGCGGCCGGTGAAAGCAGAAGTAATAGATAACAGCAAGGACGATGATGAAGACCAAGGATACGATGACAGAGCCGGCTATGATTCCAGCACCACTGCCTTCCTCATTCCTTGGTTTCTCTGTTGTTAAGTTGTCACAGTTGACGATATCTGCAGATAGTAAACAAGAGGGAAGATTTGTTAGGGGGGAAAAAATGCCACTGCCAAAAGAAAAAACTTCAAAAGCAAAACACAAATTAATAATAAGTGACAATTAAGTAAATATTTTACTATATTAACATATTTATTGCCAAACAACTTGATTGTAAAGTCTGTCAGTGATTATCTTTGTATTAAGGCATCTTGTTTGATGAATTGCTTTGTTAACTTGACTAACAGCCCATTATAGGGAGTTATAGTTATCCGTCTAAGAAAAGAAAACCTTTCAATTCAAACCAGCAGTACTTCAGTTAAAAATTGATCCAAAGTCGCATCTTACTCCTGGTGGAAGGACTGAATAAATACATACATTGGATTTGTTCCAAACTAATTTCATCTTTGTAAATGGTGACAATGTGCTTTGCATGTCATAGTTAACATGTTATACTGGTGGACCATTATTAGTGAATTTTATTCTGACTCGTCTCTTTAGCAACTGGTTAAAGGGAAGTAAAAGTCTGAATTCAAGCCAGCAGTGCTTTGGTTTAAATTTGATCTATTGTCACTACTTGTTCTTGGCAGGATGATTGGGTAAAAATATACTTCCAACCTTGTGCCAATCTTGACTCAACTTAGTAAGTGGTAACAGGGTAACTTGTTTGGTATAATGGTTAGTTTGCTGGACTAGCAGACCATTGTTATTGAGTTCAATTTTCATTGGGAGCCCCATATTTCTGACTTTGTGCTGAATGGAACTAAACTTCATAAATGGTGAGCATTATCACAAAAATTCACATTATATTTGAATGTAATTATAATCCATCAAAAATATCACTTCATATTGAGTTTTTTTATTAATACAGCGCTTTGAAAATGTACTCTTTGATTGATTACAGTACTCTTACAATAGATTAACTGTAATTGATTTTAAAGGCATGTCAACTGATATAGGCTTATTTTATATCAAGAAATTTGGGAATCATATTCATTGAACATTCATATTGACATTTTTTGTGTATTCATTTCTGAAGATGTTTTTTTTGTGTATGGTCTAATGGAATACAAATAATTTCAAACAGATAGGATCCTAACAGGTACTACCACTTTAAGTCAAAGTGGATGAGGAAGCATTTACAATGAAGGGGCACAGCTCACTCTAAAGATCTCCAAAAGAGGATCCTCACCATCAGATGCAGTTTAGTGTCATCCTCAGGGTGCTTCTTTTTGATATGGAACTTGTTTCTTTTCAATGGTTACAGTGTGCATATTCTAAGCCTTGCCAAACAGGTTGTTAACTTACTGAATAAAGCAGTTTCTCATCAAAATTGTTATTGGATTGTAACACTGAGGGATCTGCATTCATGCTGAATATCATTTTTAATCTTTTAAATTCTTGATATAATGGAGATAACTATTAAATGCTAATTAGATTCCTTCACTCTTTCCAAAATAGAAGCATTGACATCATCAAGGATTGCTGGAACTCAACAGATTCAGGGGTCATTATTTATGATTAATTTTGACTTTTGCATTTAATTCAAGCTGCTCTTCCATCACAACCCAATGAGGTTATTTTTACACAACAGCAATGAACATGAATCAATGACAATAATAGGTGATCATCTCTCACTGAGACTCAAACTTATTTCCTATTTTAACTCAGGAAAGTCTGGTTCTCCTTAACTGTTGCTTTATCTGCTAAGCTATAAGAGCCAGTGTTATAGAAGCATTAATAACTCATCACTTATATGATCTTCAGATCTATCAGAACAAATACTGTTATTATTATTTGGATACATTAGTAAAGTTAGCATATTTTTATTTTTTTAGATGAAATACTATCAGTTATTATAATTGATAATTTTGACAAGTGTTTTTCTGAATCCTTTCTTACATCTAATTCTTTCATCTCCCCAAACCAACATTTCTATTATCGTAGTGTATTATAATACTGTTAATATTTGTTATAAAAATGATGGCTTGTGTGGGTTGCATCGTAACAACATTAGAAATTAAACGAGAAAAGAAAAAAACTCTTTAAAATAAATAATAATCGACAATTAGCATTCTTGTCTGTTTACAATTGTATTGCATCTTTTGTTTAAGATATCAAAATAGTATATATAAGTTCTGAGTAACTAGTTGAATTTAGGGAAGAGGAAAAAAATGATACAAATTTGAGATAACCACTGAAAAGTAGTTTAAATGTTTTATAGGTGGTGATATGTCAGATGGAATAAAGTTTAGAATTAAAAGCTCAGTTACCAATTATGTTGTTTTAAACTTAAAAAAAGAGGAAAATACCATTATCACAACTTTGAAGCTTTCAGGAGAGCTTGGTTCATTAAAATATCCTATGCAGTGGAATACATATGCTTCAAAAGAATACAATTGAGTAAAAAGAAAATTTTTATCTATTATACAGTTCCACTGTTGCAAGAAGAGTTTTTCTTCAAAATATCATCTTTATAATAGATGTTTAAGTTGGACTTTATTTCTTTAAGCTATATCTGGTATAATATTCATGAAGAAATATGGATATTGAAAAATTTCATTACAGAACAAATGACAGCAATTTAAATTCAACCAGGGTTTGAATAGTATCTTCTTTTGACCAACATAAGAACAAAAAAATGTACTTTTAATTAACCAATTTATATTTGACTGACAAGAAAATTTCACTATTAATCTACATCCTCATCTGTATATTTCATTTAATATTATCCAACTTTACTTTTATGAGAGATATTCATTAATTTTCAAATATTTAAATAAATCAAGTTGTTTAGGAAATCATTTTTTGTATAATTGATTAGAAATTATTAGATCAAATATTTTCTTTGCTTTTTTTTTAAAATTTCACACAAAAAAAGTCACTCTCAAAACAAAGAAAAATGTAAGCAGTAAAATGAAACAGAATTAAAAAAACAAAACTTTGATTAATAACAAATTTGATATTTGGTAAAAAAAAGAAACCACATTCACAAGAAAAAAAACCTTGTTAGTACAAGGGAAGTGGGGTCAGGAGGATCATTTTTAGTTAAAAAAAAAAGGAGGTTTCAAACTGGTTTTGAAGAATATAAGTTTTTGAGCAGATTTGAGACCAAAACGATTTTGCATTTAGTAATATTAGTAATATGCTTTACTGAAAATGAATATTGTCATAACAAAAAAAAAGTTTCCTTACTGAAATAAAGAAGGATGATTGCTAATATAAATTAATAATTAATAAAAAGTTTGTTTGTCCTCTACCAATGCCCAAATGATTTGAAGTGAATCAATGAAATCTACTGCATCCAAGAGAATATCTTAACAAAAAAGATTTTTTTTAATTTTGTTCTTCCTTAACAATAAACAAAAATCAGTGGGAAGACATATTGCTGCAAGACATAATTAGTTCCACAAAATTTAATTTTCTAAGTAAAAAAAAAGGACAAATTCTATGTGTACTTGCAAATCTAAATTATAATTCATGAATGTTTGTTTGTTTGTCTTCTACAACAGGACAGACACTTGTGACAATTTTTAAACTGCCTACAATGACACTTGTGAAATCTTATTTGCCCCAAAAATAAAGTTGAATAAAAAAAATACCCAAAATCCTTGCCTATCATTTTCAATAAAACATTCCTTCAAGAGAACCTGCTACCTGAACACACACACACACACACACACACACACAAACACACAAACACACACACACACACACACACACACACACACACACACACACACACACACACATGTATATATTATTTATTTATTTATGAATATTGCTTTACTTAAAAAATATTGAGTACTTTTCTAGTTAATACTAGTTATTCTGTTATCAACAGAATTATTTTAAAACACACATATATATACACATATAATATAAAAGGTACTTTGCTTTGAAAAAAAAAAAACTTTTTTTTATTATCTATTCTATTATAGGGATATTATATTCTTTTGCATATTATATTCTTTAAGTATAAATATGTATTGGTGTGTATGTGTATGTTCATGGATTTGTATGTGTTTGTGTGCATGTGTATGTAACACATTGTCATATTTATTTTGGCAAATATCTTAATTAAAAATTGAGTGGCACCATTCAGCTCCATTTGCATTCCTGACCCTGTGAATACTTCCCTCAGGCATCAAGAATTGACCCTCCCATTTTTAGGGCAATGGAAGTATGGCTCCATAAATCTGACCAAGTTAAAGATGCCAGGCTGGAGAGCATATATATTGTATATATATATAACAATTCTTTTTAGATTCCGAAGTGAGTTTTAAAACCTGTCACATCAATATTTTTCAAAGCACATTTAATCAAAGAAAATATTTCAAGTTTTACTAACCATCCATTACAGGACCACAGACATTATCAAATGTCCCATTGCTTTTCTTAATTGTGCATTTCGATTCTTTTTCACAGCTGAAAGAAAGAAAAGAGTAACAAGTATAAATTGAGTGCTATGTGCAAATTAAATGGTGTTTTGCTTTTTTCACATTGACATCTTGCATGCATTAAATGTTTGGCTGATGCAAGAATTCCTCGCAGCATCTTTGTACGATATGTTTCTGACATCCGGATGCCAATTCTTGATCAGATAGCTAAATGCTCAAGGAAACTGAAGTCAAATTACAAACAACAATAGATATGTTTCTGAACATGTGTTTTATTTCCTTCACTCTGAGAGGCAAAGATTCTGCCTCATTGTGCATGTTTACAAAATTACAGGATTTTAATTGAGAATCAAAGAGGAAATTGTTCAACCAAAATGTACTAAGTTAACTTTCCCAAAAGTATTCTCCTTTCTAGAACAATTTGTGGCTTTAGATGGTTGGTTGGTTTTATAGCATCGCATGTCAACCCTTGTTGGGTTATTTTATGCTAAAATCAGTTTAATCAAAGATATTTGTTTAGACAAACACATAAAGAGAAAATATTGTTTTGGTTATTGTAGAATGCTCAGTTGTCAAGTTCCAGCACAAATATATGATGAACTGTATTTAGAAAAAATAGTTGGATGCTAAAATTATTCACATATTCTAAATTATACATATTGTAAATTATGTTATTGATGACCAAGAGTTAATGTATAAATATATCATCAAGTCACTCAGACTACATGAAATTCCCTGAATTTTTCTTTGCATCCATCCCTGTTTGTTGAACAAAAATCTTAGATATAGCTTCACAAACTTTCACTCTCACTACACTATCAATCCTTTTCTTAGCTAATTTAATACATGACAGCAACTGTTTCTTAATTACTTTTCATTAAAGTTATTATTGTAAGTTAAAAGGTAGTTTCTTTCTTTTTAATTTTGTAAAATTTTATAATTACTTGAATTAGTCACTTATCTCATTATAGTTATCAATTATTTTGAAGACTGTTTTCTTTCATCATTTACTAAAAAAAAATTAAAATTAAAAGGTGAAAGAAATCAGATTTAAAAATAATGATTCTGAGTAAAAAAAGATTTCACTTTTTCATGTTCCCAGACAAAAAATGTTATTTTCCAATTGCTTTTGTTTAACATGATAATTTATAATCAAGACACTTCATTGTTTTGGTGGTCATTCTTTGGTTCTTCTGTTGGTAAAATTCTTCTTGCATGATTGACATAACTGTCAATGACTTTACCTACCCTATGATAAAACTAATTGTTTTTTTCTTTTTGATAATGTCATTCATTTTATTAGTTATTTCAACTCTCAAAATGAATGACTTGAAGAGTGACTTTTGGAAGAACTTTGAACACAGACAAATAGTCACTTATACTCGGGTGACTCAAAAGTTTTACAATATTTGGTACATGTTAGTTTCTGGTATGTACAGCATATAACCAGAGTAGATCAAGCCATGGAAGCTACCAGCTGTGGTTGGTAGTATTATGGTATGTGGTATGCTGATATGAGCATTGCTTCACACTGTGCATGTGTTGAAAGCTGAACATAGTCTAATTTGTTAACTTATACTTTAGAAGTGTGAACTGGACTATAATGCCAAGGAAGCAACCAAAAACATTTCTTGTGTAAAAAGTGACGGCACAGTTGATAACAGTACAGTAACTAGATGGTTGAAGAAATTTTACTCAGGTTACAAGAACCTCAGCAATCAGGCAAGGTTAGGTAAACCATGGATTCCAAGGCTCTACTTCAAACCATCAAGTACTATTATTATCATTTATTTATCATTTAGAAATATATTTCAGTTTGATTAAAAGAATTCTTTTGAAAACCAGAAAATTTTTTAATATGGATCCTCAAAACATCAGCCAAAATAGATTTTAACAACTGTCTAAATCAAAAGGGATCAATAGATAAGAAGGGAAAAAAAGTTTGTCATAGACATGATAGGTCTGCCAATAGATGAATCATTCTTACTGAATTTGTTTGGTGCTTGTGTTTCCATTCTGTTTGCTTGCTTTGTGAAGAATAGAAGAAAATTGGAATTGTCTCTCTTTTTTGTTCTGCATATGTGTATAGGTGTGTGTTTATACATGAACTTATGTGTGTGTGTGTGTGTGTGTGTGTGTGTGTGTGTGTGTGTGTGTGTGTGTGTGTGTGTGTGTGTGTGTGTGTATGTGTGTGCATATACCAAAGAATCAGTGACAATAGGCAATGTTCTGGTATCACGGTTTCAACAGTGTAGAACAGAATACAAAGAACATTGTCATTGTCTGTCTCACACTGGGTGTGCTATAAAACCAGAGTTGTTCTTGACGTTAATCATCATCCTTTTGGCCAAGAAACTCAATACTGACCAAACAGTCAAGTTAAAAAAAAAGTCATACAAATAATGTTAATGATGTAGACATGGGGAAATATAGCTTTGAGTAAAAATACAACTTGATTTGAAAGAACATGTTGTTCCTGAGCACATGTAAAAAAAATTCCAAATAAACATATTGTTTTTCTCATAGATTTCTTCATGCAGGTACATTAATAAGTCTGTCATGTAATAAATGTTTATTTTTCAACATTGTCTTCTGCTTTGTCTGCCCTGTTAGCAGAATTTAGAATATGTTGACTGTAGCAGCTAAAATTTTCACAGCATCATGTTCAATCTATCGGATTAATATTCAGAGCTGATCAAGTGGAATGACAGAGAAGGTAAGTTGATTGTTTATTTGGTTTTATGGATTATTTAATGCCAAATTCAGCAATCATATATTTTCATGTAACTATTCTGATTTAAAATCAAACATAATTTGTTTGCACATAGTTTTACAGATTCAAGAATTATTTTCTAAAATCAGTAATTTGCACACAGATGTATGATTTCAAGAGTTCCTATCCAATATTAATAATTTTCAAACTGACCTAACTATGTCAATTGGGATGTATAATAAACTGACTGCTTCACTGTAGAGGGGTAAGAGTCCTTTCCAATGAGTGTCCTAGAAATCACATTGAAACATCTGATGGTGAGACTTCAGTCCTGGAGTTTTAGGGAATCTGAAGTACCCCTTCATTGCCATTACTTCAAAGTCATCTCTGACTATGGGTCAAATAGAACTATTTAACCATTATTTGATTTAAGTTATCCTCTGTTCTACAGAGGAAAATATGGAATAACATAATATTGAGGAAAAATTATGACATTAGCATAATTAGAGAATGTTCATTTAGGTTTTTTATTTAGAAATAGATAAACTTATAACAGACAAACATCTTTTATCAAAAAGCCTAACATTCTGTCTTCATAAATATACCATAAACAAACTTAAATGAATCAGAGTTAACCTAGAAGTAATAGCATTGAAATGGTAGTCCACACTCAACAGAGTTTTTGAACTGGTGACTAAACCCCAGATGAAGTTTAGTGTCAAACTCTTTTCTGGGGAAGAGGGTTTTTTTTTATTCCACTGCAAAGGATTCAGTTGGTGTATTATCAGCTTTATCAACAAGATGAAAAATATTGGAGTAAATACAGTTCTATGATTATAATGTATACGGAAAAGCTGTGTTATGTTAAAAAGGATATGATCAATTTGCATCAAATGGGATCTATTTATAGATAGATGTTAAAGAAGTTTCATTTGATTGAAATATATGTAAGGAAAGATATATATATATATATATATATATATATATATATATATATATATATACTTATATATGAATATAAATTGGCTTAGATAACTAGATGGCTATGAAGAACACCTTTAAAATTGTATAGCATGCAAGTAGATAGATAGATAGATAGATAGCTATCAAGAGAAATATATTGATATAGATCTATCTATCTATCTAGATAGATAGATAGATGTGTGTGTGTGTGTGTGTGTGTGTGTGTGTGTGTGTGTGTGTGTGTGTGTGTGTTCCCAATTCCTCATTCATACAGAGTCAAAACTGGAAACTTACTTTTTAAGGGGTTTACATTTCTGAGATCGGTCCACAGTATCTGAGTACATGTTTTTAGCAAGGCAGTCTTCGCATATACCTGAAAAAACATAGCAATATAAGATCAAATTTTATCAAATGAAAACTGATTTTATTGAAATGAATTATCTTCTTGTATTTCAAAGATTAAATGCAAAATGTTAAATCACAAAAATCCTGCAAGAGAGGTGCAGTATATCACATGCCATTTAAAAAAGGAAATCTCCTTTCAGACTTTGTTGGTCACACAGCAAGTTGTAGGAATAAATAGATTCATGATTTATTGTCATCTTCCCTTATTTTTCTTGGAGACGTCTTCTTAAGTATATGTAACTTGTTGCACTTCAGTCATTATTTCTATGACAATAAGAAACATTAGGCACCTGAACCCACAATAAAAGACAAGCACTATCTAATACTCAAACTTACACCAACGTTTGCATCAGAGAAGTCTGGTTATCCATACAAGCTGGTTTACCATTTAAGCTACACAAGCAAGCTGCTTTGTAGAAGTTTTAAGAAAAATTACAAAGCCATCCAATACTTTACTCTTCTGATATGTGCAACTGGGAACCATAGTGAAATAGGGCTTTTTAAGAGAGTTGCTTTCTGATTAACTGATGAGATGTAGGGTCTGAGATTAACTTATGAGAGATAGGGTCTGGGATTTAATTGAGATAGGGTCTGGGATTTAGATTCTGAAAATCATTTGGGATTCAGACTCACAGTGAAGCAGTTGCACATGTGAGTCTAAGCACTTAGATCATCCCCACCCACTGTAAAAAGCACTTAGATCATCCCTACCCACTGTAAAAGCATTTTGATCATCCCAACCCCCTGTAACTGGGAACAAATTAGAGAATATTTTTGTGTGTGTAATAAACATTTTTACTTTGAAATGAAAGAGAGATCTAAATATTTTTTCACAAATGATATCCCCCTGTTCACTGTGCCTGGTGTCTGTATCTAAGTATACTTGAAATAATCCCTGTAATGAGTAAAATAATGTTTATAGGTGGCAGGGTTAGAAGCTCAGTGACTATGCAGCAAGACACTCGATGTTTACAGACAAATACTGGGGTGAGTCAAAAGTTTTGCAATATTTTACTATGCACTAGACAGCAGTACATATATTATGAACACAAAGGAATTCAAGCCATGGAAGGAACCCGCTGTGGTTGGTAGTATTGCGGTTTTTGGTGCACTGACATATTGTGTATTTCTTCATTTCATGTATGATTTGAAAGTTGCACATTTGTTGTGTGAAAGGTAAAAGTGCTGTTGATCACAGTGCAGTAAACCAGATGGATGAAGAAATACTGTTCAAAGATCTAGTAAGGTCTTGTTGGCCATAGAAGCAAATTCAGTGAGTAACACTCGGAGAGTATCAGACAAGCTCAGTATCTCACAATGCAGTGTGTTTCATGACCTTTACAACCTCAGCAAAGCATATGGAGTTGCCTAATTGTGCCATCACATTACCAGAATATTGCAAAACTGTTGACTCACTTTAACATTGTTTTTCTTCATATTGCAAATTTAACAGAGTATTAAACTACTGAATTCTTAAATGCTTATAAATCTTTAAATAATTTATCTCTTACTACATACTCTTTAATAATCACATGATAATTAAAGCCACATCATAAAAAATCTGCCGTTTAACTATCTAGGATTAATTATTAGCATTCTATGAAGTAAGAATGCTTTTATCTTCTACATAACTGTTGATTTGGACAAAATGTGACTACTTGTCTTTTTCTTTATCTTTTGAGGTGTTTACCTTGCTTCACAAAGTTAATCTACTCTATACAATCCAAATTAATTCAAATGAAAAAGTTGAAAAATTCAGCTTCAACTCAATCAAACTGATCGCTTTCATTTCCATTCATAAATCTCAACCTTAAGAAATCCAATAGTTTAGCACATTATTAAGGCTGTAATGTGAATAAAAATAAAATTTATCAATTTTACTTGAACATTTTCAGAATTGATAGATACTGAGACAAAAATTCATTTAACTGATGTTGGATAACAACCATAAATAACCTTTTTCCCAACATACTTTATTTAAAGAGAGACTTTGGAACATGCTATATATATATATATATATATATATATATATATATATATATATATGTATATATATACATATATATATATATATCAGTGGCGACTCTAGCCTATTTTTGCTACTGGTGCCCCCCCCGTCCTCTGTCAACTTCGGTTCCCAACCTGTGGTCCGTGGACCCAAAGTAAGTCATCATAGTTGCTATTGCGTGATTCTCCATTTTATAGCAGAGATTGACTAACATACCTTGCATGGTGGGTTTTTTTTAATGAACTTTTGGCTACTTAGTTATCAAAACTTGAATAGATATGTAATTTAATTAAGATCAGACTAAGTATGTTTGCTTGAAATTAATGGATGATTTTTAATCCATTTTGAATAACATTGACCAAGTTATTGGTCGTGCCGGGCACGAGTAGCACTAGTCCCATCTCCGCCCCTGATATATATATATATATGTATATATATATATATTTCAACTTGATTATCTTTCAGCCTATCACACCTATCCCAAACTATAATTAAGTAAAGTTGGCAATCGTAGTGGAGGATGACCTGAAGTCTCCCCTTTCAATAGCTACTACTCCGAGGTGTTGGAGAGGGTGCTACTCCATTCCTGGGATTTCTCCACTTTACCCTTGATCCTTACCTTATAATGCTGAGTGCTAAGCAAGTACCATTTTTTGAGTCTTTGGTATGAACTGGGATTGAAACCTGATCTCCTGGACCATAGGCAAACACTCTACTCATTAGACCAATAACCCGGTTACTAATGAGTAGAGTATTCACCAATGGTCTGGGAGACTAGGGTTCAATCCCAGACCGAATCATACCAACGCAAAAAATGATACTTAATTCCACCTTGCTTAGTATTCAGCATTATAAGGTAAGGATCAAGGGTAAAGTGGAGCAATCCAGGGAATGGAGCAGCGCCCTTCCCTACATCATGGTGTAGTAGCCATTGAAAAGGAAGCCTTCGGGTTACCCTCAACTACAGTGACCAACTCTATTTACTCTAAAAAAATCATCTCTTGTATTTACCTAATCCCTCCCCTATAGTCAGAATGCACTTCAACAGAGTACACTTGATTTGAATTCAGAATTTTCTTTCTCATAGATAAGTTGCCCTACCAAGGCTAAAGAACCCAGTCTACCAGAATATTTGACCTCTAAGTGGAAGGAGAACATATGGATCCATGCTTTTCCTGAGAGTGCAAAGTGAAATGCAACTGCCTGGTTCAGGATTTGAAGTCAGATTACTGATTCATTTTACTTCAATGATTTCCCTTATGCCACATAAAATATGTCAAAATTCCAAGGAAATATTTTTATTATTCAGGAAATTAAATTTATGTTTTTCCTTATAGCATATTTCTAAATTTCATCTTTATACAATAAAATAGGATTATATTCCTATTATATATATATGTAAATCAATGTATGAAGTAATTTTTCTTGCTAATAAATTTCTTCTGAAAAAAATTAAAGAAAAGACTGTCTGAAAGTTTTAACCACACAATAACACCTTTGCTTTTCAAAATTTTGATTTTGAAGAAAATAAAACCAATAATAATGTCTAATAAGAATTTAATTCTCATTTAAATAATGTTAACTGATTATAAAAAATATACTTTAAAGTAAATACTTGAAAATTACTTAAATAAAAGAATATATGATCTTAAAATTTTAAATAATCTTTACTAATATTTTTTAAATTCAAAATCAGATAGATAAGATAAGAGACTCAGTGGAAGATTGCCTGGTAAACGAAAAATGAAGTGAGTAGAAGGAAGAGCACAACCAAAGCTAAATTGAAAGCTATAAACCAACAAGAAAGAATAAAACTATGGAAACAGCATTTCAAAAATCTACTAAGAAACCCACCAAAAGTTACACATGACCAATCGCCAGAATTATTAGTAAGAAATTGGACATTAAACTAGAACCATTCAATCAAGAAGAACTCGACTCAGTTCTTAGAAAAAGTGACAATTCGACGACATACTGCTCCGACACTGCAACGAAATCTAGAATCAAAATCTGAGTGACAGATGGATGAAGGGATGCATCCTCCCCTTCCCTAAAAACGGGGACATCAGATTAGCCAAGAACTACTGAGGTATAACCCTTACATCCTGAGCAGCCAAAATTTACAATGCCCTACTACAAAACCACATAGAACCCAAAATTGACAACATTCTTAGGAAAAACCAAAATGGCTTCTGAAGAAATAGATCCACGACCTCACAAATATTGACCATCTGTAGAATCCCTGAAGGCGTACGGGCAAAAAACCTACAGGCGACAATACTATTTGTCGACTTTACCAAAGCCTTTCATTCCATTCACAGAGGGAAGATGGAACAAATCCTACTAGCATACGGCATACCAAAAGAGACCGTGGCAGCAATAATGATTCTCAATAGAAACACCAAAGTGAACATACATTCACCGGATGGAGACACAGAATACTTCAACATTGTAGCAAGAGTACTACAAGGGGACACTCTAGCCCCTTACCTCTTTATCATCTGTCTAGACTATGTGCTTAGAACATCGATTGATAAAATCAAACAAAACGGCTTCAAGCTGACAAAGAAAAGAAGCAGAAGGTACCCCACAAAAACAATTACCGATGCCGACTACTCCGATGATATAACGATTCTGGAAAATACACCCAACCAAGCCAAAACACTACTGCATAATTTGGTACAAGCTGCCACAGGCATTGGCCTCCATATCAATGCACACAAAACTGAATACATGTGCCTTAATCAAACAGGCGACATTTCCATACTAGACGGAAGCTATCTGAAACTTGCAGACAAATTCACCTACCTAGGAAGCAGTGTCTCATCAACCGAAAAAGACATTGACACGCGGCTAATGAAGGCATGGACAGCTATTGATAAGCTATCAATCATATGGAAGTCGGACCTGACTGATAAAATGAAACACAGTTTCTTCCAAGCTGCAGTCATATTGATACTGCTATATGGATGCACTACTTGGACACTAACAAAATGGCTGGAGAAAAAGCTAGATGGCAACTACACAAGAATGCTGCGAGCAATACTGAACAAGTCCTGGAGGCAACACCCAACAAAGCACCAACTATATGGCCACCTACCTCCCATCATGAAAACTATCCAAGTTAGACAAACCAGACATGTGGGACACTGCTGGAGAAGCAGGGACAAGTTCATAAGTGATGTACTCCTATGGACCCCTACATATGGCCAACCAAAAGCAGGACAACCAGCTTGAACATACATACTGCAGCTCTGTGAGGATATGGGATGTACCCCTGAAGACCTGCCAGAGGTGATGAATGATAGGGAAAAGTAGTGAGAGAGGGTCAGGGATATCCATGTTGGCTGCACGATATGATGATGATGATGATTACTAATTTTTGATTAAATTATATTTGAAAAAATAAAAAAGGTTTACTTTGATAAGATGAAAGACAATATGGAAGTTTTAGATGTTTAATGCGATGATATCTATTTACCCAATGGAGGTAGATGGTTTAAGGGATTTACCCAATGACAATAGATGGTTTAAGGGTTATCATAGCAGGAAATGGATACAGCAACATGAGTTCAAATCCAGGTCAAGGCTGTTCACATTTTACTTTCCCCCTAATGCCCTTAGGAAAGGCTTGAACCATCTACTCCCTTTAGCCATGAGTAAATTGTTGGGCAGACTAGTCTTTTTAAACTTAGTTTAGCAACCAGTTTAAGAGAATAAAAACTCTAAATTCAAACATGAATGTGACTAGTGAACACATTCAAATACCAACCCCAAAGAGACTTCATGATTAATAAACATCAGGAACTGGCTTACCCTTCTTCCAATGGGTGTTGTTTAAAAGAAGAGAGAGATTTACCCAAGACCTTCATCATTTTTTGATTAGAATACAATCAGTTTGAATTCAGTTTTTTTTCTTCTCTGATATTGGCTGCCTGTGGAGAATATAGATTCAAGAGTATTGCCACAAAGTGAAATGCAAACAGCTTCATCCAGGATTTGAGCTCAGGTCACCAATTCCATTACCTATGATGATAACTTTACACTAAGTACCCCAGAAATAGTACTCCATAGGATTGACATGAAGAAATAAACAAACTTACATGCTTGCCTATACACTCCTCTCTCCTTGTCATATTGGACTTGTACTTGATCACAGTATTTGATGGCATATAAGACACCTTTTTACCAAAAAATATCTATCAAAATTCCCCAGTGTTTCATATGCCTTATGTAGGTTTAAAAATTCACAATTGTCAGCTGAAATTAGTTATCTGGTAACTCCTGTTAGCTTAGACATTAGAGTACCCTATTGTCTTTATTTAAAAGGCTATAATGCAGATCAAAAGCGTTATCATTGATAATACTCATTATATTAATTCCATTACAATTAGTATTACTAATTTGTCTCATTAAACTTTTTTCCTGATTTGCTCTGCTGAAATTGAGGTGCATTTTCTACACCCATGTGTTTTATATGCTGTCAAATATGACACTTTGTGCACTAAACATCAAATACTCTGCCTCTTTGAGTTGCTCAGTGATTTCCACCATTAACTTTCTGGGGTCATGGTTGATGATGTTCAGGATGAATTGGTTGATCTCAACTAGCCTTACAGAATCTGTCTGCTTACACAGTTTATTTACAATATAATAACAGTGTGGTTTCTCCATTTATGTTTACCCAGATAATTATAATTTTCAAAGGGTGACAACAATTAATTGTGAATTATCAAGTACTTCCTCTTATGTAAGTGAATTTTATGAAAAAATTAAGTAAACAATATATTGCAAAAGAAAAAATATTTGATAAAGAAAAAATACACTTACCATATTCTCCTTGCCCAAAGCCCTTTTCACATTCTGGATTTGGGACACAGGCTCGTTGGTCCTCATTCTCAAAATGGTAGCCAGTGACACATGCACAGTCAGAATCCTGTATCGTGCTGCCATGGCTCTTATATTCCATAAATGGTCGTGAGCACATACGCCTGTAAAATAAAAACATATTCAAGATAATTATAATTCTATCAATGATTGAATATATATCAATTATATAATTGACATGATATTAAGATAATATGATTCTATTCCTACCTGAATAGATAAAGCGCAGCTCTGGTAGTGAAGGGCACCTCTAGTGGTGTAATAGAAAAGATTTATTCTTCATCTATATTATAAGATTAGTGAGCTTACATTAAAATTCTGAATGTGATCATAATTCATTAATGGCAAATAGTGTTCAGAATTGGATGATTTTAATAGATATTTCTTTTATTTTACATGCTCGCACCCTTCATGATTCATGAGAACAATTCAAATAATCATTCATGTTGCAAAATTAAGAATATCTCAGTAAAAGTTTTCTTGATTCCTAAAAATATTTCATATGATCCTTCATGGTTATTTGATTTTGTTAGGTTTGTTTTATCTATTTACTGGCATATCAACTCTTCATGGGTTATTTAAAGCTAAAATTTGATTCATTTATAAATGTTTGATTATATTTTTTATATTTCACATTTTTTAATTTCATAATCACTTGCTTGCAAACAGGTACATAATATCAAGTATTCCTATCTAATACAAATAATTTTTATTCAGTTATATGATTGGTTTGATTTCTTTGTTTAATTACATATCAACCTTGATCTGTAATTTAATACTAAATCCATCCTTGTAGAAGGACAGATCTATTCCTAGCTTGGAGCATACAGGAGTTCATATATTTATCCAAAAGTGTGCAAGTGGAGTTCACACATGCTTACTAAAAAAGTTGTGGTCCAGTATGTTGGCCTATACACCATGGCCACTTCCCACTGAAGTTATATGGTTTCAAATATTGCGATTATCTAATACTGATAATTAAGCTGCTATCAATGCACATTCAAACAAGCACCAATGTCAATACATTTACATATAATATTACATGCGTGTCATGAATGCTCCAATTAAAAAAATCCTGAATTCCAGATTACAGTGATACCCATGTCCTCAAAAGTGACCAAAGATGGTTAAAAGTACCCATACTTATCCTAGACCAATGGAGAATTTTGATAGTTTTTAAACTACCTTCATCCACCCTTGTGATGTTACACTAGCCAACAAGAAAAGATGAATAAAAAGCTGAACACCAAATTTTTGTCTGTTATTTTTACCAAAATTTACACACAAAAGTAATTACTAATTGCAGCTAAAATACTTATTTTAAAAGGATATATAAATGAACAATTAAATCAGGAGGAAATAAACCAGCATTAAATCATCTTAAAAAATGGTAAATTATCAAAAGTAGTTAAAAATCAGCTTTATAAGTAGGTTTTAAGTTATCTGACATCAAGTGTTCCTATCTACTATGGATAAATTCTGTATAGATATATTTGACATATTGATGGGATCCTAAAAGGTACTACCACTTCAAATCAAATTGGATCTAGGAGTAATAGCAACAAAGGAATGACTCCACACTCCCCAGATCTGATCTAACCAGACATTATACAATGTGAAGTGTTCATTCTTTGGTAAAACTGAACAAGTTTCATAGAATCAGAAATTCTATTCTTTATATTCTGAATTACATTTTGGAAAATAATTTCAAAAATCTAGATATAACATAAATTTTATATGATTCAAAAATATGTGAGGAAAAAATTGAAGACAACAAAAAATAAATTCAAAAATATTTACATTAATAGAAGGAAAAAAAATTGCTCTAAGATTTTTCTAAAATGAGAAAATGAAAGTTATCAATGAGTTTGTTTCATATTTAAAAAAAAACAAAATCTAAACAAATTAGTGCAAAATATAATGAATATTGTTTAAAAAAATTGCTTAATTAAAAATTAATTTTTTATTGAAAAATACAATGCCAGTTTCATTATGAACAAGTTTCTTGCTCAGTACATACTGACAGTTAATTATCTTTAGTGTTAATGATGCAGTAATTACTAATTGCAACTAAAAAAAAACTTATAGTAAAAGGATATATAAATGAACAATTAAATTGGGAGGAAATAAACTAACATTAAAACTTGAAAAAAAAAATTGTTTTAAAAAATGATAAATTATTAAAAGTAGTTGAAAATCAGCTTTATAAGTGGGTTTTAAGATCTTCAAAGAAGTGTCACATGGTCTGCCACTGAGAGGAGAGAAATAAGAAATTCCCCCAACTCCTCTGTGTTTGAATTGAAAGGCCCCAAAGGTCGACCGTTAAAAGAGGAAATTAGTAGGTCAAGCTATCTGTACTCCATACCTCACCCGGGTGCATAGAGAAGGGGATATAGAGGTCAAAATAGTAGCCCGAATGAATCGCCTGACAGGGTGAAAAAGAAGAAAGAGGCCAAATGATTGGCCAGAACCCTAAAGCCGGAAGTAGTATCCCTTTTTGTAGGAGGAAATAGGGATAAAGAATATCAGTTTTTAGGACGGAGGTTGCCGTGAAAGGACGTGCGAAACTCATGCCAAAACTCCAGGCGAAGAAACAGACATAGAGTTCTTGGATAGGAGATAACAGATGCCTTCGAGCTGAGCTCTACAGAATCCCGCTAGCCCATTAAAGAAAATACTCTGCGAAGAAACCCGTCAAAGAAGCTAAGTAAACCTTAAAACCATTTTCTCCCTCTACCCTTCCTAAGTATTGCAATTGTCTGCCCTCTCTCTCTCAATAAAAAGAAAGAAGAAAGAAAAGAAAAAGGAAGAAAGACATTTGTATTTAAGTCTTGTCTGCTGATAATATAGCCGGCACGTTAAATATGTGTTTGTGTCCGCACGTTTTAAAAACCTTGTTATATTTTAAATGTCCCCTCGTGTCGAGATTTATTTGTGGTATTGTTTGCCTATCGAGTTGCCTTCTTTTGCATGTTTCTTTTTCAGCTTCCTTTCGCCTTAATTTATTCTCGCAAAATGTCTTATTCACCTTTAAAAACATTACATGGGAAATTGAAATTGTCGACTACGATAAATAATTATATTATATCTAAACCTTGAGGTCCATGTCTTCCGGTAGCCTAGCGGGTAGGAAGACAAAGTGGCCTGGTTGGTGTGTGTAATGAGAAATTTGGAAACCCCTTGCCAGCGGCAGTCAGTCTAGCCCCAAATTAACCCCCACATTATCTGCCAGTTCCCATGTGCCCAAAGAAGGAATCTGAACTGGGACTTATTTTGCGATGGATCAAGTGCCAGACTGCTCCGACTTCACACGGGCGAAAAATAAACTCTTGTCCTGGGATAAATATTTTAAGCACCATCACAGAAGGAACTATATAAAATCATTTATATTATAAAAATATTTACTTTGTTAATTTGAAAATCCCTGTAAACTCTTGGATCATGATTATTTTCTACATCTTGTGAAATTTCAGGTAACAATTCAAGTATTCATATCTTAAAAAATATTTTTTTAAATATATTTTTGAAGTTTAAATTCAGTACAATTAATTTAATGTTGCAGCCACATAGATTTACACTGATGACTATTTATTAATAAATATACTTTTTCTCTCCTTTCCCATGAGGAACAAAATTTATAACAAATTTCTTGACTCTTCATGAGAATTTTTGGTTTTCTATAGAAAATTGACAAACAAAATTAAGTTAATTTTTTTTTTAATACAGTCATGAAGATGTCCACACATTTCTTCCATTGGTATTGCAGTGCTTGGATCCCACTGGTCAAAAAGGTCATCAACAGCAGATTTAATGTTATCATATGACCTTTTCAAACGCTCACCCTCATATTTATTTGGTCATGTACCTTCTATTTGTATAAAATATACTACCAAATAGCAGAGACAAGTCCCTTCAACATTTTTCTTTGATCAAGTCATTTCTAAATATATTACAACATCAATATATATGCATATGAAAGCAAATACAATTCTATGTGACAGCTTTGACCTTTCCCATTATATCTTCAAGGCATTTGTTTAAACTACAATTAAATTGTTGACTAGAGAAATATATCATCTGGATCTTTTTTGTGAATATTAAAAGTTCTTGTGGTGGTCAAAAGGGCAGCTATTCTGATCATAAAGAATACTAAATCAAATGTACAATTGATCACTGATGAGGAATAGGCAATGAGATAAATATGAATTGGCTAGTCGACTGCATTTTGTTGGGGTGTGTATGAATAGGAATATGTATAAAAAGTTAGAAAGACATCTTGACAGACATTTATACCATTTATGGAGGTACTTATGGTATAACAATTATTGTCATACAAAATGGAAATAGTTCAAATCCTGGCCATGTCTGTTTACATTTTACATCATGTTTATACCCATGGAAATGGTATAAATCCAAATTTTCTCTCCCAGTTTTGAATAAATATTAGAGCAGCAACTGGTACAGCAACTGGTCTATGAAAAAGATTACTGCCAATTTAAATGAATGGTGCTCCACTAAAGATTGACCATTTGTCACATCCTGCTCATGGTGGAGTGGTTGACTAAATGATCTGTGTTTAGTATAATGGTTATTGTCTTAGGAAATGGAATTGGTGAGCTGACTTCAAATTCTGGATGAAGCTATTTGCGTTTCATTTTGTGCTAATGCCCTTGAGAAAGATGCATTCTTCTGTACTCCCCCAGCTATTGGTAAATATTTTGACAAACTGGGTTAAGCAATGAATCTAAGAGGAGAAAAAGTCTGAATTCAAACATGCTGTACTCTACTTAAATGGATTTGTGTCATATCCTGCTTGTGGTGGAGGGGTTATGTAAATACATACACCCAAATATAATGACTAATAGAAAACTGAGAAAATGTGTGCGAGCAATTTTTTCAAGGGTAGAACACTCAACTTCAAAATAAGCTTTCTTTGCTCTTGCATGGGCTTTGAACTCTTAACCCCAAGGTACTCAAATCCCCTGTACCTAAGCTCTCTAGATTAAAAAGAAATTACAAATAAAAAAAGATAGAGTTGAAACTGCATTCTTAATTTTCACAAAGGTACAGACATCTTAATTCAAAGTTATCCTATGGTTCCATTAAATGAAACACAGTTAAAGTTTCCAGTGTTTAGCATGTTATCATTGGAATCTGATTATATCCGTCCAAAATATCAGGCTTGGACTGTTTAGTAAAATAGTGCTCAGCTCAAAATATTGGGCTAATAGATTCAAAGAATTAATCATACAAATGAAATATTCTGGATATGACATTAAACTGGATCTTGCTGTGATGGAATTCTGGGGAGTGTGCAGAAAGCACTTTGATGCCATTACTTCTAGGTCCACATTGACTGTGCAGGGTAGTACCTGTTGAGATCCCATGTATATGGATGAGATGGTAAAAATTTCACACATATAAATCTTATGTTACAATCTCAGTCAAGAGGCAACACAATTTTCAATAGGTAAATAGAGAAAAGAAGAAACCATGACAAATAGAAAAATAAGAATGACAAAAGACAGGGCTGACTTCAGAGTTAGATAGATAGATCAAAACAAATGATGACTTGGAGTTTTGAGAAAAAAAGAGAGGGAGACAGTTCAGAGGGAGATTGCTGGAGTGATAGTTAAAGGAGAGATATAAAAGTGTTCTAACTCTTCTTTTACATGTCTATAAAAGTCTACAAAAATCAAATATCCAGACATTACAAGAACGTTTCCTGGTATGGTGTCTGCTATTGAGGGCATTGCACAATTCACAATCAATTTTTTTTTTCAGAAAAATAACAGACTGTTCCTACTTTCCACTTCTTCGCCATCACCACCACTTGTTTGATGCATCAAGGTGAAAGAAAAAAAAAGAAAGAAGAGAAAAAATAGGAAACTCAGCTGTGGAGTCAAAATACAATGAACAGATCGAGACAGTGTGTATCAAGTGTCATTAGTTCGAAGATACTTTGCCTGGTGATTGATCTATAAAAGTATGCAGTGATTGATCTATAAAAGTATGCACACCTTCTAACATAGTCATACATAACAAGATATATCCTAAAAATCAAATGGACACACATACATTTAGGAATAACATATTTAGAAGCATGCTTATAATCTTACACACTTATATCTATGGAGAACAATACATGTATATTAACGATTTGTACTCGCAAGCCTGAGAACTATTTTACGATACACCACGAGACTAATATGTACAATAGACTATAAACCTAGTATTTCAGATTGGATATTGTACTTTGTGAGCTCAGCATTTTAGGCTTGGAGAGAATATGTCAGACTCTTATCATAAAAACTTGTTAATGTAATTATGGGATATCTTAAACAAAGATGTATGTAGCTTTTAGAAAAATTTGCTTGTGTTTTGAGCTTATTTTTTACATGAATTTTCTGAGCTTAAGTACATGATATCTCAGGACCAATGAGCAAAATATTCAAAGGACCACGCATTTTGGGGTATGCTAATATTCTTACATAAATATATATATATATATATATATATATAATTAAAATTTCATGTTTATATAGAAACGTTGAGGAGGCGTCCTTAGCGTAACGGTAATCCTTTTAGACTGTGGAATGGCTGACCTAAGTTCAAATCCTGGACAATGCTGTCTACATTTCATTTAGCAATTATGCCTTTCCAAAAAGCATGAATCTATATGTTCTCTCCTCAGCTATTTACTAATTGTAAGGCAGACTGGGATTTTGGTATTATCTACGAAAAAGAAAACAATGAATTCAGACCTGCTGTACTCCATGGAAAAATTGATCATACATCTTTCTTTTCTCTTCTTTCTTTTCTTTCTTTTTATCTGATCACATTTCTTCCTTTCTTTCTTTCTTTCTTTCTTTTCATCTTATCACATCCAGCCAATGGTGGAAGGAATTGGGTAAATACATCAATATCTTTGAAAACCTCATAAGGAAAGAGAAGGAGAAAGAGAAAGAGAGATTATATATATATATATATATATATATATATACTCAGAGTAATAGCAGGAGAGAGAGAGAGAGAGAGAGAGAGAGAGAAAGAGATGGACAAATGCTTATTTAGCCATGTGTGTATGCACTACATATCCATACATTGGAGATATACCCAGTTTCATTGAAACAATTTTCATGAATACAATACATTCATTTTCATATGCAACTGTATTAATAACTATATATGTATATGCACACAAATATATATATATATATATATATAAAGAGACAAAGAGATTGATAGATAAATAAATTGATCGATTGATCGATAGATAGATAGATAGATAGAGAGAGAGAGAGAGAGAGAGAGAGAGAGAGAGAGAGACGGAGGGAGAGAAAATTGATCTCGTGGTTTACAAGTTTGTCTCCTTTTGCCTAATGGAACCATATAAAATTTCAGAATCATTTTCCCGCCTGGATTCTTGGAAAATGATACAACTAACTTGATGAGATGAAAAGAACGAACGAACGAACGAACGAAAGAAAGAAAGAAAGAAAGAAAGGACAATACTAGAATAACTTAAAACCTTCCCAAATGAAATAGAGAAAAACATCATAAAAGAAGAATGACTAAAAGAAAGCAAAAAGTTTGGTTTGAAAGGATAGTTTCAACGTGAAATTTTACATGTAGAGTCTATCTAATAATATCAGTTTTGATAGTAAAATTTTTTTCAAGAAATAATATTATCCTGGTACATTGGCTTTGTTTCTGTAGAGAATCATTATCGCTGCTACGGTTTCTTTTGGTAGGCCGTAAGCTAGTAGGATTTGCTCCATCTTCCCTCTGTGTATGGAATCGAAGGCCTTGGTAAAGTCGACAAATAGTAATGTCGCCTGTAAGTTTTTTGCCTGAACGCCTCCCAGGATTCTACGGATGGTCAGTATTTGTGAGGTTGTGGATCTATTTCTCCGGAAGCCATTTTGGTTTTTCCTAAGGATGTTTTCCATTTTGGGTTCTATGCGGTTTCGTAGTAGGGCATTGTAGATTTTGGCTGCTATCCCTCGGTAGTTCTTGGCTAGTCCGAGGTCGCCTTTTTTAGGGAATGGAAGGATGCATCCCTTCGTCCATCGTTCTATCCTATTTTGACTATAGACTGCGTTGCATTGCCGGAGCAGTATATCGTCGAATTGTCTCGTCTTCCACACTTCTGGGGGGATCTCGTCTAGCCCCGCCGCTTTCCTATTTTTAATTCTTCTGAGAACCGTGTCGAGTTCTTCTTTGGTGAAAGGACCTAGTTTTACGTCTAATTGCTTACTAATAATTCTGGTGATCGGTTCATCCGTTATTTCCGGTGGGTTTCCTAGTAGATTTTTGAAATGCTGTTCCCACAGTTTTATTCTTTCTTGTTGGCTTGCAGCTTTCAATTTTGCTTTGGCTGTGCTCTTCCTTCCACTTACTTCGTTTATTGTTTGCCAGGCTATCCTGGATTGCCTATCTTCCACCGAGTCTCTGATCTTATCTATCTGATTTTGTACGTATTCTGCCTGTTCTTTTAGGTATATTCCTGTTAATTGATGTTGCGCCTTTTCTAGTTCTCGTGCATTTGTATTTGTTGGGTTCTGTTGATAGTTTTTGGAGGCAGTCTTCACAAGTGCACGTTTTTCTCTAGCCGCTAGCGTTTCCCAAGGGACTCTATATTTAGTTCTAGGTTTTGTTGGAATACACTTTTCTGCCGCCTCCAGGTGTGCTTCTACAAAATTTTCATATTCGTCATTTGGGGTGCCTATTTCTACCTTCTCTTGTAGTGCTTCGAATCTGTTTCTTAATTCTAATGCATATTTATCTCTAATATCTCTGTTGTTGAGTAGGGCCCAGTCATAGTGCTTGGTCGTCGCTTTACGTGTGGCGTTTTTTCTTAGGCTTAGTCGTACTTTGGCCGTAACTATTCGATGATCGGAGGACACACCCTCGAAGGAGGAGTATGCCTCGCAATTCATCGCACTGTTTTTCCATTTCCTGTTTATAAGGACGTAGTCTATCTGTGCTTTACTCTTATTCGCGTATGTGTAGGTCCATAATTTCCCCTCCCTTTTTTGAAAGTTTGTATTGAGGCAGGTTAATCTATTTTCTATCATGAAATCTATTAAATGCTGTCCATTCCTGTTAGACGCGTAGTGTAGGCTGTATTTGTTGTGTCTGTTTTTCCCGATTTGTGCATTCATATCTCCGCCAATGACTCGCAGGTTGTGTTTCGGAATGCTACGTACTAGGGAGGATAGATCTTCGTAGAAGGTGGCTATTTCGTTTTCTTCGCTAACATTGGTAGGGCTGTAGCAGGAGATAATTGTTGCTTTGGGGTTGCCATTAAACGTTGCGGCCATCATCCTAGGTTGTATTCTCTCAATGCTGTTCAGTGTTTTTAACGCTCTCGGTCCTAGAAGTATTCCCACCCCTCCTACCGATGCATTGACAGAGTTTTTCCATGCCGATACAGTCACCAGCATCCATCCATTTCCAGTTTCGTGATACTTGATATCTTCGGTGTGCGTGTATCGGTGTTCTTGTATGCAAATTATATCTATCTTATGTTCTACGGCTGATGCAGTTAGCTCTGATAGTTGACCTATTCTATTTAGGGTTCTCACGTTAAATGTCGCTATCTGTATTGTTTGTTTGCATTTTAGTAGTTTTTGTTTGTGTTTGAGCTCTGTAGCTGATTTTTCGAACACCGAGGCCAGGGCTCCAACCTCAGCAGGACGCGCCCCTTTTTTACCCGCGCGAAGAGCGATGCGGTTTATGGATCTGGTTTGAGTACTAGTCATGGTTATCTTTCGATGGCTGTTTTTGTTCTCATCTATAGAAGCCACTCTTATAGATGAGCAGCAGTAGTTCCCCGATCGAACTGGCAATCTTGAGCGTTAAGCCGCAAGACTCACACGTACAGCATGCTGCTTCCCATGTGTACGCGGTAGTAATAAAAAAAAAAAAAAAAAAAAAAAAATTCTCTTTTTTTTTATCTTAAGTTTTAACTTAGTTAAAGTCCAGGACTGCTGGATGTTAAAATTCAAAGAAATTTTGTGGTATATTTCATGGTTATCTAGTGGTGGAGAGAGAGAGAGAGAGAGAGAAAGAAAGAGAGAGGAGGAGTCAACTCTTTTATGGCTTTCGTCTTTAGCACGTGTTAGACTACATTTGAGGTGTTTTGGATTTTTTTTTTTTTTTTTTTTTTTCCTTTCTTTTCAGGGGGGGGCAATTTTGGGGGTTTTCTTTAGCAAATTTAGAAGTTCGCCTTCCAAAAGTAAAGTTTTCCTGAAAATTAAGTCGCATAAGTCTTCATTCTTCATTTAAACAACACGTTGCAGGAGTACTACAAGGAGACACACTAGCCCCGTACCTCTTTATCATCTGTCTAGACTATGTGCTTAGGACTTCGATCGACAAAATCAGAGAAAATGGCTTTGAGCTGACTAAGAGAAGAAGCAAAAGGTACCCCGCAAAAACAATCACGGACGCCGACTACGCTGATGACTTGGCGTTACTAGCGAATACGCCTAATCAAGCAGAGACACTACTACATAGTCTGGAACGAGCTGCAGCTGGCATTGGCCTAAATGTCAATGCAAACAAAACCGAATATATGTGTTACAACCAAACAGGCAACATTGCCACACTAGACGGAGCCTCTCTGAAACTAGTCGACAAATTCACCTACCTAGGAAGCTGCGTCTCATCAACCGAGAAGGACATCGACACACGACTGACGAAGGCATGGACAGCTATCGATAGGCTCTCGATCATATGGAAGTCGGACCTAACAGATAAAATAAAACGCAGTTTCTTCCAGGCAGCGGTTGTGTCGATACTGCTATATGGATGCACCACATGGACGCTTACGAAGCGGCTGGAGAGGAGGCTGGACGGAAATTACACAAGAATGCTGAGAGCAGTATTAAACAAGTCCTGGCGACAACACCCCACGAGACTCCAACTATACGGACACTTGCCCCCCATCACAAAAACTATACAAGTTCGACGAACCAGACACGCAGGACACTGCTGGAGAAGCAAGGACGAGCTCATAAGCGATGTACTCCTGTGGACCCCCACTCATGGATGTGCAAGAGTGGGACGACCAGCACGAACTTACATACAGCAGCTATGTGAGGACACGGGTTGTAATCCTGAAGACCTGCCGGAGGCGATGAATGATAGGGAGAAATGGCGAGAGACGGTCAGGGATATCCGCGCAGGCGGCGCGACATGATGATGATGACATTGGCTTTAGAAGAAAATTCACTTTTTATATAAAAACAATCATTAGGAATTTACTTATTTACAGGTGATACGGTACATAAAATAATGGCCATCAAAATGCTGCCCCCATCAAAAGAAATGATCATTCAGTTGATAATTTGACTGGAAATTGATAAAGATGGACGGGTTGAGAATCATATGAAAACACGGAGATGTGGACCGAATAATACGGAGGCAGGTTGATATGATCAATTCAAAGTAGTCTTTGATAAATATGATTGATTGATTGGCTAATTGGTTATGAGACATGTCAACTCCTATTGGGTTATTTTATGCTAATGTCAGTTAAACAATTATGGTTTCTAATGTGTTTTATAAGATATATTTTTGTACTCAATCTAAGAGTACAAAAATGTCTTTAAAATAATTTAAAATGAGTAAACATTGCAGGTTGGCTTCAACATAGATGTTTTAAGAGTCAATATATTAATGTAGTTTAAAATCTTTTTTAAATTAGTTTTCGGAAAGTAATTATGTAACATAAGTTGAATGCATTTAAATATCATCATCAAAAGCGTAATCATCTTCATTTTCATTGAATGCAGCACAACAAACCCAAGAAAAAATGAAATCGTTAGGAGAGAAATTTTCCCCTCAATCTCCAAATTTAACATTTTTAGATTTTCATTTGTTTTGATCACTATAACACTTCATAAGTAGCAGACCAATCAGAAATAAAGTTGAAATCATTCTTTCGATTTTTTTCCGGGGAAAACCCCAAATTTCTTTAAATGAAAAATCGAAAATTTGCCTCCTCAGTGAACTTCAAAGAAAATGAAAGTGATTACATTTTTGCTGATAATATTTAAATGAATATAACTTACATTTGTTTTTATGTTCTCTCTAGTAAAACGTAATTACTTTCTCAACATAAAAATATTATCTCAAGTAAGTCGATTTTATCCCTAGATGGGGTCTCTCTCAGGGACTCCCACTCCTGACTAGAGAAGACCTGGGAGTAGTGGCATTAAAAAAGTAATTCAATACTCGTCAAACTTTTAGAACTGGAATCTCATCACCGGTGGTAGTTTAGTGTCCAACACAGGACCCTTCAATTGATAGGTAGATCTATGTAGAGTAATAGACAGTGATAGACATGATCAGGAGAAGAGAGGAAGAGAGGGAGGGAGAGAGAGAGAGAGAGAGAGAGAGGTAGATTCCCTGTTAGTCATATAGAAGCAGAATGCAATAAATTTAATCAATACCAATCTATTTATATACATTGTACAATGGGAATGTATATATGCATACATTTATTGAGCTTGCAACCGCGTCTCACTGTTCAGTAATGAGAAAATCCGTTTTTATGATCACACGAAGCATGTTAGTTTCTATTTTTTTAATCGTGTCATAGAAATTCAATAGTATGTGTGACCTTCTTCGTAGGTAATAGCTACATAGATTAAACTACTTGATCTCTCTTTCTCTTCTTTCATTTGATCTTTCCATTTTTTAACTTTTTTCCTCTCTCCCCGTAAAATCCTATACTTCAGTCTTCTCTCTTCTCTACTTGACTTTATTTTCGTTTTCACTCCTTAAATTTCTCTTTCTTTCCAACTTTATTATTATTATTATTATTTTTATTTATTTTTTTTTTTTTGAGGAAGATTCATTCAAAGTAAAATTAAACTGATCATTGCTTTGCAAAGGGTTACGATGATGCGGCACGGAAAGAAGGCAAATTTATAGAAAGAATCATTGTAGATCTTTAGACCTTAAGACTGAAACTCTGTAACCAAAAATAAGGTCGCATGAATAGAAATTCAATGGTTCTACTTATTTTAGGACAACTACATATTCATATTTTTGATTACCGATTTTCAGCGTTGTAAGAATTGTTGTTTAATATCTAATAAGATCTGCTCTGTTTGTATAATATTCCATCAGAAATAATAAAATTCGAGTATCTTTTACAAAAAGGTTTTAGGTATGTTCTTATTTGAGGTGATTATATATATAGTCATCCACAGACAGATCTGTTTCGTTCTATCAGAACTCATCAGTGTGGCTAGACAGTATCTCCCCGTAACTAGGATCGAAACCCGGTTGACTCAAACGCCAAACCAAAGCTTCTAACCATTTAGCCACGAGGAGATATTAGCTACGAAGTACATTTTAAACGGTTATGAATCACAATTAATATTGTTTACATACATCCGTTTTACGGCCGCCGAGATCTCAATTCAAATACGAAGAGACTTGCAAAGGCGCTAATGGCAACACGATTACTTCTTCGCAAGAGAACTCAACCCTACGGGGGTAGGGGAGTATATATATATATATATATATATATATATATATATATATATATATATATAATGCAATTAGAAGGAAACTCAAACTTGGTTAAATTGTCATTATAAATTTATTACGGCGAAGAATACGTAAATATATATATATATATATATATATATATATATATATATATATATATATATATATATATATATCAATACGTCTCAATCAATACATCTCTATCAGCTATCGCTGCTGGTAACTCCTCTAGACGGCATCCTGTGTCCGCAAAGACCTGATGAATTTAAGATTTTTCTAGTCGGCTAAAACCATTACGTTTTTGTGTGACAGCCCATAAGTTCATACTTACTTCCCCTGCAGTGCCCAACAAGACTTTTCGTTTTACTTACATTGTTAGTAAGATGGGAAGTAAGTAGCCATAAAAGATCAGTTTTTTAGGATACTGTTTCCAGGATTTGTTCAAAACAGCCCATAGCATCTTCGTGAAGTTCATTTCAACTTTTCTCTGAATGTTTCGTTAAAGTCTGAGTGATACAACCATACAGTTGTACTGACACAGCTATAGCTTGGAATATATATATATATATATATATATATATATATATATATATATATTTGTTGGTTGGGAAAGGGTGAGTCATGGACGATACTCTCTCTCTCTCTCTATATATATATATATATATATAGTATCGGCCATGATTAACCCTTTCCCAACCAACAAATATCCTGACATCAATTTCTGCTGATTCTCGTTATAAGAATGTGGGCAAATCTCATAGACTCAAAAATGAATTTACGAGCTCAAGAGAGATTTTTAGAATAAGAAACATAAATAACGCTTTGGTAAGACATAATTTAGAAACTAATTAGAACTTTAATTTTAAAATTTCAAGATGTTAGTTGATATACATAAAAAATAAACGCCAGAAAATTGTTGAATCTAGTATTATTTCCAACCACTGCACTATCAAACAGAGATCCTGTTTGTTTAAATTTGTCTCCTTATTTGGTCAGATAGGCACCAAAAAGTTACAAAATCCCTTATTTGGAATGATTTTGCTTCATTGTTTACATATATATATATATATATAGAGAGAGAGAGAGAGAGAGAAGATATGAATTCTTTTTAAGAATTAATTTTGAAACGCTAATTACATCACACAAATTTGGAACAGGACGCTACCAACGGAAATTGAATATTTTAAAAGTTTCTCACCATTTTCGTTTCATTTAATTGCTCACACATTCAGCCGAAGGTAAAAAAAAACGAAACGTTTAACATTGGCAAATAATTCGATTAATAAAATCATCTTCTGAAGACCTTGTGCTTTTCATCTATGTACATTTTCATACTGTCTGATTTATTTCCTTTTTTCCCAGATAGATTATACCAGCTTGGATTTGTTCGGGGTAATCGGCAAAATATATCTGTAACTAGTCAATTGTTGCAGGTGGTAATGCAACGATGTCAACCGAGATGAATCTTGCCTTAATTTGAAATGAACAGAAAACTATTTCCAAGTATCTTCTTAGATCGGCTACATATAAATGAAAATACATTCTCACGTAAAGTTATCAGCAGGCACTTTTCTATTCTTACTGACTTAGGTAACACCCACACAGGTTCCTTGTACCTGTGGCTACAAGATGCAGAAACATTAAGATACATGGGTCAATAATCTAGGGATTCAGAACAGGTGGTTATGCACACATAGAGGTTGCGATATGTAAATTGTCGTCTCAAAACAAAAAATTCATGAAAATATCTTGAAATATTATAGATTAAATTCATTCAAAATAATCAAAATTAGTTTGAACACAGCCACCAGACGACTTCGGAATCTCTTGAAAGCATTTCCGGCGGTCACTTTATTTTAATCGGTGAATAATGTTGTAATTCATACCTTCAGTTCCTCTTCATTGTTGCACAGTTTTGTTAGTTTCTGGCTCAACCCTGACCACACAAGCGGATTTCAATCTAGGGAGTGGGGCGGCCAGATCTTTAGGGTGATGTGGTTGCAGATATTTTCTGACAGTGACAAATGGGGTCTCCTGCTTGTCTGGCACTGTGCAGAGTCCTTTTGCTAGATGTAGGATCTTCCAGAAGCCACCCTATCGAGCCAGGGCAGTATTGCCTTCTCCAGGCACTTGATGTCGGCCTGTATTGAGCCTGAGGCCACATGTGGGAAGATGAATGGCGGCATAGCGTCACAGTGATCACTCCAAACACCATGATTTGCTTTTTATCATTATCAGTATATTTTGTGAGGACAGAGTAAGTAAATAGTTGTTCAATGAATTTACCATCTGATCCTGGCAGAAAATTTTCTTATCAGAAGAAACCAAAACATGTTCGGTTGGAGAAGATGCTTGAGTCTGTTTAAAAGCTTTGTAAAGTGGTCTTTCCTCTTGGCCTTCATCGGGTGTGATAATTGTCCCTTTACCATCTTGTATGAGAAACACCAAATATCTTCATAAAAACCCAGTCACTCCCATGTCCATGTCTCTGCACTTGATAGACTTGCTGGGATCATAATCCATCATAGCCAGGATTCCAGCAACAAATTCGTGAGTTCTTTTTTATCAGAATGATCAGAGAAAGGCTACAGAGCAGCGGTACGTTCATAATCCTCATTAGACTCACCAAACTCTCTTCGAATCAGTCCTCAGATTGACAGTCAAACACTCAGAAATATTTGTATTGGAGCTTCCGGTTTGAATGCCATGCTTTTTTCAAATTTCAAGAGGAGTGAACTGCGTCATGCTGCTGCTTTCTTCACTGACTGTTGCCTAACTGACAATTAACAAAACTTGAAACAACAAAGCGCTTGCACGAAATTACGAAATTAAAATGGCAGGAATTAACCTATCGCACTATAGATATATATATGATATTGTTAATGTGGTTTTCTATATTTTCAAATACTGATTTTTCAATACTGTTGGTTGAGCGTATATAGGATGGTTTTAGCCGGAGTTTTTGTTGTTAGTGAGGGGGAAAGTTTGTTTGTGTTTAGCGAGGAAGATGGTGTAACGTATGTGTGTTTACGTTGAGTTGTTTCCTCGCTTAGTGTTGTTAGTCCCCTCGCTAAGTTTTAAGGGTGAATAAAGAAGAATGATGAAGAATTAAGATAGCGATAGTCGAAAGGTGTTTTTATGGATAGTTTAATTTGCAGCATGGAATATTGGGTTTGCTTTTGGTGCTGCAAGACTCGTGGTGAGTATTGAGACGAAATTGAGTTATGAGAAGTTGAGAAGGTTGAGATGGCAGCGTGTGTCGTCGGACGTGTGAGGGATTATGTTCGTTGGTTTAACGAAAGACATGTTGCAGTTGTATGAATTGAACTTTGGATGTCACCGTGAGTTTCGTGTCTGGTATTTGGGGAGAGTATGCGTTATCTCCATTAAGGTGGCCCAGAGGTGAATTGAGAGCTAGCGTGTCGAGAGCGGGATTACGCGTCGGATCGACATAGCTAATTTTGGGGTGACATAAAGTTGTGCCTGTGCGAGGCAAGTTGAATGTATCTAATTTATATTCAACTGGGATTCCTAGTAAGGAATCCATAAATTAGATGGGTTCCCTCGTGTGTCCATGTTGCTGCTGCTGCTATTCTAGAGCCGCAGTGAGGCGTCTGCACTGGGCGGCATTGTCCAGCTAAAAAGCAACGCTACTGAAGAACGGCTAGTGTGACGTCTGCACTGGTCGGCGTTCTCCAGCCAAAGAGGGTGTGTTTGGCAGCTTACCCGATTTGTTAGCCGGGAATGAAGGTCCGGGCTGAATAGAATAGGTCATCCTGATTGGGTGAAACTAAGTGTCGAATTAAATTTCGCGCCAAACCAAAATACGAAATTTTCCCTTCCTCTACACGTATATATTTAAGTTAGGATAGCATATACGGAATCAACGGTGCTTGGAAAGTCAATTTCTCGCCTAATACTTAGCCGAATGAACGGAGAAGCGAGGAACTGATACTTCCCAAGTACTGTTGACACAGTGCCGACGATATCCTAAATTATATATATATATATATATATATATATATATATATGTGTGTGTGTGTGTGTGTGTGTGTGTGTGTATAAACTCCGAAAAAATTAGGATCTCACCTTATTACTTTTGTTTCATTACAACCAGTTTCATAAGTGCTTTATCAATAAAATAAACAACGCCAATTAAAGTGATTAGACTGATTGATTTTAACGGCATGCCAACCCGTCTAGCCTTTTGTTGTGTCTAGACTGTAGGGAATCGTGTTCAATGTATATTATTATTTATCTTTTTGAGTAATTATTCCATTTTTTAACATGGTCCGATTGAATATGAATATTTTTCTAACATATCTATTTGATTCATAGATGAGTCTGTAACAGGTACTTCCACTCTAGGTCAGAGCAGGCCTGGGGGTTATAAAGGGTTATTCTACACTCTCTAGATTAGAGCCTCACCTTTTAATGCATCAAATCATTTGTATAAGAATAGTTACATCGTACTATAATTATTTACTAAGGATGATTATTACTTGGAATCACGTGACTGCTTGCAGTCAAATGACTATTGCGAAATAGAAATAATTACGCAAAAACATATAATTATTAATATTAGATTGAAACACTTAAAACCATACAGCTGTGTGCAGATTATTTGTATTAACTAGGAATATTTGATATTATATAACTGCATTCAAAGGAACTCTAAAGAAAAATCAATCCCAAAATGTAAGTATAAACGTACAATAAAAGCAATTTCTTTAACTTTAGAAGTAAAAAATCCTGAACCAGTAGATATGCTTTTAAAATCAATCAATTGAATAATGGGTCACCCAGTGAGGATTGAAATCACTGACAACAAATTGCACGTCTACCTTGCTAACGATTACACTACACGAGACACCCACTAGATCTAAGAAATATACATTGTTACTAACTCTAATGCCAATCCTAATTTTAAGTTAGATTCGATTTATTTTTCTGAAAGTAAATTGCAAAACAAATCACCGATTTATTCACAGCCTAGGTTTGTTTTTGCGGCACTGAAAAACCTATCACTGTCCTTTGGTTCTACGCCTTCCCCTTTCCTCCTCGGTTTTCCATTACACTCTTTCTCTTTCTCTTTCTCTCTCTTTATATCTGTCTGTTTGTCTGTCATTGAACTAATATGGACACCACATTCACACACATAAAGAAACGTCCAGTATCAAGGAATGGCACGGTCGACGGATCGGCTTATCTGAATTTATTAATCCCCGTGGAGTCTCCGTTGTAACACTTTTGTTAGATCAAGTCCATTAACATCAGCGATTTCTACTGATAGAATCTGCCGGAGCAGGCGGTGGACATTAGTACTGTCTAGTAGTATTGAAGAGGAAAGGCGAGGACGTATAGACGGTAGTACGAAGAAAGAAAGAAAATATAAAAGAGAAAAGGGATAGATCGATTAAAAAAAGCGGTTTGAAGAAAATGTTTGAAAAATAGTAACTTGTTTTTATGCACTGAAATAAAAGGAAAGATGGTTATGTGAAAGAGAGAACATACTTTTCAACAACAAAAAAAAAAAAAAAAAATGAAGAAAGAAGGAAATCAACAGGCTCCTGATTGTGGGAATACGTTAAAGCTTACGAAAGACGCAAAACCAGTGAAGAAGAAGAAGAAGAAGAAGAAGAAGAAGAAGAAGAAGAAGAAGAAGAAGAAGAAGAAGAAGAAGTCAACTAAAATTTAGCTAAATGTATGGACAATACATGAATGGATTGCAACAAACTGATGGGTTTTTAGCTAATGTCTGACTTCTCCTTCGGCTTCTTTCACTCTTCAAAATTGGGAGCGAATTCCCGACCTTTAACATTGGTTTCGAAGATACCACCAGGACCAGCGACACCATTTATTCCCCATTCAGAGTTCCGAGTTGCAAACAAGTCGACACTTTACGCTGGGCAAGCAAAACTCAAATGTGAAACCTTTTCTTCATGCTTTGGTGGGAACTACTTCCGATTGTCGTAGCAACGCCAGTGAAGCACAAAAAATTAAAGCTTGCGACAACAAAGCCAGTAAAGAAGTGGCCGACATTTTGAATTGAAGGGAATGAAACGAGGAAATGAGAAAGAGACAGAATAGTGGAGAACGTAAGAGGTTTTTTTTTTCGATTCGTAAAAGAGAATATTATTTGTTTGTGCGTTCGCTTCTTTTGGGACTGGAATGTCAAAAAAAGGGAAAAGAAAAATGAGAACATATACAAGTAATAGTGTGACGGTGAGGGTGAGTGGAGCAGAAAGTGAGACATGATGGACTGATAAGCAGTTGACATATTGATAGATTCAAAGCATTTATAAGGTGTATGGAGACATTTGTACGGGTTCACTCTGGCTCTGACGAGAGCAAAAATTAGTTTAAGAAATTTATAAAAAACAAATAAAATGGCGTATGGAAATATGCACCTACTTTTTCTTTGTGTATTATGTGCCTCTCTCCCCATACGCATATATATATATATATATATATATATGTGTGTGTGTGTGTGTGTGTGTTTTTATTTTGAAAAAGTACAATTACTGTTCGATAAAACACTTAGAGCTATATTGGCATTGCTCACAGTAACAAATGATATAGTTCCCATTTCAAAAATATATCTTGTTTAATCACCAACTTTTGACCTGATGATCAAGAGATTGTGTAACTTAAAAGTTGTGAGTTGGGTGATTTTATTTCTTTCTTTTTATTAGTATTATATATCTTACGGCAATGAACCAGAATAAAATTAATTTTTCTTTTGGAGAAAGGTCATCAAGCATTTCAAGTTGGGAGAGATACAATTAAACAAGAATAGCCAATTTTTTAAATTTTTTGAATATCAACATGATTTCACCTTTTGGGTCGATTCAGAACATGGTTTTAGAAGAAAAAAATGTTTTTTTTTCTTTTCATTGAACAATCCAATTCTTCTTAAAACTGCATTTGCAGAAATTGCGCTATCATAACCATAAAATCTTGATACTTTCTCTGTTAATTACAATAAAATTCCATTCTTCTTGCGTTGTTTAACGATTTTTAAGTCTCAAATTCAAGCAATTAGAAATAAATTATCGATTCGTTCAAATATTTATAATCAGTATTATATATATATATATAAATATGTGTGTGTGTGTGTGTGTGTTAAAACCTTAAAAATCCCCTTAAAACTGTCGATGATAATAAATTGAAAAAGAATTTCCAAGCGAACTAAATTTTAACCACTCAAAATTATTACTCATTGGTTGATGTCAATTTTTGGCCAGAAAGCTAGGTCTCCAAAATTTACGAATATAAACGGTTCACATTATTTTCTTTCTACTGCATAATATCGTACATGTACAATATTTGGAGCGATGTCTCAAGCAAAATGTATCAAGTAGAATTTCATAAAGTATTAAACCTGGATATGCTTATAGTAGTATTCAATAAAAGGCTTTCTCTACATATTTACGAAGCAAAAAGTTACAGTAAAAAAAAGAGGAAACAGCCATGATCAAACGATTGCCCATTGTATTTTGTGATTAGCTTGCTAATCACTGCACTGCACTGCAACAACCGTCTTTTAGTTGTTTGCAAATGACTTCTAATTTTCATGGAGTGAAAATTGACTTTTTTCATTTGGTCAAATTTGAATTTCACAAATATCGCTAGTTGATTAATGCGTCTGGGTCTAAAACCTTGACATTGGCCTTGGATTGTGCTGACCAATCACTCATAAACATAAACAAATCCACGGATACAGAGCCGTACTTCCCCTTGCACACCCAGAGTAAACATAATGAATATTTTTCGATTAGTTTTTGTTTGCATTTTTAACGTTCCTTTTAATCACAACGTTTTCAGCTCCTTCGGTTTCCTAAGTTAGTTGTCATATACTAGGCTTTTAACTTAGTCTGGCAAAGAGCTTTTACCTTGCATACAATATATGCATATATATATATATATATATATATATATATATATGTGTGTGTGTGTGCGTGTGTGTCACCTTTTTAAAGTCCTATTACAAAAAGATTCGTGCATCTACTATGGGATAGATTATAATTTCATCAGATATTGGGAGCATCATCTTGTATGACACTTAAATAAAAAAGTAAGATTCAAATTTTTAGTTGATATATCGCTCTGCTGATCAGCATTCGTGCCTTTTTCGATTTATCAAAAGTTTTCAAGCTTCTCTATGCCTTAACCGTTCACCATATGTATGTGAGGGAGTGACATGTATGATAGGTAAGACCTCATGAATAACATTGCAGCTGTAGGGCTATCTCCATCCTCATCTCTGAAACAATCCAAATAAGACGGACAAGATATACGGGACACTTCTGAAGAAGTAAGGACGAACTCATAAGCGATGTTCTCCTATGGACCCCCATCACAGGAACGTGCAAGTGTTGGACGACCAACTAGAACTTATCTTCAACTTATCTATACAGACACAGGATATAGTCTAGAAGACCTGCTGGAAGCGATGGATAATAGAGACAAATGGGGAGAGAGAGAGAGAGAGAGAGAGAGAGAGAGAGAGAGAGAGAGAGAGAGAGAGAGAGAGAGTCTGGGAAAATCCATGCTAGCAGCACATGATAGCAGCACATTTTCTAATTCAAACAATTTTTGTTTTTGGCGAGATACAACCTATCTATCAATCAATCCCTCTCTGCTTTAAGTCAGTGATCTAGAAGAACTGCTGCTTTTAAGGTGACTAAGCTGATTTTTCCTGCGTATGAATCTATAAGTCAGGGATGAGAAAAAATGAAATTTATATATATACTTATTTAAATCCTATCCATTTCATTTGCCCTCAAGTTTCGATTTTATTTTGAGACACAATATATATATATATATATATAGGCCGAAGTTTTGTGCGTGTGCATGTATTCAACTCCCGATTCCAATATATTTTTTGAATCAGCCGATGTCCTTGCCGTTTAGATATTTTACTAACCAATGCGTGCAAACAACCATCATGTCATGCCTATGTCAGTGACTTGCTAAAAAAATTTAAAAAAAAAACATCCTTCTATTCCAAATAACAATGCGACAGCGAGGAACCCTTTGCTTATTGAATGAAAAATCTGGTTTTAACAATCTGTCAACTTTGATTTTATTTATTTTCTTCGTTTGAGAGTAACAGGGCCCACTTAACACCACCACCCATTTCGATATTTCCAAACATGGTGTATTCTTGAGTCACTTCAAAACACTCGCATATCTAAGCAAATATAATCAAAGATAGCTAATTATATGGAAAAACAAAACGTTTTCCAACAAATAATGACTCCGAATTGGTAAAAAAGGAATTGTCTTTACATCTGCTTTTTTTCTGGATATTAAATCTTGAAAGAGTCATAACGATTATAAAGAATTTAATGTTTGCTTTCATTTTGATTCGCTTAGATCTATTCATTTGATAATGTTTTAACGGTGAACATACACGCACACACACACACATAGGAATAAATTTAACTAAAAAAATTTTAATCAGTAAATGCTGAGTATTAATGTAGCAATATAGGAATGAAGGAATCCTGACACATTTCTTTTTAAAAAATATACATCTCTCTTCTCTATAACTCGAAAGGTCCAAAAGAGATGAAGGACTAGGACAAAAGCTGACGGAGGACTGCAATATTGACACTCTTCCCAACCGCGTTGAGAGTCTATATCCAGGGCCTAACGCCTTAGCTTCTTTAACGGGAGATTCTCAGCCGGGTGCTGTTTGCCTCCAGCCCTTCGAGACACACGCTGGCTGCTCTCCGAATCTGGTAGATTTGACTGCCCTTCTGACTGACTGCTTGCCTGTGGGTATCAGTGAATATATAATGTTCATTATGCCTACCCATTCCTTCTAATTCTTCTCCCGGCTCTCAGCCCATGTGATCTGCTACTGCTGTTCTCTTGCTTACACAGCTGGAACATCCTGTTTGTCAAAGGCCAAAATGCAACATAAAGACTTTACGGAGCTATATGCGCAAAGATGCAGTACAATATCCCAATATTTGCAAGTATAAAATAGGATAATAATAATAATAATAATTGGATAAAAACTCACGACTCTGATTTTCTCATTGCCAACCTTCAAATGATCTGGTATTCAACTCAACTTTCTCGTAAGTTAATTTTCTATGTGTAGAAATATAATTCAACCTCGTCTTAATCGATTCTAGATTTATGGTTACCCGGTTGGCGAAGGCTTAGGGGTACGCTGGCTGTATCTTCTGCTGAGAAGTGTCCTGGGTATGACTGAACTGCATCTGGTGAGGCTCAACTTTAGAAGATTTTGTGAATACGGAGTGCCTTTCATTGCCCTTATTCCTACACCCACTTTGACCCGGAGAGGTTGTTCATGACAATTTTCCATCGATAGGTCAAATAAATCTGTTTAAAAATATTCTTATTTGATGGAAACGTGTTAACAAAATCTAATTACATATAAAATGTAAATATGAATGAATAATGAAGCTATTCCATAACCTCTAGGCATCCAATAACCCCAGATGTGTTGACAGACCGTTAGAATCAATCGATCAATCAATCAATTTGTTTCTTCTTTCTCCACGTTAATTTTTTTTCGCTGACTTCTTAAGCCGATGTATAGATGTTCCAAAAGCACTGTGATGAACAATAACAAGATAAAGATATTCGAAAAAATTGTAGAGTAATGTACGTACTGTATCCCGTAACCTCTGGTATGTTTGTTCATATCTTTCTTTCTGTCCTCAAATTTTCTGGAACACTTTCTGTTAATATATTTATACCGGCCATTGTTCATCTTTCTTTATCTTGCTCCTCTTTCTTGGCTATTATGTTTTCGTTGTGGTGTTTTGTCTCTATCTATCTTGATCGATTGGCAATTGTCCACCTCCCTAACAAGCTTACCAGCAAAATAAACCCGCGATATTAGAACCTACCAAGCCTGGGAGGCCAAACATACTTCATATTAGAATTTACACACGCCAGTTCTTCACAGACTCGCATCATTACTGATCACTGTCCACAAAGCAGAAGATAGCCACCCGGCGGATTAAATACTTGCACTGCATGCTCTCAAGAATCGAATTCAGATCGGAGCAAGCTTGCCGGAACTGACCAATAACTAACTGGTCAATAATATAATGGTCTTAGCCCCAAGGTTGGTGGAGGAAGAGATGAATGAAAACTCTGTAATAAAGTCAAGATTACAATAATAAGATGATTGAGGAAGCTTTCGCTATCGGACCTGATTTAGTTAGCAGAGCGTATCTTGAACGTCTGTAAATATAAATGGAATAGTTTCACAGCTGGCTAACGCTGTCCGACTTGGCATTTGTCTGCCTGTATCTCGAATGGTCAACAGAAATAGAAAAGCTTGGTGATACTAGTGTGGTTGCATTCCTCATAGTCCTGTCAGAAAATTTCGATTTTCAAAATGGAGAAGAGGTCATGCTGTACAAACTCTTTGATGTCGACTGATATTGAAAGAACACTGGAGTTATTCAGTGAAGAGCCAATATTTTGCTGAGATGAATCACTATTTAGGAATAGCTGGTACTGTAAGGAACTCCAAGGCCTTAATCTAAACCGAGTGACAGACTTAGCTGGTATTTCCCGACGGAGTCCATACTGAACTCTGGAAGTGTTTTAGGAACTAAGGGAAGCAATGGCTGAAATCATTCACCGGAAGCCTTTTGTAAACTTGGTTATTAGCAACAAAGATCAGGTTGATAATTTGCAATTTTTGTTCGTATTTTTATGTATGTAAATGTAATTCTTCTAATTTTAATTATATTAATAATTCATAGTATGATAATATTTTTTTTATTTGTATCAATAAAGAATAGACCATATCAGTAATAATATGTGTGTATATTTTTAGGTATATCCTTATATAACTGATATTCCCCCCCCCCACGTTATGTTTGTTCTTAAAATAGCTATCAGCAGCAGAGTTTAGTCGAAACTGCATAAGCCACAGGTCATCTCTACAAAAAAATTATGAAATTAAATGATAAAATAAAATTAAATAATAAAAAACTAACCCGAGAAAACAAATTTTTATTATTTTATTATTTTTATTCACTCTTTATCTTGGTAGGGAAGAGGTGCATGTGTCACTTCACTTTCTAGCCTTACCTAGCAGACCTTAAATCTGGTTCCTCGAATTAATTCTTCTGGTGGTCAATTTTAGCCACTCATATCCACCTACTGCTTCTTTGAATATATACGGCCCTGACTTCCAGAAAAGGAAAATGCTTTTATCACGTAGACAAAAGTACTTTAAAAATGATATCTTTATCTACTGACTTCTGACAGTATTACCCAGAAGACTCTTTATTATGGATATTAAAAAAACTATCCTTTTTATCCCCATCAATACATCCTTCTCTTTCTATTTTATTATATATTAAAATTTTGCGGACCATCCTAACTTGCTAAGCTATCTTTTTGATACGACTATCATGCATATACACGATGCCCTTGCTCACTGCTCTGAATACATATAGACTCGCAACTACATACATACATACATACATACATACTACGCATATATGTATCATACATATATGTATATGTGTGTGTGTGTGTGTGTGTGTGTGTGTGTGTGTGTGTGTGTGTGTGTGTGTGTGTGTGTGTGTGCATCATTACATGTAACTTGATGAATCTTGAAGCAGAAGAACTTGCATAGCCATCCATAGGTTTCCTGGTCTGTGCATATGTCCAATATCTTCTCAACAAATCTGTAAAGAACTCTCTACAAATAATTCTCAATAAATCAGTAAAGAATTCTGTACAAGTCGGCGAAGAATTCTCTACAAATCTGTATATACATATGTAACTCGAGGCGCACTTAACGTAACTGTTATCGTCGTAGGAAATGGAATCAGTGACCAAAAGTTTTTGAATGAGGATGTTTGCGTTTTATTTTCGCGCTAATGCCTTTAGGAAAGGCATGGATCCATCTCCTTTTTCACCTAGCTATTGGTTAATACTTGTGCAGATAAGGTTATTTAGCTTTGGTTAAGCAACTAGTCAAAGAGAAAAAAAAAACGATTCCAAATCATCTGTACTTCGTTTAAAAATTGACCGTGTCTCACATTTTTCCGATGGCAGAAGACTTGGGTAAATACATACATATCTTAAGCAGTTATCTAAAATCTCTCTCTTTCTCTCTCTCTCTCTCTCTCTCTCTCTCTCTCTCTCTCTCTCTCTCTCTCTCTCTCTCTCTGTGTGTGTGACGTGGTTACACTTAGACTGAGGATATTTATGTTTAAAATAATGAGATATTCTGATTTTGAATTTTGAAATTCTTTTTAAATATTGACATCTGGTTTTTATATTGAGTCACCTGTCAACAGGTGACCTTGGTTGTTTTAGTTACCCATATTCATTAAAATCCTAGCTTGATTGCTTCATGATCAGTCAGAACACCGTTTTAAAAACAACCAAGAGTTTAAAGGACAGTGAGAGACCAGTTTAATTGATACTTTAAATGATTTCATCCAGTCATCTGATTTTTATAAAGGTTTATATAACGATTCAAACAATTTGAAAAGGAGACTTTATAGATAGGAGAGGAGAGTTTTAATTGGTCAATTTGTTCTGCAATAAAGGTTTTCTCTGGGAATAATTAAATTTAATTACATTCTGCTCTTATTTAAAAATAAACAAATAAATAAAAAGGATTTGTGTATAACAGCAATCATGTTGATCGAAGAATTTATTTCGTTCGAAGAGTTCGATTTGATGATTTAATGGTTTATTTGATAATAATACTAAAAAAGGTTTTCAATTTGGGAATCAATTAGTAGACGATGAAATTTCCTTCAAAGAATTCCATACATTCGTAGAATTCCTTGACCTAATTGGTGATTTCTGTTCAGGTTCAGTTCTCTGAATTTAACTGATGAGTATTTTTTGGAAAATCTAGAGCCTATTTGCAAATGTTAATGGTTCGATTCAACGCGGAATTTTTATATTGATATTTTGACCAAAGAATTGATTTATCAAAATAAAAAGGGAAGTCTGTAATCTCAGACGAGTTTTGGTGAAGAACTTGAACGTTGAACGAAAATAAGCAGACATTAAATTCACGAAAACATGGCAGAAAAAATATGAATCCAAGAGCACATTAACTGAATAACTTAATTTATATATAAAAAAATACCATCAAATCCATAAGCTCTATTTATCTACTGTAATATGGTAACCTTGCAACGACACTGATATCATCATTCTCATCATCAAGGCGTGCCAATAGCACTGATTCCTTTGTCTCTCTGTTGACATCCAATACTATCTGTCAACTCATTAGGATGGTCCTTCGGACAGCATCCAGTATCCGCACAACGCTGATGAATGTAAGTTTTTCCCAGTTGACTAGCACTGGTATAGGAGTCCATAAAAGAATATCTTCAAGAATAATGCTTCACAAATAAAATGCAAGCATATATTTAATTTCGTTCGATCAGACGAAGTATTGCCTGGTGCAACAACGATCAAACCAATCAAAAGTGATTGGAAAGATTGGACTTCGTCAAACTTTCAAGTGGATAGAGTTTACTTGGAAAATAAAAATGTCTTAAAATCAAAGAGTTATCGTTCTTAGAAATGTTGCGGTAAATTTAAATATGGTGTCCTCGATCAATTTTCTTCATCGTCGTCAGCGAGTTCAAGAAATTTTACTCCAGATTTTAAAATGTCTGAGCCCGATTTATCCTCTAGGAAAATGATTGAACCTGATAAAACGATGGTCGCCTAATGTAATGTAATGGTTTGCAAGATAGATTAGCGAACCAGTACAACTGAGTTTGAGTCTCACTGGGTTCTCCATACGGCTGGATTTGTGACACAAGTAAGCAAAGCTTAGTAAATAACTTAAACGGATAGCGACTCTCTTGAGAAACACTTCACTGTCGTTAATATCAAGACATGTTGAAATGTTTGATATTGTCGAAAAAATTAACCACCGGATTCGTCTGGACTTTTTTTCCATTGCATGCTTCTTAAAATCGTAGCTGAATTAGATTTTATTTTATGTGAGGATGGTCGGTAGCAGCTTGGGTTCAGAACGTTTTATTCCGACCTTCGACTGCGTTGTTTGATTTTGGCATGTCATGAAAACTCGTTATGGTGGGGAGTTATATCTTTCTATATTTTTGATAGATTGTATTTCTAGATAAATCATTTTAGATGATAAATAACCGGACATCAATTGTTTGAGATGATTGGTTAGTTACTTGGTTGTTTTTAGAATATTCGGTTCTTGTTGGTTTATCTTATTCTGAATTCAGTTTAACAATTATGATAGTGGATGCTTGGTGGTGGGAAGATGTTTTAGTCAAGTCCCCACTCCCAAAGGGCCAATAGTAGCATCAATATATCCGTTATATACTAATACTGAAGATAATTGGAGGAAAGACAACAAAGACTCGTACGTACCAAGAAAATTTTAACACCACAATATACCTACAAGGGATAATAAAAGGAAATAATATACAACCGTGTTCCAACAGTTAGAGCTATATACATATTGTTCTATAAACAAGCAGTATATGGAAGAGATATAAAATAGTAAAAAGCTTCTTAAGTATTGATAAGATTGTTGTGGGGCTTTATTTTTTCCCATTGAAGTCAGAGTTTACATCTCTACTATATGAGTGATCTAGAATAGGTTTTGGAAATTACTGAACTCCTATTGAACATGCAAATTACCAAAGACGGGTGATTATTAATGGTATTCCTGCAATGGTCTTGATTATATGCGGTTCAAAAATTTATCTTTACAATCATTTCAGATCATCATTTTAAAAAATATTTGACACTTAAATGGAACAGGTTCTACCAGCTATTATTCAATAGCAAGATGCCTTAAACATAAGTAGGGCTTAAGGGTACAATCATAGCTCGCTTAGTGAAGACAGTGCTTATTTAGAAGTACTGATGTGTAAACCTAGCTTCCAGATCATTTCTCTTCAGTGAGATGCCGCCAGTTGTTATTCTAGTGATTACTGTAATTTTTTTATTGCTTTTATAATTACAATTCATTGTTTTTAATTTCCTTTCTTATTCTTACGATTGATTTTATCAAGATTATCTGTTTGATGAATAATATTTTCCTCGTGATTAAAACAATAGTTCTTATTATTTCTATCACTGCTGCTGACCCCTGATACCATTAGTGCTATCTGGGCTGCAATCAGAACAAGTCGAATTAGAGTTATTTTGATAGACCTCTTTTATCAGTGTTTGTCTGATCATTATGGGATATTGCCAAATGTTGTGAGGAGAAATCAGAGATATCTGAATGCAAATATATATATATATATATATATATATATATATATATTGTCGCACACTAAATTCCATAAATCAAATATATATATCTAATATATATATATATATATGTGTGTGTGTGTGTGTGTGTGTGTGTGTATTTATATAACTGATGTATATATAGTCTCCTCTAATATTTGTATTTTTGAAAGAAGGGCTTGAAACTAGAAGAAATGAGATTGGAATAAAAAGGTAAGTTTTATGTTTGATCTTATCCTGCTCTATGGGCCACTTTTCTGATTCATGAAATAAGTTTTTTGAATGATTAGTTCATTCCACTATATATATATATATATATATATATATATATATATGCATACTATATGAAATAACTACTTGCTTTTAAATATAATAATTCATTTATTAATAATTGTAAATGTATATTTACTTGAATGGAATGCCTCGATTTTATAAGACACAGTAATTTGTTTATTGATTAAATATTTGATGTGTGTATGATGGAGACTTTTATATATATTCATAATCAAACTTATGTGTACATGCTTGCATTTATGTGTGCATGCACTTGAAAGTACTTGAGTGTTGAATATACCTGGGTAGCATATAGATTTGTGTTTCAGTGCTCACATTAGAATAATCTATATTCCTCAGAAAGAAAAGTATAACACTTTGTAACCAGAGCAACTTGGTCAAAGTGTTTAACAAAAGAATCAATATAGGAAATAAGGGGAAAATAGAAGAAATATTGATCAATGTAAAAAAAGCAAAATAATAAAAGAGGAGACAATCAAAGACATGTTTCAATCTTTAAAGTAAGCATAGTGACCCTATAACTTTAGTTGAAATCAACTTGAGTCCTGTCATGTTTATTTAGCTCTGCTACCAGAACATTATATATGACCACTGGCTGTATATAATAACAGCATCACTTGCAAAGGGGTCTACCTCAAACAATAAAAGAAAAAGATTTCTTGAATGTAACTCTAAATTGATCAGTTTTCATTTCAGGACCTCTGGCATGATGTAAAAAAGAATGGTGCACTTCATAAGGATCACACTCACTACTTAATAGTAATTGATCTGTAAGACCAGCTTCCAAAAGTGTAGACCACACTTTGCATCACTTTTACCCACTTTCAAGTGATTTGTGATTGACTAATTGGTTGATTAATTTTAATGGAATGTCATCCTGTCAAGCGTTATCTTAACTGTAGAGGTTAAGGAATCATGTTCATAGTTCATTTATATTTACTTTTTATGTAGTTATTTTTTGAGAGTTTTTGTTAAAAGTTAAATGATATCAAGTAATATCTAATACAAATAATTTGCATACAGCTCTATTTTTTCCAGTGTTCTTGTGGTCCTATGCTAGTCACAGAGCCCAATGTGGTGTGACTACTAGTCACAGTACTTGTTGTGGATGTTGTGTTATGACTACCACATTTGCTTCCGACTGTTTGCTTTTGTCAAGTCCTTCCATGCCCACGCTGTGTTTGAAAGATCCACGAAAGTAGGTTGATGCAATTCAGCCGGATCTTCTTCTGATAGTTAGGTAATATGAGTGGCTAGATTGTCTAGCAACTCAAATAATAAACAGAAAAACCTGTTGCTAAAAATTTAACAAAAATGGTTTTATTGAAACACTTTTGTAAGACAATAAAGCAACAATATTTGCTTTCCTGGCAAACAGAAGAACAATATTGAGAGAGAAATGTGACAATTAGATGCGGTTTGTATGATTCTAATATCTCTAAAAGTCTGGAACTTTGAATTTTTATAGCCTGAAGGTTGTTTAGAGTGCCTCAGGTCTAGAATTGAAAAGTTTGGCAGTCTCGAGTTGTTTTCTAGTCCCTTTTCTTGTTCTCTCTGATGACCCGTTTTAACATCCTATTCTTATAGATCAATATCTGGATCAAAAAGGTTTCTGATTGGTTGTCCAATAAAATACAATCAGGAGTTATATTCCTATTGGTCAGCCAATCCTAGTTCAGGACCATATCTCATAGGCACAGGGAAAACCCTTCTTAGATGCTTTGACCAATGCGAACAGTAATGAGGTTGAACCAAAAACTCCCAGCCTCATCCAACTGGATGAACCATGCCCAGCTCACCTTTATTTATAATTAAATCTCCATTTTGACATTGATTTTCAAAACAAGGACCAGAAAAATACGCTGCATGAAATGACCCTTCCTATCATTATGATCAACGGATGTAGTTGTCAAAATGAAAATTAAACAAAACCTGTCGACCATCAAAACCAAAAACAAGCGTCCCGCACTTAACTGACCCTCAGAAACAATCAACCAGCTCCCCCAGGTCAATCCAACTTTGAACAAAAAGATACTTATTTTAAGGATCCCTTTGTTTTTAAGATACACATTAAATTTCATATATATATTTCAATTTTTATACATTAATTAAATATTTAACCACACATAGTGCCACATTCTTATGTAATACTAAAAATCATATAGTTTCAAGTAATTACTCCAATTTAATAAAATTCATTTGTTTGCACATAGTTACATGCTTTCAAGTAGCCAAGACTAATTCTTTGTTACTGTTCTTTATAAAACAATTTATAGTTTTATGGCATCAAGTATTCCAAATGAATACAAATTTATTTCAACCATTGATGGAACTTTAACAGTTACTTCTATTCCTTATCAGAGTGAAACAGAGTTATGGCAATGAAGGGAGTACTTCACACTCTTAGATCTCAAAAACTGAAGCTTCACCACAAGATGCAGTTTAGTGTCATACTCAGTAACCTTTCCTTTTTTTTCTGGGGGTCTTGCTCTTCTGTAGGAGATACTGTCAGTGTATTGTAAGCTCTGTTGACAAAGCTTTTATTTTTTAGAAATAGCTTATTAATGAGAAGGTTACACTATTGTCATGATAGAAATCAGAGGAATGGACTAAACTCTGCAAAATATACCTACGTTTGTTCTTTTTCAGACAGACTTACAATGAGTCATAATATACAATAACATGCTTCTATATTAAGGGTAATGGATTCTAATACATTTGTAATGCCTTTCTTAATTCTCTTCGATAAAAGGTAGTGGGTAGGAATGATGAAGAAAGTGAAAAGGCAGAAAAAGAGATCGAGAGATGAGAGAAAAGAAAAATGAAGGGACTGGAGAAATGGAATAGAAAAAGAAGAAAGGGTCAGAATGATATGGACAGGCAGATAATGAGGGTAAATAGATACCGGAAATAAATACATACATACTGAATTTATCTGAATATACATGAACATGATTGAGAGTGGTGTAAGAGTCAATGGATATGATTCTGAATCTAATTAGGCATATATTTCAAAGAGTTTCCCCACCCTCAATTTCATTCCTGGCATCCAATCACTGTTAATCTTCTCTGTAGATATATCTATATATATATATATATATATAGAGAGAGAGAGAGAGAGAGACACACACACACACACATATACATATTTTTGAATATATACTCACACACAGACACACTCAAATATAATCTTTTATTAATGATTATAAAGGAAAGAGTGTATAAGTACATACACTAATGTCAATACACATATACACACACATTTATAAACCTTTATTACTTCTTATGAGACATAGAATAAATAAAGTAAGTTTACATACATGCACAAATTTACACATACACATACATGCCAATACACATATATATATATATATATACAGATACTAAACTTCATGTGATGGTGTGGCTTTGGTTTTGGAATTCTGTGGAATGTGGAGTCTTTGTTGCTATTACTTCCAGATCTGCTCTAAGTAGAAGTGTTAGTTAGGGCTCCATCTATGGATGAGGTAAATTTATCTGATTGAGATGATGTTTCAAATGAATGTGATCTTTATTAATAGATTAATTCTTAAAACTTGATTCAGCAAATAACTAAGATAAATTTGCTTGTTTGAAATGAATTTGTGTGGTATATAATTAGCAAACATAATTTTTTTTAACTTTGTTAAAAATAACCCAACAAGGATTAATATGCAATAAAAACAATGGTTAACACAACAAAACCAATCTGTTCATGAATAAGTACACACTAACAATTTTTTATAAAAAATAATTTTCTTGCCAACCAAAGATAACAATTTATTGTTTTTCTTGGAATTTTATACAATCAATAATATTATTAAATTCCAAATAATACCTAAAAATATTATTTGTTACCAAACTCTTCAACATTGAAATTCTGTTCACAGGAATATGAATGAAAAATTTTGTCCTGTCCTATCAATCTATGCATTTTAATCTTTGGTTAAAAAGTGTTACAATTATATTTTTTGATATGTTCCTTATTCATTAAATTCACAAAAACTTATCTCTCTTTCTCTTTCTCTTTCTCTCTCTCTCTCTCTCTCTATATATATATATATATGTGATGTGTGTGTGTGTGTGTGTGTGTGTGTGTGTGTGTGTGTGTGTGTGCATAAGTTCATCAATAATTCCATTACTTAATGAGGAACTTGATTATTTTTTTTATAAAAGAAATATTTATTTTTTCATACAATTTTAATAAAGTGAATGTACTTAAACCAATGTTTCAATAGATCAGCCCATATACAGTGAAAGGTTCTGCTAATAAGTGGATAAGGCAACAGAATTACTGATCCACCTTTGAATTTTTTTAATATATGTTGTTAGTTTCAAGCAATGTTGTAAATGTAAATTTTTTGTGTAATTAAATGTTCAGTATTTTCATTGATGAAAAAGAAAATGTAGTGACCAAGTAAATAATGTTAAAGTGAAAATGGATATGGTTATTTGGCATTTGATTTCCTGTGAGGACCATCTCTGAAAATGAGCCACCCAGGTGGGTGATTTTAAAAGTTGTTCTAAACCTGTGAGAATTCCTCTTCAAATAGGCTGCCTCAGATGATAAACCTGACTCAGGACAAGTGTTGCCTAGAATCCCCTGGGTCTGGTCTCAAAATTTCTGATAAAAAATATGAATATATTTCTGATCAGGAAATGAGATTATAAGAAATGTGACCAACATGAATTTCTGTAGCATTTGAAAGTAAATACTGTTATTTGCTGAACGTGGGTATCTTTCTTCTGCAAACTGAAATGATTCGTCAAGTACTGGAGTCTACTTTACATGAATTGGTAAAAAATGACCAAGTCCAATGATTTGTCATTTTTATTTGAAGTTAATTATGTTTTGTTAGATTGTATTTTATGGTTTGTCATCTCTTGTGGGTTATTTAATGCCAAATTCTCTTAATACACACACACACACACACATATATATATATATATATATATACACAGATGATTTGTGAGGGAATAGTTAGTTGGTAACATAATTTTTAAACAAGCCAAATACACACAGTTAATTAGTTTCAAGTATTGAAGGCACTAACAATTCTTATCATTTACTGTATTTGAATCCATGTCTTCATTTTTATTGTTATATTCACAATCTGATGCATCCTTCAGCCTCCTTTAGGTGTTTCTGATCTAACTTGGGAACCTACATGGAACTTCAAACCCAACCCTTTTTTTTTAATCAATAGGGGTTGATTGTTCTAGTTCTGTTTACCATAACCAGATATAAATGTTAAGCTATAGTAAGTATTCCTTGTTATTTTACTTGTAATCAGGATTGAATCTGCAACCTCTGGATAATTTTACTCAGAGGTTTATTAACAATGTGGCTCATATCCTTTATGTTATGTGTCCTGCTGGACAATTCAGAGTGGATTTTTGGAACTTATAAACCAAAGGTTTTTATCAGCTCAATGATTTACCACTTATTACCATTATGTATGATTTTTTTTTATCTTAGCTCATACTGAATTTTTTTATCATGCCTTTTTGATTATTGGTTCCCATTTCATATTTACCTCTATACTTGTTCTACTCAACAGATCAATGAAGTTCAACATATACAAAACTTCTTTAAGACGTCTTATTCTCCAATGTTTTTCCCTATCTATTATTTCAATTTCAGTTGATTTCCCTTGTCTTTCCATATGTGGTCAGCTATACCTGACTTTTTGACCACACCTCAACATACAATTTATGTTTCTCGAGGCTTAATTTTAGATGGCAGCGTGTCTCTCCTTTGTATATTTTACTACAACTCCATGGAATGGTGTATATGCAATTCATGGACATGTATTCTATTTGGGGCTTGACTTGGAAAAAGATATTTTCAAATCCTGACTACAAGGAAAACTAACAAGGATTACTTTAGCTTAACACTTTTACCAAGTTATGGCTAATAAAATTAGATCTGTCAATCCCCATGGATTAAATGAAGGTTTCAATTCAAAGCTCTGTGTTGGCTCCCAAGTTAGACTAGAAACACCTGCAGAAGGCCAAAAGGCATATTGACCAAAACGTTGTGAATATACCAGTAAAGATGAAGAAAATAGTCTGAATACTCTAAATGATAAAAATGATCATGTTTCATCTAAAAATTTGGACAAATACTAATAATTCTATTTAATATCAATCATTTTTTGCATAGACATTAAATGGTTTCAAGTATTGCTATCACAGTGCAATTGACACTCAGCTAACACTTTCTCATAACTTTAAGAAAAAATTGGGTTGGCTACATGTTTGACACAAGAGCAATTTGAAAAAAAAACACTTGGAAAAGGATATAGGAGCTAAGGCTTGACATGACTAACCAATTGATCAGATCAGGTCTCTCTAACCACACATCTAGTTAGGGCTAAAATGATGTGTTTCAAGTTACTTGACCACTTTGTTTGCTGGATCAAGGACTGCTCAGCCACCATGATATCAAGCTCAAGCATTATGGGTTGCTACTCACAGCCAGTAGGTGACCTTATTAGTGGGATTACAGGTCGACAATTGCTGTCCACATAGCATATTCTTCAGCCCCAGCCACAAGGCAGATTTGAAATTGAATTTCTCTTCTGAGCAACATTTGCCAGGAATATATATATACATTTATATATATATGTAAATATGCATACACACACATATACACATATGCATGCACACTTATATGTAATTATTTACTAAGCTTAGCTTAAATGTGGCATAAGGCTGTAAATGTGAGGCACATTATGAGACTCAAACTCACTATGATCTGCTAATTCTAGCTTGCTAACTATTACATTATGCAAGGCATCCATACACATGTATATCATTACTCATTTATATGCATATATATATATATATAAAATGAAAAAGAAAACAATAAGAGAGACAAACAGAATCAAATGGATCAACTGAGCTTGAAAGATTTGCAGACCCAATAAAGAATCAATAAACAGATAAGTAGTTAATTTAACTTCATGAATATCAAATCCATAAAACTTATTCAAATTAGAAAAAACAAACAAAAATAAAACAAACCAACTGATTTGTTTCCTTCGGTTCCAGTTTATTCCATTTTTTTCCCCAAATTTCTCCCTGAATTAGATGATGATAGTCTAAAAAGTACAAACAATGATGACATATCCCTCTCCATTTCCTTCTCTTATCTTCCTTACTTCATTGATTCCTTGATATTTTTCTTTACTTTTATGTTTTTATACACCAACTACATTTTGCCTATTTTAAATTTATTAGAATTCATATTGATCTTCAGATTGCAATGTGTAAGAGAAAAACAAACCAAGACAAAAAACATGAATTTTCTTAAAATACCCCATATGCCACGTGGCTGTGTATGTTTGCGTGCACGTGTGTGTATGTGTGTGTGTGTGTGTGTGTGAAGGAGAAGAGAAACCCAATAAGAAAATAAGCTCTGATGAAGATAATAAATTGAGAAATAAAATATTGAATACACAGGTAGATGTTGAAACTTGATATGATGACTGATGGTCAGATTGGAAAGAATAGAGTAGAAGAGTTATAAAAAAAAATTTTGAAAAAAAAAAAGGGAGTAAAGTGTTTTGTCTTTTTTCTTCTTTTCTTTTTTTTTCTGTCGGCAAAATGTAGGGATTTTTTGATTGATTATATGTCAGTGATTTTACAGAATAAAAATTCAGTGTTCCAAAAGCGGCATTTTACCAAGAGTGGAAAATATTGGAACAAACAAGAATGAGTTTGGGTTTTGATAGTTAATGATGCAGAAAACACGAAATGCTTTTCTAGAGGATTAGACTTTGTTTTAAAAGATTTCTTCAACCTTTTAAGAATAATTTCTTTCTTTAGCTTATATTGATCAGGACTTATTGGATTGGATTTCAGATAAATTATATTATTATGAGTCATTACTTATTTATTCATTACATAAGATAAAGATGATTTAGCTTTATATTCATCAAGGAAAAGACACACACATACATGAATGACTAAATATGTTTGTATTTACCCAATCCCTTTGCTATGAGTAGAATGTGACACAAGGTCAACAGCTTTTTGGCAAAGTATAACAGTTTTGAATTCAGTTTTCTTTCTCCGAGCCTGGTGAGAATTCTAAGGCTAAAGAACCCGGTCTGCTTTATTATTAACCCATAACTGAAGTTCGAGAGAACCGGTGGATTTTTGCCTATCTCAAGAGCATTAGCACAAAGTGGAAGTCAATCGCTTTGTCCAGGATTTGAGCTTGGGTCAGTGATTCCATTTAATTGCTTACATTTTGGATTGTGAGATCTTAGGGAGTTTGAATGTCTCACTGTTACATTTACTTTTGGACTAATATCCTTAGGAAAAGTATGACCCTCTTTATTCCCCTAAGCTATTGGTTTAATTGTACAACTGTTATTCTTCTACAATGGATGCTTTTGGCATTTAATAATAAACTATAAAGACTGATATGTCATTAAACAGAGAAACCAAACCCAACTGATTCCATTTCCAATGACAATAACAATTAAGCTAAATGTACCTTCACACACACACACACACACACACACACACACACACACACACACACACACACACACACACACATATATATTTTCATATATATATATATATATATATATACATATGTATGTATATATTATATATATATATATATGTGTATATATATATATATATATATATATATAAAACCAGGTTGAATCATACCAAAGACTCAAAAAATGGTACTTGATGTTGCCTTGCATTATAAGGTATGAATCAAGGGTAAAGTGGAGCAATCCAGGGAAAGGAATGGTGCCCTCCCCTCCATCTAGGGGTAGTAGCTATTGAAAAGGGAGCCTTTGGGTCACCCTCGACCAAGGTCACCAATTTTACTTTACTTACTACTATGTTGAATATGTGGAATAGGATATATATTTCCTGATTCTCCATCATACCATTCTTGATCAGGCTGAGAACTTTTCAGAAAACTCAGTTGAACCTTATTAAGAATAAACTGATTTAACATCTCTTACTTATATTGAACGCAGGAAGTGTATGCATTTAGGTATGTTGGTGTTGTAGCAGGGTGGGATGTTTATTTGACTGAAAACTGCTAACAACACTTATGTTGATAGTATTACTCCTACAATTGTCATAATATGATTTAATCACATTATTTTTTAATAGGATTATGTGAAAAATCAGATATCTATGGAGGAGAAAAATTATATACAAGTCAGTTGATAATTAATATAAAAAGCATTGTTCCTAAGCATTACTGTTGAGAATGAAATCAGAAGAATGGAAACCACAGAGATAAAGAAAGTATAAGGAAAGCTTGAGTTATAAGAAGGTTAGATTCCTGATAAGACTAAGTAGATATTTAGTAATTTAACCTAGTCTGGTACAAGACCTTGGCAATGAGATTCATATTCACTACCTGTAGTTTGCAAGAGAATAGTACCACCCAGTGGTCTTTGGTAAGTACTTGATGAATATTTATTTAGTCTGGTAGAGGGTTGCTAGCTATAAACTATGACTGAAAATTCAAATACAACTATTTACTAATGCCTTTGACAAAGGCATGAACTCATCTTTTCTTCCCTATTTGTAAATAGAAGAACAGACTCGTCTCTTTAGTCTTAGTACTACAATTGATCTAAGTTACTCAACACAATATATATCTTCCTTTCTAATTTAAAGAAAAATTAAAAATAACAGATCACCCTGTTGATAGAGCTTAGAATATACACACTGTATTCCTTGCCAAGGCATAAACCCCCATCCCCATCCCCATCCCAAAAAAGAGATGTCCTACGTAAGACACTAAATCATATATGTTGGTGAGGCTCCAGTTCCGAAGATCTGGGGAGTGGGGAGTATCCTTTTATTTCCATTACTCCTTATTCCATGCAGACCCAGAGCGGAAGTACCAGTTGAAGTCCCATCTATGGCTCAAATAGATCTGGTTAAAAATTATTCATATTTGTTAGGACAGTGTCCAAAATAACACAGCTTAAGAAACAACTACACAAAAAATATAAATGTGAACATACAATGAATGCAATTTCCTAACTTCTAGACTTAAAATAGTCCTACATGGTTTGATATGCTATTAAAATCATCCTTTTGTACCAATCAATGACAAATTACTGTTTCAATCTGAATGATTTTTCATCATACCTCATATATACATACATACATATATCATCATCATCATCATCATATCGCACTGGTAGCACGGATATCCCAGACCCTCTCTCGCCACTCCTCCCTATCGTTCATCGCCCTAGGTAGGTCTTCAGGACAACATCCCGTATCCTCACATAGCTGCTGAATGTACGTTCGTACTGGTCGTCCTGCTTTTGCGCGGCCATGTGTGGGGATCCATCAGAGTACATCTCTTATGAGTTCATCTCTGCTTCTCCAGCAGTGTCCTGCATGTCTGGTTCGTCTAACTTGAATAGTTTTCGTGATAGGGGGCAGGTGGCCGTACAGTTGGTGTCTTGTGGGGTGTTGCTGCCAGGACTTGTTCAGGATTGCACGCAGCATTCTTGTGTAATTGCCATCTAGCTTCTTCTCCAGCCGTTTTGTTAGCATCCATGTAGTGCAGCCATATAGCAGTATCGATGTGACCACTGCCTGGAAGAAACTGCGTTTCATTTTATCGGTTAGGTCTGATTTCCATATAATTGATAGCCTATTGATAGCTGTCCATGCTTTCGTTAACCTCGTTTCGATGTCCTTTTCGGTTGATTCGACGCTGCTTCCTAGGTAAGTGAATTTGTCTACTAGTTTAAGAGGGGTTCCTTCTAGAGTGGAGATGTCCCCCGTTTGGTTATAGCACATATAGTCCGTTTTGTGAGCATTAACATCGAGGCCTATGCTTGCTGCTGCTCGTTCCAAACTATGCAGAAGTGTTTCGGCTTGGTCAGGTGTATTTGCCAGTATCGCTATGTCATCGGCGTAGTCGGCGTCGGTAATTGTTTTTGCGGGGTGTCTTCTGCTTCTTTTCTTCGTCAGTTTGAAGCCATTCTCTTTGATTTTGTCAATCAATGTTCTAAGTACGTAGTCTAGACAAATGATAAAGAGGTACGGGGCCAGCGTGTCCCCTTGTAGTACTCCTGCTACAATGACGAAGTATTCTGTGTCTCCATCCGGTGATCGTACTTTTACTTTAGTGTTTCTATAGAGAATCGTTATTGCCGCTATGGTTTCTTTAGGTATGCCGTACGCTAGTAGGATTTGTTCCATCTTTCCTCTGTAAATGGAATTGAAAGCCTTGGTAAAGTCGACAAATATTAATGTCGCTTGTAGGTTCTTTGCCCGTACACCTTCAAGGATTCTACGGATGGTTAATATTTGTGAGGTCATGGATCTATTTCTTCGGAAGCCATTTTGGTTTTTTCTAAGTATGTTGTCGATTTCGGGTTCTATGCGGTTTCGTAGTAGGGCATTGTAGATTTTGGCTGCTATGGATGTAAGTGTTATGCCTCGGTAGTTTTTGGCTAATCCAAGGTCCTCCTTTTTAGGGAAGGGGAGTATGCATCCCTTCATCCATCAATCTATCGGATTTTGATTGTATACTGCGTTGCAGTGTCGGAGCAGTCTGTCGTCGAATTGTCTGGTCTTCCATACTTCCGGGGGAATTTCGTCCAGCCCTGCAGCTTTCCTATTTTTAATTTTTCTGAGAACCGAGTCGAGTTCTTCTTGTGTGAACGGTCCTAGTTTAATGTCTAATTGTTTGCTAATTATTCTGGTGATTGGTTCATGCGTTATTTTTGGTGGGTTTCCAAGTAAGTTTACGAAGTGCTGTTTCCACAGTTTTATTCTTTCTTGTTGGTTTGCTGCTTTCAGTTTTACTTTGGCTGTGTTCTTTCTTCTGCCCACTTCGTTTATTGTTTGCCAGGCTATTCTAGATTGTTTATCTTCCACCGAGTCTCTAATCTTATCTATCTGATTTTGAATGTATTCTGTCTGTTCCTTTATATATATGCCTGCTAATTGATATTGTGCCGTTTTTAGTTTTAAGGCATTTGTGTTTGTTGGGTTTTTTCGATAGTTTTTGGAGGCTGTTTTCACTAGTGCACGTTTTTCTCTCACCGCTAAAGTTTCCCATGGGACTCTATATTTAGTTTTAATTTTTGTTGGAATGTATTTTGCTGCTGCCTCGAGGTGTGCATTGACGAAATTTTCATATTCGTCGTTTGGTGTACTTTTTTCAGTCTTTTCTTGTAGTGTTTCGAATCTGTTTCTTAATTCTAATACGTATTTATCTCTTATATCTTTGTTGTTCAATAAGGCCCAGTCATAGTGTTTGGTGGTCGCTGTTCGTTTGGCGTTTTTTTGTAGGCTTAACCGTATTTTCGCCGTGACTATTCGGTGATCGGTGGACACACCCTCAAAAGAGGAGTATGCCTCGCAATTCAATGCACTATTCAATGCACATACATATATAGATAGCTAGATAGATAGATAGATTGATAGAAATAAATGGAAAAGTGGATAAATCCTGCTCTTACAATGGGTTTAGTTGTAATATTTTGTTTTTTATTCAAGGAAGAACTTCTTCAGACTAAAAATCTTTTTAGCAATTGCTAAAATGTAGAAAAACTTTTTTAGTCTGAAGAAGTTCTTCCTTGAAAAGAGAATGAAATATTACTACTAAACCTATTGTAAGAGTTAGTTTTATGCCCTTTTCCACTTATTTTTATCATTTTATCAGATTCACGAAAACTGCCCATTTCTCCATATATATATATATATATATTGTAACCCATAGACTGTTTTGTTGTTTCACTACTCTTCAGTATGTCATGACACATTGGATGCTCCAAACCGGAATGGAACCCACCTAACTTTACATTAGGCTGATAACTTACCACATATATCAAGCTGAAATTCACAAAAATTCTCCTTGTGAAATTTAAGTAGTAGGAATATTTTGTGAGATTTTGCATTTAATATTCATTGCATATAATTCTACATATCTATTATTGAGCACTTTTAAAAGTTAATACTTACCATATAATTTTATTGTTCTTATAACACACACACACACGCATATATATATATATATATATAGCCTTTCTAGATTTACAGGAATGTTTAGATGTAAACACAAAGTCAGTATTGTATCATTAAACCTTAAAAATATTCTGCTACAATATCGTTGTAATATACCTGGAATCTTTTCCCAGCTTTTACTCAACAGTAACAACAATGATGAAATCCATTACTGCACTTGAGATAATAGAGCATTGAATCATAAAACATATCACGCTTTTTTATATGATCCTTATTGTTAAATTCGTTAAAGTGAAGAAAAGTGTTCTAGCTATTCATTATCAATGTCTCTATACAATAAGGTCTCATATATATTCTTTACATTTAAGTGCATACTTCAATACGAATATTCATTGTTCTAATGTTGTCAGTTATTATTCATTTATAAAAATGTTTTTACCCGGGAAAAGAACACTTGCTAGATTGTTAATATATATACATATATATATATATATATGTACATATATCTTTTTTGTCCTGAAAAATAATCTTTTATAGATATTCTTCAAATGATTGATGAATATATAGGTAATTCAATAGTTTAATTTTGTTTTGAATCGCAAAGTAGTCTTATTATATAGCATGCTTCACAGTAATGTGATTTTTGCTTAGTTTTTATGGTTTAGAATAGGCTGACTGTATCCACTTTGCTCAGTTGGCTGGGGCTGTAGAATACACCGACTGCTTCTCTGCAGAGGGGTAAGAACCCCCTGACGAGTGTCCTGGATATGACACTAAACAATCTGATGGTGAGGTTTCAGCAGTGCTGGAGTTTTGGGGAATGCGGAGAACCCCTTCATTACCATTGCTCCCAGGTCCACTCTGGCCCGGAGTGGTAGCACCTGATAGGGTTAAATAAAACTAACGGCATACTTATTTGTTTGAGTAAACTGAATAGCTTGAAAAAGAAATGTTTTTGACAATTAAATCATACTTACATTTGAACAGCATGCTTGTGCTTAACTGAATTGTTTGAAATAGAACTGTTTTTTCGACATTAAAACTGTATTTACACTTAACTGAATTGTTACATATAACTGCAACTGTTTTTTGACATTGAAACTGTATTTACACTAAACTAAATTTTTTAACATAGAACTGTTCTGACATATAACTGTGTGTAAAGAAAATCTGTACTTTTACAAAACTGAATTAGCTGAAGTAGAATTGCTTGACTAAACTGAATAGCTTGAAATAAAAATGTTTTTTTTTACAATTAAACTGTACTTACATTTAAAACTGCGTGCTTTTGCTAAACTGAATTGTTTTAAATTGAACTATTTTTGACACTGAAACTATACTTACCCTAAACTGAATTGTTATATATAACTGAGTGGCTTGAAAGGGAAATTTTTTTTGACAATTAAACTGTGCACTCATGCTAAACCAAATTGTTTTAAATAGAACTGATTATTTACATAAAACTGGATTTGGCGTTAAATAACCTACAAAGGTTGATATGCCATAAAACCAAACCAACCACTGCCCAGTCGGCAGGAATTGTAGAATACACTGACTGCTTCTCTGCAGAGGGGTAAGACCCCCCAACGAGTTTGCCCAGTCGACTGGGGCTGTAGAATACACTGACTGCTCCTCTGCAGAGGGGTAAGAACCCCCCAACGAGTGTCTTGGATATGACACTAAAGCAATCTGATGGTGAGGTTTCAGCAATGCTGGAGCTTTTGGGAATACGAAGTACCCCTTCATTGCCATCGCTCCCAGGTCCACTCTGGCCCGGAGTGGTAGCACCTGATAGGGCCCTATCTATGGGTTAAATAGAACTAAACCGTGCTTCTTTCACTATACTGATTTTTTTTCATTTAAATTGTGTATTTATGCTAAACTGAAATGTTTAAAATAGAATTATTTTGACATTGGAACTGCTTACTTGTGCTAAACTGAATTGCTCAGAATAGAACTGTTTTTGATGTCTAAACAGTGTACTTATGCTGAACTGAATTATCTGAAATAAAACTGTTTGACAAATAACTCTGTGTATTTCCCAGTCAGCTGGGGCTGTAGAATACACTGACAGCACCTCTGCAGAGGGGTAACACCCCTCTAACGAGTGTCCTGATATGACACTAAACAATCTGATAGTGAAGTTCCAGCAGTGCTGGAGCTTTGGGGAATCTGGAGTACCCCTTCATTGCCATTGCTCCCAGGACCACTCTGGCCCGGAGTGGTAGCACCTTATAGGGCCCTATCTATGGGTTAAATAGAACTAACGGCATACTTAAGCTAAACTGAATTGTTTGACTAAACTGTATAGCTTAAAATAGAAATGATTTTGACAATTAAACCATACTTACATTTGAACTGCGTGCTTGTGCTTCACTGAATTGTTTGAAATAGAACTGTTTTTTCGACATTAAAACTGTATTTACACTTAACTGAATTGTTACATATAACTTCTTGAATAGTTTGAAATAAATGTTTTTGATAATTAAACTGTACTCATGCTAAACTGAATTGTTTTAAACAGAACAGATTATTTACATAAAAATGGATTTGGCGTTAAATAACCTACAAAGGTTGATATGCCATAAAACCCAACGAACCAAACCAAACCAAACTGTATCCACTAAAGAGAAGTAAGACCCCAACACCAAACAAAAAAAGAGGTGTTTTGGGTATGACATAAAACTTCATCTGAGGGTTCTGCTAATCTGGGGAGTGTGATTTACTCCTTTGCTGCCATTATTCCCCAGTCCACTTTGGAGTTGCTAAGTGATGTTCAATGTTCTATTCTTATTAAATTATGGAGGTGCCATACTGATTATTTTCTCCCTATAGCATATCTCAGTACAGCAGGAATTACTTGATAATTCTATATTGGTCTAATGTGTAGAGTGTTTGCCAATGGTCCTGGAGACCATGGTTCAATCTCAGGTTGAGTCATACCAAAAAATCAAAATAATGGTACTTGATGCTGCCTTACTTAACACTCAGTATTGTAATGTATGGATCAAGGGTAAAGTGGAGCAATCCAGGAAATGGAGTACATCTTGGTGTAGTTGCTATTGAAAAGGGAGGCTTTGGGTCACCCTCGAATACAGTCACCAAGTTTACTTATTTACCATCTATTTTCCAAATGATATGAAACCAATGGTATTACATGCTATTAGCAGCAAAGGGTAATACTTGACCTTTTTAAAATGTGACTTTTACAAATAAGAATAAATATGCACAATAGTTATTAAGTAATTTTATTTACTTATGTTTTAATATTTCTGTAAGTAATACGAATGTGTGAAATATGCGCTGAAAATTTCTCTTGAGTAAATGTTTGTTTTTTAAATGATGTTTGGAATCTTTCGCCAATTATAGTCTGTAATTAAATATTACCAATACAAATCAAGCAATTATTGATGGCTCAATCATAATGTGAGTAGCTTTCTTGGAATTTAAAACCAACATTTTAAAGTGCATATGAAGGATAGTGTGTTATATAGGGAAAGCATCTACCTGTATTCATTTAGTTTAGTTTGAAACAAGGCCATAAATTTGGGGTCTTCAGTAAACCTGAAATATTAACAGTAGACTGCAAGCTGAGTTCACTATTGATTATGCCATGTGATGTAGCCAAAAACATTTAATCTGAATTTGGCAGAAGGACAAAAAAATGAGCTGCCTTGTGAGGATCAGACTCATTTCTCAGTCATGATTGATTGGTAAGACTACCGAGTTAACCATTACACCAGGATGATATTCCTGATTCTTGAATATATTGTTATTTTAGTTGTATCATTTAGTTTAAAACAGACTTCAAAGAATGCTATTGTTTAATTGTTCAAATCTTATTTATTTATTCATATGAAAAGTGATTTTCATCAACTTCAACTTATGATTATTTGCAATTGAACCCTTCTTATTTCTACTTTGTCATCTATGGATCAATTAGATAATTACAGTTAGCCTTCTTTAGCTCTGATATTTTTATTAGTATCATATTGATATAAGTATGTAAATATTTTGTTTCTTAAAGAGTTGAAATTTGACACAAGGCCATCATCATCAAGCACATAGTGAAAATTGAACTCACAGCTCAGTAGTAATTGATTTGTATTATATGGGAAAAGAATTTACATGTAAACCTATACACTTTTCTCTAAAAATTGAAATTTAACAAGATTTTCAGGGATAATAAAAACGGTTAAATGTATACACACACACAGATACAGAGAGAGAGAGAGAGAGAGAGAGAGAGAGAGAGAGAGAAAGAAAGAGTACTTGTTCCTTGACTGAACTCAGAGGGAGGAAAAAAAATCAAATGAATAAAATCTTCCAAGGTAAAGGGCATTGGCCCTTTTCACTTTCTTTGTTGTTTTTAAGCTCAAAGAAACAAGTTAAAAGCTGCAATTCCTGACATCCTGCTTTTATTGCTGATCGATCAACACTGAACATTTGAGGCCTTCATGATAGCAGCCTATTCCTACTACCCAGTGTCATTGTTGTTGCAGATTGTAAGCCAACAAAAGTTGTCAATACTTGATTTATAGGAGATACAACAAAAGCCTTTATATATTGAAGTTAATAATAATAATAATAATAATAATAATAATAATAATAATAATAATAATGGAGCAAATGAGTTGAGAATAAAAGATATGTCTGATTTGGAATGATTTGTTGGCACTCTCTCTTTTGACTAATCTATAATCTGTAATCTCTCTCTCAGTCAGTCTGTCTCTGTCTCTCTCTCTCCCAATATATATATATATATATATATAATGCTATGGCATCTGTTAGTCTTAGGAGTCTATGGATCCGAATCCACATCATGGCACGGGCAGGTCTCAAATCTCCTTCTTCATGACATTAAAGTGAAAGGGAAAGGTGTGGTACTATACAAAATGGCATCACAGTGGCACTATAATACTTACCAGAATGACAATGCTCAATTAGGGGAGTAACTTCTTTCCTGATTTTAAATTCAGCTTTTCCTTCTCTTAGATTCATTTGCCTAACAAACTAGGTGTGTAGAGAGTTCAGTATAGCTTATGATTTACCTACAGCTGATGAGATAAGACATGGATTCATGCCTTTACTAAGGATATGAAGTAAAATATAAATGGCCCAACCCAATCACATTTCCTACCATGATGATAATTTATATATATATATATATATATGTAAATAATTTTACAGACCACACATTATCTTCCAATAGAGAAACTTGAGTAGTGGGATCAATATTGAAAATTTAACATCTCCTTTTTGACTACTGAGCACTTGCTTAGTTTGTTTTATATATATATATATATATATATACATTTCATTTATAAATCATGCATTCAAATATGCAATGTGTATATATATGCATCTGTGCATGTGGTCAAGATCAATCTTAATAATTTGTTATTTTGTGGAGTTAATTCTAAAGTCTGTTTATTCTTTAATCAACTTGGGCATTAAAAGTAAGTAAAGTTGGTGATCTTAGTCGAGGGTGACCTGAAGGCTCCTTTTTCCTTAGCTACAATGCCAAGGTGTAGGGAAGGGCACTACTCCATTCCCTGGATCGCTCCACTCTACCTTTGATCCTTATCTTATAATGCTGAGTGCCTAGCAAGGTGGCATCAAGTACAATTTTTTAAGTCTTTGGTATGACTCGACCTGGGATTGAACCCCATTCTCCTGTGCCATTGGTGAACACTCTACTCATTAGGCCAAAAATCATTATCCTTTCTAGCACTAAGTAAATTATTCTTGATTCAAATAATTTGCACACAGTTATATGGCATCAAGTATTCATACCTAATGCAAATAATTTCCAAATATATCTATTTAACCAATTGGTTCTATCCATCTAGTACAACTTTTCACAATCAGTGTGAATGTGTGAGCATTGGCAACAAGTAGAGACAGTGCCTCCCAGAACCCCAGAACTGGTTCCTCACCACCAGATTTTCTATTTAGTTTCTTGCCCAGAAGATCAGCTGTTGTAATGTAAATAATTAAGTCAATAGATTACCTTGATTCATAACCAAATCAATAGGTTTCCTTGATCTTAAAATTATGGCATCCTTGATGAAAGGTGCCAAAGAGAGTTCCATATCTCAGTTTGGGTCAAGACAACACCTAGATCCCATTCCTTTATTTGACAATGGTAAAAAAAATGATCAAATTACTTGAACCTAAAGAAAAAGCCTATGGAGGATTTTTACATACCCCTAATGCTTATATGAGTTCCTTTGTAATGATTCAAGAAAAATAGTACATTTCTTGTGTGTCATGTCCAATAAGACTTATCTGTGCACATACACACACATATATAGAAAGGCACAACAACATAGTATAGTGGTTATTGTGGTAGAAAATGGAATTAGTAACATGAGTTTAAATCCTGAACAAGGCATTTTGCATTTCACCTGACACGGAGGCTAAAGAACCCAGTTTACCTTATTACTTACTGGTAGTGGGGAGAACAGTTTGTATTCATAGTTTTTAAGGCAACAACTCTATGAAAAGGAAATCCCTGAATTCAAACCAACAGTAGTTTGCTTAAAAATTGACATTATATCACATCCTGCCTGTAACAGAAGTTTTGATTAAATACAAACACATACACATACACATACTCATGTGTATGTATATATATATGATTTTGTAATTTTGCTTGATGATCCTGGGAGTCTACAGAAGAGTTCCTTCTGTGTCAATGATAGGCACAGCCATAATTCTTATGTTTTTGAGCAAGCTCTTGGTATTTTTTTCACTTCTGTTAATAATCACATTGTGGCATACAAGAACAGTCACATGGCCATAAAGAAAAATCTTTCTGAATAAATTCTCTATCATGAAAATGAAAATTATTTTGTTGTAAACAGAAAATAATTTTTTGCTTTTCTATAATTTTTATGGGTATTCTACATTTCCTGTAATGACTTCTTGGTTCTTCAAGGCGAAATCTTGAAGACAGTATTATGTAGAATGGTAGCAATGGTTCATTTGGACAGATTGATTTGGCAAACACAAAGCATATTTTTAGGCTTGTAAGATGAGGCAACCTTTTAGCCTATTTCTGAATCGAAAATGAATCATAAAATTATCTCATTTTCCTTGAATCTTGGGCAAAATGATGCTCATTTTTTTAAATTCTGTGTCTCAAGATGAATGGGCAATGTTTTTACAAAAACATGATGTGATAGAAATTCAATTTTTAAGTGGAGTAAAACTGTCTTGATATTCAGACATTTCGCTTTCCTAGCCTGGTTGCCTAACCAAGACTAAAGAAACCAATCCCCTCAAATATTTTCCCATGGGTGGAGAAAAGATAGATTCATGTAATCCATCTCCAAAATTAAGCACAAAATGAAATGCAAACTGCCTCATCCAGTATTGGAACTAACATAGCTAATTCCATTTTCTATGATGATAAGTGTTTATGCTATTGTGCATTTCCAGCATTTGTTCACTCTACCATGGTTCAAAGTTTCACTTCCTTGCAGAAAATGTGTCCAAAAAAGAATGAAGCATTTGTACCCATGAAAATGCTGCAGTTATCTAAAAAATAAAACATGCAAATGAAAACAGTTACTTTTGCTAAAAAGTATAAAATTTCAAGGGTACATGGTGTGGTACGAGGATCATTAAATAAGTTTCCAGACTTTTTTTGTATAGGCACTTTTATTGATAGTACACACATGAAACTCTAGCCCCCTTTGAAGTAATCTCCTCTGGCTGCAATGCACTTGTTGTACCATTCCAACAACTTCTGGAAGGCCCAATGGAAGTCCTCTTGTGTGAGCATGTCAATGACCTTCATCACAGCCTCTTTCATCTCCTCAGTTGTCTCATAACGACAGCCTCTGAGCTTAGGGAATAACCAAAAGTCCCAGGGAGCAAGGTCTGGACTATAGGGACAGTGAGGAACTGTCTTGATGCCCATCTTGGTCAAATAGTCTGTGACAAGGATGGAGTAGTGGACTGGTGCATTGTCCTGGTGGAAATGTCACTGACCCAATTTGAAGGGTGCTGGCCTTTTCCAACGGAATCTCTTCCCGAACTCCGTTAAAACCTCAACATAGTAACCCTAACCCTAACCCTTACCCTTTAGCCAATCAACTCTGGTGTATTGACTTCCTTATTCCTGCTATACCCCTCATCATGCCTCACAGACTCCCTGCCTTCCTTGAATCTCTTATGTCACTCAAAAACTGATGCTCAACTCATGCAAGATGGTCAAAAAGTAGTCTGAAGCATTCCATACATTTCTGTGGTATTTTTTCCAAGTTTAAAACAGAATTTTATTGCATATTGTTGTTCTAAACTCTCCTCATGTTCAGATTGCATTTTTGAAATGCACCAGCTGTGACAATCAGGCTTTAGTAGGGTGTATTCAAATTCCTGCTGTAGCTGTTTCTTAGAACTTGAAATCATAAAAATTGGTCAGTCATCTCATAAGATGTATAGCAATAACATACTGAATCTTCAAGAGTCTAAGACAATTTTAAATGCTTGTACCAAAAAGTCTGGAAACTTATTGAATACACCACGTATAATATCTACCAAGCTAGGCTATTAAACCCATGTTAATGAGTTCTCTTTTCACTGGATGTTTAACACTTCTGGCCTTGTACCTGACTAAACTTTGTAAATAACAATGTAAGATTTTAATACATGTAAATGTATAGGTAATTTTTTCAATTTTAATTTTAACTGACATTTTTCTAAGTTGATATGCTCTCTGATTCTAGACCATTTTACATAATGCACCCGGCTTCTGGTAACCAAATTTAATTTCCATTCACCCTCAAATAAATTAACTGAATATCAAATTCGAAAACATACTTAATTTGCCTATATCTAAGATCATCTATGTGAGTAAATATTCAGTGACCTATAAATGCAAACACACTTTTAATTCTTTTAATGGGAATGCTGGGTTTGTTAGGCACTGTAAAAGTTTATTCACGCTCAGTGGTCTACATGGATCATTTTAAGAAGCCCTATCCTAGAATGAGGTTTTCAGAAGCAATATTTCAACACTCAGTAGAGTGTACATTTACTACATTCTAATCGTAACTGAAGTTATGGCTAGTGAAACAAAGAAATCAACATAAAATGTTTTGCTTGTTGCAGCAAAAATTAGGATCAGTATTTATCAACATCAAGGTGTGCTGATGGCACAAATTATATTGAATCATCTGTCCCTATCAGCTATTGCACTTGGTGAGGCCTCTACAGGACATCCTGTGTCCACACAGAGCTGATGAATGTAAGTTTTTGCTTGTTAGCCTGTCCACAGAAGAGCTTCACTGACAGGTCTGTCCATGATTTTCCTGCTGTGTCCAGCCAGTATGTCTTGTTCATTTTACTTGCTGTTTAGCCAGCACACGGAAGAACTTCACTGATGGGTTTGTCCCTGTTTCTCCAGCTGAGTCCAGTTGTTGCTTCTTTGTTTTACTTGGATGATTTGTGAGAGGGGAGTTAAGTGTTCAACCAGCTGCTGTTTTGTGGGTTTGTCCAAAACAGCACACAGCATCCTTGAGTAGTTACTATCTAGTTTTATCTCAAAATATCTTATTGAGTCAAAGTGGTACAACTATACAGTAGTACTGATATACCTACAGCTTGGAAGACTCTCCATTTATTTTATCTGATAAATCATATTGCCATGTAATCAATAACTTGTTCCAGGTTATGCAAATGCTGACATTGCTATCAATAGATGAATACTGAGTTAACCTATATCTACATAAAATCATTTATTTGCTTTAGTAATTTTGTGTTCAGTTTGTTTGTTTAAGGATGCAATTATGCATTTTGTTAATAAAAAAGTATAAAAGTTTTTTTAAAATATTCAAAATTAGAATAACTATGAACCTATAATTACTTTAACATAATTTGACAGCCTCAAAATGACAAAATTTGGACTGTAAATTAATCATAATAATAAAAAAATATGAAAATCAAATTAATGTTACCATCTGATTTGTCTGGTTACTTTTTGTATTTGTTTTATGAATATTAATCATTTTGAATTAAACATCTGGTCTCTCGACTAAGTAATGAGAAATTTTGCTATTATGGTAAGAAGAGTTAGTTTCACTTTGATTACCTAGATAATTTGTCATGATTCATTACAAAGATAAGTTTGTAGAATATATATATATATATATATATATATATATATATATATATATATATATATATGAAGAGTAAATAAAGGATTGTAATCCGACAATATGTAGAAAAACTGATAACAACGATCCAAGAGGAAGGAATGATTTATTAACGGGTCAACACTATAGCGTTTCGGTTCTACTGAACCATCATCAGGACCATGAGGGGTGATATTAATAATTTTAAGTTAATGATGGATGATTAGAAATGTGAAATACAAAAACCTTCGGGAAAATATGTATAGTGAAAAAAAGTTAGCCGTTTAACTGGCAAATCAACGTTTGATGTTTAAATTACGTCATTTGACTTATTGGGAATATTGTATAGAAATATGTACGTTGTTTAACGAAAAAGATTACGAGACAGAAAGAAGAAAAGAAAGAAAGAAAGAACAAAAGAAGAATAAAAAGCATGGAAATTATGAGATATACGGAAAATATTAACTAAGGATGGAATATATTGTAGCTGTTTAAAATGTGTCTGCTTAAGTAAGGAGAAATATGATAAAAGCCTGGGCGAGTATTTAGGGAACTGAGGAATGAGATAGCTGCGGCTTCGAAAATTCGTCTAAGATTTTTATTATGGATGTAAGTAAGCATCTTAGCAGAGTTGAAGTCAATGTTATGATTATGTTGAGAAGTGTGTACGAGTAATGCGTTGTTTGAGTTGCCAATTCTTATGTCTCTTTTGTGCTCTATCAAATGGATATGAAGGTTTCGGGATGTTTCACCGATGTATTTTAGTTTACAATCCTTACAAGGGATGCAATAAACACCGGCATCAGAAAATATGTTACGTTGAGGGCTGGAGTGTACTAATTCGCGGATTGTTTTAGAAGGTAGAGAAGTAGTTTTGATATTGAGTTTATTTAATATTTTCCGTATATCTAATAATTTCCATGCTTTTTATTCTTCTTTTGTTCTTTCTTTCTTTCTTTCTTTTCTTCTTTCTGTCCCGTAATCCTTCTCGTTAAACAATGTACATAATTCTATACAATATTCCTAATAAGTCAAATGACGTAATTTAAACATCAAACGCTGATTTGCCAGTTAAACGGCTAACTTTTTCTCACTATACATATTTTCCCGTAGGTTTTTGTATTGCACATTTCTAATCATCCATCGTTAACTTAAAATTATTAATATCACCCCTCATGGTCCTGATGATGGTTCAGTAGAACCGAAGCGCTATAGTGTTGACCCGTTAATAAATCATTCCTTCCTCTTGGATCGTTGTTATCAGTTTTTCTACATATATATATATATATATATATATATATATATATATATATATATATGTTTCTATCTGACTATTATGTAATCCATATAAAACTTTTAGCAACATACTTTAGGACAGCATATTTTGGCTATTTAAGTTTTAAACCTGCACTGCTACTGGAAACCAGAGCACTTTTTAATTCAAATTTTAATCCCATGTAATCTTCTTTTATATCACACACACACACACACACACACACACACACACACACACACACACACATATATATATATATATATATATGGAAAGAGAGAGAGAGAGAGAGAGAGAGAGAGAGAGAGAGAGAGAGAAAGTCACATTGTATTTTATATAAAGAGATTGTCATTATCTATCTATCTATCTATCTATCTGTATTTTACAAAAATTCCTTGTAGATTTTTATATAAGTTACTGTAACCCAGAAAAAATGTCATAGGAAGTGTTGTCATTTGTTTCTTGAATTTTAATTTAGAAAATGAAAGCACCAGTTCTATCATAGTTATTTGTCAAAAAAAGGCTGGTAGGACTCTCTCCTAAGAGCTAACATCTGGCTGGAGTCTCATGTATAATTTATAACAGTAATCTTCATCAGCAATTGTGTCAGCAATATTTTTATTAGAGCAATTAACTTAGAGAATAAAGCAATCCCCAATCCAATTTGCAACTAAATAATACTTTTGTGTGGCTGAAATTTTCACTAAACATCATTTTTTAATGAACCAAATTCTTTCTGTGATGGAGATAACTATGAAATGCTAGTTAAACTCCTTCACTTCTTCCTAAAAAGAAGCATTGATATCATTATGTATTGCTGCTATAATACTGAGCCCAAGGATACACAAGTCATTGAATCAGTTCAGATTATAGATGATGTTTTTTTTCTCTTGGTTAATTGAGACAGAATTTTGATTTTTTAAAGGCAAGTAAAGTAAGTAAACTTGGCGACTTTAGTCGAGGGTGACCTGAAGGCTCCCTTTTCAATAGGGGGGCACTACTCCTTTCCCTAGATTGCTCCACTTTACCCTTGATTCGTACCTTATAATGCTGAGTGTTAAGCAAGGAGACATCAAGTACCATTTTTTGAGTCTTTGGTATGACTCAACCTGGGATTTAACCATGGTTTCCCGGACCATGAGCAAACACTATTCTCATTTGGCCAATGCCCCGGGCTATTGGCCTAATGAGTAGAGAGTTCGCCAATGCTTCAGGCATGCCTCATCTATGGTCGCCAACTTTACTTTAAAGGCAAACTTGTCAATAATGATGCAGACATTCATGGCATTACAGTTATCATGGTAAGATGTGAACTTTTCAAACCAAACAAATCCTGAACAAGTTGTTTTCATTTCACAAACTGCTAATAACCTAAGGAAAGATATGAATCCTACCATTTTTGCCTCCAGCTATGGATAAAATGTAAGTCAGATTTGGCTCTTTAACTTTAGTAGGACAACCAGTCTAGGACAATGAAAACTATGAATTCTAATCAGTAGTTGACCTGGAGAGAGATGGGTTTTGCCATGTTATTCCTGCTCAAAGCAAGCTTACATGAATAGCACCCCCAAGACCAAACCATTTTACAAGATTAGTATTCTTAATCCATTACAAAATCTGGATAAAAACAAAGATAACTGATTTTTGAGTTGGTAAAATACAAAATACTGTTGTCTCATCAATGACAAATGGTATAAACTGCTTTAGTGACCTTTTTGAAGGTTTTTTTAAATGTCATTGATAATTGGTATCTGTGTCACACACCCAAGATAGAAAATAATTATCTAAACCTTCTAGATCAGATGTTTCAAAACTTATTTGAACTGCTACCTACTTCTTTCACTCACAGATCACACTCCTTCCACATAATGAACAAAAAAACCATTTTTATGATATTAGGATGACAGCATAATTAACAATAATTTATGAAGTCTGTAATCATAGATAGTGCCTTAAAACCTTGCAGACATAAAAATATGGTGATTGTAAGTGATCATAGGATCTGCTGTCTGCTGTAGTTGGTGTTGGCATATGTCCTGTCCAGATCATGTCACCAAGACAGAAACAATCATTCAGATTTTAAGTTTAACTTTGAACTACAAAATTAAATTAAAAAAACAAAGCTTTTGTGTTTAAATGGATTCAAAGTTATATGATAAATATCATCAATGGAAATAGACTTGCAAAAATCCTGGATGAGTGTTTCACTTCACACTAATAACCAGCATCTATCCATCTCTTCTTCTATCAGCTTTAGGAAAAATAGAATGGAAGATTTAGCTCTCTAGCTTTAGTTGAGAAATCAGTCTGGGAGAAGTAAAACTAAATTCAAACCAAAAACCTTGTATTATTTACCCATCCCTTCTATCACTGGCAGAATGGGACATAGTGTCAGTTTTTAAGCAGAGTACAGCTGGTTTGAATTCTAAGTTTTTGTTTGCTTAGACTGATTTCCCTACAAAAGCAAAAGAATCCAATCTACCTTTGTATTTACTCATAGCTGCAAGAAGAAGAAATGGATTCATTCCTTTCTCAAGAACATTTGTGCAAAAACAAACACAAACATATTCAACCTGGATTTAAATGTGGGTCTTTATTCTATTTCCTACTACAGTAACTTAAATGTACCTTCTTTTCTTTGTCTTTATAGGTGTATTGAGTATCTAATGTAGACAAATGATGTCAAATTTATGCGGACCCAAAGACAGAAATCTGCCATCTAAAAGGATACAGGTGATGGTGGATGAGCAAAGGTAAGCGTGCTCTGTGTCTATGTTGATTGATTTTATTTTTTATAAAGCTTCTGTGTTATCATTATTACTAGTGTATAAGATGCACTATTTTCCCTGACTTTCAGCCCAAAATTTGGTGGTGCATGTCATACATGAGATGTAAGTGTAAACTTTTTTTCTGGCCATATTTGCTGCTGTATTCAGGAAGGCATGACTGAAAGTAAGTTATACTAGCCATTGTTTGAACTAACAAATGTATTACAAACACACCTATTTTTTACTGCTCCAGAGAAATTGCTACTGGAATTTAAGTTTATCTATAATTTGTTTCTTTTATAGAAAATTTATTTTTGCTGAAAGTTTGTTATGTTTTCGTGCAATTATTTTCTTGCCTTTGTTTTTAGTACTGTGTATATTTTATGTTCTGAAACATTCAAGAAGCTGTATAAACTTTTATTTTTGTCAATGTAAACAAGATAAAAAATTGAAGAAATGTTAAATTTAGTTTCAATTCAGCTACAAATTCATAAAAAGTATTATGTGTATTATAAATGAGAGATGTTTTTTCCAGAATTTCATTGCTAAAAATGTGGGGTGTGTATTATACAGGAATGCATGTTATACATGGTTAATTACAATTGATTATGTGATCATAAATTTAGTTTTGTTATATACAGTTTACAAAAATCACTTTCTTCATTCTGACAGCACACAAGCAAACCTTTGGATCTTTCTACAACTTCTAGAAGTGGGAGACAGTACAATCTACAATTCGGGGGAATAACTTTTAGGTAAACACTTGTTTTATTTTTTTTAGGGATGCTGTCATGAATAAACACTAAATCATACAAGCAATGCTAGGAGCATAGTGTGGATCCCCTTGCCCAAGGCCCTTATTACAAAAAATTGTCTGTTTCTTTCACATTATTTATCAAAAGAAAGATCATATAAACATAAATTTTAAGAGTTCACCATTTTTGGGTTGCTGTTAATAAAAATAATTTTGAAAATATGATAGAATGGGTGTCACAGATTTTAAGACAGCAGGCAATAAACTGGATTATCCATGGTGGTAACCTGATTGATAAAATAAATCGGAAGAGGAGAAGTGAAAATTAATGGTGGAGCATATGACTGAGACAATATCAGAAAAAATAATTTATCTTTCATTTAACTACCTTGTTAGTGGGGACTAGAATAGGACAATTCCATTTTCTACTGAGGATTAAGAACATTCCAAAAATGATCTCCAGGATCTTGTGGTGATATTCCAGTTCTGGAGCTCAAAAGAGTGTGCAGTTAGCCCTTTCTGGTCCGCAGAATGGTAATACCTATTAGGGTCTCATTTGTGAGACAAAGAGATCACTTTGAAATTTATTATTATTTAAATGAAATACTTGAAATCATATAACTGTATGCAAATTATTTGTATTGTATTGGGATGTTTGAAAACATATCACTGAGCAAGCCAAAAAGTATCTTATAGAACTATGTCTAGGGAGAATGGAGACTACTACACCTACAATGGCATTGGCATTTGGACATCATTATATGAATTGCCCAGCTGTGCATTTACAATAATTAAATTTTATATTCCAAAATTTTAAAATTTCAAGATTCAATCTGAATACTTTTTGATCACCACTAATATATATATATATATATATATATATATATATATATATATATATATATTGTGAGAGAGAGAGAGAGAGAGAGAGAGAGAGAGAGAGAGATGAGCTATCTTCCCTTGTCTGACACATTCCAAAACACGATGCTCTGATCATCAATGTTGGCCCAAATGCTCATATAAACAAAGATGAAAATAATGAATTCTGTTTATATAAAAACACAACTAGATTATATATTTATAAACAAGAAGTAAATAAACAAGAAGTAAATAAACAGTGCTTTGAACAGTGAGGCATACTCCTCTTTTGATGGAATATCTTCCAGTCACAGAATCATCTTAGCAAATATTCATTTGTCTATACAGAAATAAGAAATTAAGAGGTAAAGTTTTGTGATATGATTAATCCTCACTGGACAATAATGATAAAAGAGATCAACACAGTAACAGTAAAGGCACTTTATATCAAGTGCTCAATTAACTCTTATGATGTTATTATTATCAATATCTTTAATCAGTTTCAAATGATTAAAAATGTTGATTATAATAACTATTAAGACATATGTAAAAATAAAAGTAATGCATAGTATGTATCTGTGACAATGTAAGAAGTAAATAAGTAGGCTGATCATAGTCAAAGGCCACCCAAAGGCTCCCTTTTCAATAGTTACTTTACCTCGGTGTAGGATAGGATGCTACTCCTTTCCTTGGACTGCCCCCACTTACTCTGGATCCATACCTTATAATGCTGAGTCTTAAGCAAGAAGGTACTGAGTACCATTTTTTGAGTCTTTGGTAAGCCCTGACCTTGGATGGAACACTGGTCTCTCAGACCATGGATCATCTAACCATTATGCCAATAGGCTCTCTCTCTCTCTCTCTCTCTCTCTCTCTCTCTCTTTCTCTCTCTCTCTCTCTCTCTATATATATATATATATATATATATATATATATATTCTGTGAATATACATATATATATATATATATTTATTTATTCACTAATAAATATTATGCATCATTATTATGATATATTTTTATTCTTTCATCACATAAAATCAAGACACCATAATGTTAACTTCCCTTTTAAAGCAAACATGAAATATGACCTGGAATGCTTTTTGTCTCAAGCAGTTTTCATTTTTTGCACTGAAATTCTTAAACATAATATGGGAGATAAGCATTTAGTCTTTCAGCGAACCTTAACAGTAAAATTAAATGATTGTGTATAAGAGTTTTATTCATTCATTCATTTGTTTATTTACATTTTTTAAATGGAGTCCTGTTGGCATGGTGGAGAAAGAAGGACTTGCAGCCAGAGAATTTACAATGATAAAGATAGATTTTTAAAAATGATACCAATCGCCATTTATCCCACACTCTCAGCTGACATCTCCAGTTCAATATTATAAACTTTGTCTAAGATTGTTCTGTTATAGCAAAGGTATGAAAATAAGAGAAAAGTTGGTGATAAATCACAGTTATTTTGTACTGTTGGTCATTGAGTTTTGATAGTATTGAATAAAAACCTTTCCAAGAGATGCTGTTCATTGGTTGGTTGACTTTTAAGTATCTACAGGACATCTTCTTAGCTATGGTCATTTACAATCTAGAATCTTCAATTTTGAAATGATTTTGTATTCAACCTATTTAAGTATGATTTAACATTTGTCTGATTTTTAGAAGATTGTGTAGCAGCAATATTAGTGTTAAAATTATAAAGGGAAGCATAGATGTTGATAGCTAAGTATATTGATTTTACTTAGATTTGAATGACAGTTGGTTTTACAAAAAGCTAATCATAAGCTGATGTGCCAACTGGAGATTGCCTTTTGATAGAATAATAGAAAAAGAATCAAACTGGTAATACAGTTGAGTAAAAGTTTATTAAGCTGAATGTGAAAGATGTTCAAAGAATAAGAAAGAAAAAGTGGGCAGTGAGAGTAAATAGGGAAGAAGGGAATTAAAAGAGAGAAAGAAAGTCAAAAAAAAAATGGCAAAAATAAAGAAAGCACCAAAAAATGAAAGAAGGAAAAAGAAAAAAATAAAGACACTAAAACAAAACTAAAAAGGAAAAATAGAAAGTTCAAAAAATAAATAAGAAAAAAATAAAGAAAGTCACCAAAACAAAAGAAAGAAAGAAAGAAAGTAAATACAGGACAAATAAGAAAAAAAATGATAAAAAATAGAAATATTGCAAGAAAAGCAAAAACCAAAGAAAGAAATAGATGAGGAAAGGAAATAATACAGAAAGAAAGAAAGAAAGAAAGAGAAATAAAAACAGAGAAAAAAGAAAAGAAACGAAAAAGAAGAAAAAGAAAGAAGTAAAACAATAGAATATTGGTCAAAAAGAAAGAAAGAAACCACCAAGCAACAAAACAAAAACAAAGAAGAAAAAAGAAAACAAAAAGAAAGAATAGTTTCTTGAAAATGTGAAACAAGAGATGCAAACAAAGAAGGACAAAAAGTTAATAAACAATTAATCATAGAAGTAATTCTTTAGAAGATTTAAAGTGAGAACACCAAAGAGATAAAAGAAAAATCTTCTAAAGATATTTTCAACATGAATCTTTCTGTTCAACCTCAACAAACAGTCAATAGTGGAAAAAGACTAGGTTCTTTAGCTTCAGTTTGGCAACCAGTATAGGAGATGGAAAACTGAATTCAAACTAGCTTTCCTCAACTTACAAAAAAATTAAGATTGAGTTACATCTCACATGTGGCAAAAGGGCTTGGTCAATACATATATTGTCATCTGTCCACAGATAACCTAAATATACTTCCCAGCTATTTCAATATTCTGTTTTCAATATGGCTCTTGACTATAGGATGTCATAACATTTGAACAAAAGCATTTATCTTCATATAAGAAATTTTTCTAATGAATAATCTCAGGTGTGTTAGATTTATTACAAGATTTTGGCCGATATATTCTTTGACTTTCTTCATCTTTGTGAATCAGACCGATGATTTTTAGAGTGGTGGCTAAAGAAAAAATAAGTATAAGATATGCAGTTTTGTTCTGCTTCCAGATTAAAAAGTATAACTTCTACACTCATAGATGGTTGGAAAATGTATCAGACAAATTGGCATGAACAAAAAAACATAATTGAACGGATATTATCACAGAATCTCATATAATACAGCAAAATTGGAAAAGAACATGAACAGGAAGATTATCATCAAAATAACAAAGATAAGGATACTAGTTGAAATAATTATTGTCACCTTCAAGACTTTTAAATAGTCGCAAAAACACCAGAGAGAGAGCTTTCCTTTTTGATTGGGCTTAGAATATGCTAACTGTATCCCTTGTCTTGGTTTGTAATATGGAGGTAAATGGCTGTACAACTATTATTTTATTAGTTGAGGCTATTAGAATTTGTTCAAAAAAGCATACATCCTCCTTGTTTAGTTCCCAGGTCAATTTTTCTAGTTTTTCATTGAATTTCAAAGGTGAGCAAGACCGACTGGACAATACTAGTAAAGTAAGCATGAACACATGAGCAACATTCTTCTGTGGACACTTTCACATTGATAAACCAGCTCTTTGTGGACACTGGGTGCTGTCTAGAGGATTGACTAAGAGTGAGAGCTGATGGTGCGAAAGGAATCCATGTTATCAGTATGTCATGATTTTGATGAGGTATATAGATTCAGCATCGGGGTAACCGCCATTCCAAGTAGTATTATGAAAATGATACTAAACTGAATATAATGTTCAGGCTCCAGTTCTGAAAATCCTGTGAGTGTGGAGTATACTTCCATTACCGTTACACTCAGGTCCACTCTGACCTGGAATGGTATTAATCTGTTTGGTTTCTGCCTAGCAGTCAAATACATCTGCTGAAAATCATCCTTATTCAAAAATTCTCTTGTGAAAAAAAGCTCTTTTGAAAAAACCTACTCAAAAATGGTAATATGGATGTCCATCTAATATGATTGCTGAACCTTTAGGCATGAAATAACCCTAGAAGTGTTGATATGCCATTAAAATCAAGAGAGAGAGAGAGAGAGAGAGAGAGCATAAGTCAAAATATGGTAATCAAAATAAGACAGGGAAAATGGTTTGGATAATATGTGGAATATTAAGTGCTTGATCCAAAAACTTTAAACAGATTTAGGAAGCCCATACTGATGGAAAATATAATGATCAAAATAACAAATATTGAGATAATCATTTAAATAATTTGCAGAATAAGGTTGAAAGTGCATCACCAGTTACAATAAAGAGTGACAGTTGCAGCAGCAGTAGCGATATCAGTAGATGCCAGGGTGTTAGAAGTGGAAGCAGTGGCAACAGCTAAAGTTACAGTAATGCTAGCGGCTTCAGCAGCTGAGAATGGTAGTCAAGAAACAGCTCCAGTTACAGCATTGGTGGCAGTGGTATATGCAATGATGCTGGCAGCGTTTGTTGCAGTGGTAGGATTGGGGAGGATATGCAGTAGGTGGCATTGGTAGCAGTGGTTGCCGTAGAACCAGCAACTGGAATTTTGTTGGTAGTTGCATGCAGCATTGTGGAAAAGAAAGAAATACAAACACAATGATTCTTGTCTGCCGCCGCCGCTACTGCTGCTACTGCTGCATTTATGGCAAATCTCTCAGTTCAAACCTGCTGAACTTACAACAGCAACTGAAGGCAGTTTAAGTGGACTGTTAAAATAAGTCTGTGAATTTTTTTTGTTCACTGCTCATCAATTGTCTGCTTCTCATGTGGTAATATTTACTGATACAAAGAAATCCTCGCCGTAGAAAAAAAATGAATATTACACTCCAACAGAATTTATAGGAAATAGTAATAAATAGTAGTGATCATAATCTACTTATCTGTAAAAGACAAAGATACATATATACAATCATCACTATCATCAGATCATCCAGATAATATGGATTCCCTTGACTCTTATTCATCACAGATCCTCTCGACAGCATCCAGTGTCCTTCAAAAGCAAAAGAATTAAAATCAGTCAGCCAATACTGGTTTATATGCGGGAGTATATGTGTTTATATGCGGGATCCCACAGAAGTATTTCCTTTATGAAATCATCACTGCTCCTCCCACCATATCTTATTTATCTGAATTTGATGGTCTGTGAGATGGGAGGTAAGTGGCCATTCAACTGTTGCTTTGTGAATTGCTGCTTACAGGATTTCTTCAAACAGCATGAAGCCTCTTCCATTTTAGCTTTTTCTCAAAGTGCTTTGTTAAAGTCCAGGTGGTTCTACTATAAAATAGTACTGACATGGTTACAGCTAGGAAGAATTCCTATTTTATTTCATGAAAGAGAAAAGATTTCCATACAATCAAAAACCTTTTGATAGCCATCCATGCCTTTCTTATGCATATGTTGACATCGTTTTCAGTAAATGAGGTATTGCGACCGAATTATGTGAAATGGTCTACTAATTTCAGAGGCATCATTTGATGCAAAGATGGAACAGTCTTGTTTACAACACATGAACTCTGTTTTATCTAAGTTTCCATAGAGGCCAATACTTCTTGAGGTCTATTCCAGGCTATAGAGCAGATATACACCCGCTACATGTGTATTGGCAAGAGGCATTAGATCATCCGTGTAGACTGCATCTGTGATAGTTTCTATTGGATATCATTTGTTTGTTTCTTTTTTTAGTGTGTAACCATTTTCTTTCATTGACATTCGAAATTCATAATCCAGGCAGATTATGAATAAATATGGAACTAATGTATCTCCTTGCAAAACTCTAGTAACAATTTCAAAGAAATCCATGTCACAATCAGGTAATCAAACTCTTGCTTTCATGTTTTTGCGAAGCATCATAATAGCAATAGTAGTTTCTTTAGAGAGACGATATGCTAGAAGTATTTGTTCCATCTTTCTTTTGTGAATGGAATCAAATGCCCTGGAGAAATCCACAAACAATAGCATTGCCACGAGAATTTTTACATTTACTCCTTTGCTGATTTCAGAAATAATCAGAATCTGTGAAGTTGAAGATCGATTTCTCTGAAAATTATTCTGATTTTTTCTCAGAACTTACTCAACTTTTGGTTCTGCTAAAGGACCAGAAAGTCAAAATTGTCCTTTCCATTTCCAATATGCTCAACTTGAAATAAAAGAGGCAGTTGAAAAAAATTGATATCAGTAGAAACCATAAAAAAAAATACAAAAAATCCTAAAAACAAGCATAAGGAAGAAAAAGAAATAAAGTTTGTGAGACAAATGTGAGAAAATGTTGAATAAAATGGACCAAAATAATATGAGAAATGAAAGATAAAAATGGATCACTTGACAGAGATAAAACTTAGAAGAAAACAAAAGAGGTGCAAGTCAATGATAATTAAGCATGCATCATACATAATCTTTCAGCAATTTTGCTCTGGCAAAGGACTGGAAAATAGATACTGAGGAAGGAGAATTTTATACGAGTTGTACAAGTGTATAGCATTGGAAGACAGGGGATGTTGCATTGTTGATGTGAAGCAAAAACACATTAGTGGCATGCTTCTTATTATGGGTGAAGCATCCACATAGGACAATGACAAGGATCAAATAGTTCTGTCAGGAAACTACTGCTTGGTATATAAAAGGGTGGCATGTATTGATGTGAAAAAAAACACCAAAAGATTTCCAGGACACAAGTTAAAAAAACATCTAACATATATATATATATTGTGACGGCAAATTAAAATAAAAGGATCCCCGGATGAGCAACCATTTAAAAGCATATGGGAACTGGTGCATTCAAATATTGTTATCACCAAACAGGGATTTTATTTTTCACATGTGTGAAGACGGGGCGGTCTGGCACTCGATCTCTCATAGAATAAGTCCTTGTTCAGAGTCCTTTCTCGGGCATATAGGAACTGGCATATTATGTGGGGGTTATTTTGGGCTAGACTGACCGCCGCTGGCAAGGGGTTTCCAAATTTCACATTACACACACACCCACCAGGCCACTAGCTCTTCCTACCCACAGAACAATGGAAGATATGGACCTCTAGGTTTAGATATAATAATATTAATATTAGCAGTCGACAACTCCAGTTTCCTGTATAATGTTTTTAAAGGAAAGAATAGGACAATTTAGGCGGGAATAACATGAGGTAAACGAAGCTGAAAAAGAAACACGAAATAAGCAATTTGATAGCAAACGACACAATGAACAAACCTCAACACGTGGGGCACATTAAAATATAACAATCTTTTTAATATACACGCGGACACACATATTCGACGTGTCGGCTATATTATCAGCAGATAATACATAACTATAAATGACTTTCTTCCTTTTCTTCTTTTCTTTTTTCTTTCTTTAAATTGAGAGACAGAGAGAGAGAGAGAGAGAGAGTGTAATTGCAATGCTTAAGAAGGGTGTAGGGAGAAACAGTCTTAGTGTTTACTTATCTTTTCGGCAGGTTCCTTCGGAGAGTATTTTCTCTTTTACGGGCTGACGGAATTTTATATATTCATAATGCTCTGGCTTGAAGGCATAGGTTCTTCTTCTTGTCCAAGATTCTTTCCACTTTCTTCACCCGGAGTCTTGGCCTCAGATCCCGCGTCCACTCACGGCGACCTCATCTTCAAAACTAATATTCTTTACCCCTATTTCCGCTGATGGAAGAAGAGGGCTATTTCTGCTTTGGGATTCTAGCCAATCATTTAGTTTCTATCTTCTTCTCCCCCTGTCAGGCGATTTGTTAGGACTACTATATGCCCCTATACCCCATTCTTTACCCATCTGGTCACAGAGTGCAAACATCTGTTGGTTTCCATCCTGACTTGGATTCATTACTTCAGCCGAAAGGGATTTACCTAGATTCCTATCCCTCTCTTTTTAATGTCCTGCTAATTCAAACACGGAGGGTAGTAGAAATTCCTTATTTCTTTTCTCTCAGTGGGAGACCACGTGACAATATATATACATGGTGTATTCAATTGGTTTCCTGCCTTTTTTTGTACAGGCATTTAAAATTGTCATAGACTATTGAAAATTCATTATGTTATTGCTATACATCTTATGAGATGACTGACCAATATTTATGATTTCAGGTTCAAATGAACAGCTACCGCAGCAATTGGAATACACCCTACTAAAGCCTAATTGTCACAGCTGGTCAATTTCAAAAATGCAATCTGGACATGAAGACACTTTAGAAGAACGATATGCAATAAAATTGAGTTTTAAACTTGGAAAAAATGCCACAGAAACGTATGGAATGCTTCCGACTGCTTTTGGAACATCTTGCATAAATCAAGCATCAGTTTTTGAGTGGCATAAGAGATTCAAAGAAAGCAGGGAGTCTGTGAGGGATAATGAGAGGTGTGGGAGGAGTAAGGAAGTCAATACACCAGAGTTGATTGGCTAAAGGGTAAGGGATAGGGTTAGGATTACTATGTTGAGGTTTTAAGGGAGTTCAGGAAGAGATTCCGTCGGAAGAGGTCAGCACTCTTCAAATTGGGTCAGTGGCATTTCCACCAGGACAATGCATCAGTCCACAACTCCATCCTTGTCACAGACTACTTAACCAAGATGGGCATCAAGACAGTTCCTCACTGTCCCTATTGTCCAGACCTTGCTTCCTGTGACTTTTGGTTATTCCCTAAGCTCAGAGGCTGTCGTTATGAGACAATTGAGGAGATAAAAGAGGCTGTGATGAAGGTCATTGACACGCTCATGCAAGAGGACTTCCATGGGGCCTTCCAGAATTTGTTGGAACAGTACAACAAGTGCATTGCGGCCAGATAAGATTACTTTGAAGGGGAGTTGAGTTTCATGTGTATTCTATCAATAAAAGTGCTCATACGAAAAAGTCTGAAAACTTATTTAACTTATATATGATGTCATATTATAGTGATGGGAAGCACTCTTAGATTGAAGATCATGTGGGAATTACAAAAAAATATGTATGTATATATATATGTATGTATATATATGCACATATATATAATCTGTGTGTGTGTACGTATGTATATATATTAATGAATATATATACATACATATGTATGTGCATGCATATATGTATTTATGTATGCATATGTATTCGGGCCATTGGCCTAATGAGTAGAGTGTTTGCCAATAGTTTGGGAGAACAGGGTTCAACCCCACGTCAAGTCATACTAAAGACTCAAAAACTGGTGCTTGACACTGCCTTACGTAACACTCAGCACTATAAGGT
>OY757929.1:63953571-64091071 GCA_963585895.1 Sepioteuthis lessoniana | reverse complement strand
TACAAATATACAAAAACTAAACCTTAAGATGAAGATAATAGTTTATGTAGAGTAAATAATGTAAATAACCATAGCTTTTCCCATAAAATTTAGAGAAAACTTTCTTTCTTGTGTATTTATGTTCATATTTCTTTATTGATAGAATTTTGCTAAAATATAAGTCATATATATCATTGCATCAAATTTTCTTTCATTTATTTTTTTCCAAAGTGCCATTGGGTAACTTAGCTAGTTTTTTTTACCTTATTTTAGAGTTTTATCTCCCTCACAGCATCAGTCATTTTTATATATAATCTATTGCATATATATTGTCATGAGGATAGAGTTTAGGGTCATGAAGCATGAAGTATTATGGGAATCGAGAAAGAATATAAAAGATGGATGAACTTTTTCAGTGTTAAAAAAATACTCTTTGCTAGGATCATGTACGCTGAGTTTTCAATAGTCAATCTAAAACCAACTTTTTACCTTATCTTCTCCTTGATTCTTGTGACACATTTTGTAAATTTTGTTGCATAGAGCAACTAAAAAAGTTGGGTGATTTGTACAGTACTCATGAACTGATTATATAAGGGATATACAAAAAGTTAGATACAAACATCAACCAATCCAGCATGGTTATTACAATAGAAATAAAACATTTTACATCAGTTGTCAGCATTACTCTCTTTCATTTTTTTCACTGTTGCCATCAGGATTGATTGCTGCATGAATAGATGAATATCCTCTATAAATTGTTCTTTGGACAATTGCTTTGGAATTAAACAAGATCATCTTTTAAAGGGGATTTTTTTATTTGTCACAACACAGCCTATATTTGATATTCTTCTATATATTATCAGTGTTTGGTTTGACATAGTTCTTAGGATATTTATTATTATCTTTATTATTATTATTATTATCATTATTATTGTTTACTCATTAGAGTTTTTCACATTAGCATTAGCTGATGGTTTTTCACTTGAGTCTGAGTGACAGCAAGTCTCCTCAAGTCTACAGGACTCTTCTCAGTATTCTGGCCATTCTCAATAATGTAGTAGTTTGGATGGTCTCCACTTGTCTGCTAACTTCCAAGTCCTCCAGTCCCTTTAGTAATCCTTTAGTTACTGTTCCAAATGCACCAATTAAAATTGGTATAACTGCCACCTGCATGTTTCATAGTTTTTTCAATTCCCTAGCAAGGTCGAGGTACTTATCCTTCTTTTCACATTCTTTCAGTTTTATTCTGTGGTCAGCTGGGACAGCAAAGTCGTCAATTTTGCTAGTTCTCTTCTTTTTGTTGACTATTATTAGGTCTGGTCTTCTGGCCAAGGTTAGGTGATCCGTGTGTATGTCAAAGTCCCATAGGAGTTTATGTGTGTTATTTTCTTAGACAGGTGCTGGGTTGTGCATATACCATTTGTTTGTATAGTCAAATTTAAATTATTTACACATCTCCCAGTGGATCACCTTGCCGACCCTGTCATGTCTAGTCTTATATTCCTTCTGTGCTAATTTGCTGCATTTGCTTATCATATGATTGATGGTTTTATCTCTGTCACCGCATAGCCTACATTTGCTATTTTGCTGCTTCTTATCTATTCTTGCTTCGATTTGATTTGATTGGTTCTTATGGTGTTGTTTTGTGCTGCTATTATGAGAGATTCTGTTTCTCTCTTAAGGTTTCCTTTTCTTAGACATGTCCAGGTTTTGTCATGTGAGTTATTGTTTATCTGTCATTTAATACATCCACAGAGTTGCTTTCCTTCCCATTTTTGTTTCCTAGTTATTGTCATTCTGTTGTCCATTGCGTTATCAGTATCGTTTCTGATGGTTGTAATGAGTCCTCCATCATGTTTTTGTATATAGTCTTCGAGTTGTTGTATCAATGCGTCAACACTGTCTTCAATGCTGGCAAGTCCTCTTCCTCCCTCTTTTCTTGAAACATATAGTCTGTCAACGTCATCTCTGGGATGTAATGCCTTATGCATTGTCATTAGCTTTCTTGTTCTTTGGTCCATTAGTTTGAGTTCGTCCCTGGTCCATTTGAGAAAGGGTCCAGAATATCTAATGAGTGGTACAGCCCAGGTATTTATTCCTTTGATAAGGTTTCTGCTTGAGAGTTTTGTCTCGAGTAGTTTTCTAGTTCTCCTGAGATATTCTTTTTGAATTTTGTCTTTCATTTCCACTTGTTTGATTGTGTAAGCCTCCAAGATGCCTAAGTATTTGTAGGTTTTGTTTTCTGTGAGCGTTTTAATCTTGTCTTGATTTGGTAGTTCCATTCCATCAGTTTGATGTCATTTGCCACTTTTCATTACAAACGTAGCACATTTTTCTATGCCAAATTCCATCCCTATGTCCTGACTGTATATTCTAATGGCATGTATTAGAGTTTCCAGTTCTTTTTCATTTTTTGCAAATAATTTGATGTCATCCATGTACATTAAGTGATTGATTTTTTCCTGCGATCTACTGAGTTTATATCCAGAAATGCATTTTCTGAGTATGTGATTAAGTGGCATCATGGCAATTATGTATAGTAAGGGTGATAGAGCATCTCCTTGGAGAATACCTCTTTGGTTCTTTGCTTCAGGTAATCTTCTTCCTCCTGCTGTCAATTCCACTCTCCAGGTTTTCATGGTTTTGTCGATAAAATTTATGACTTCATTTGATATTTTGTACTTTTTGAGGCAGTTTATCATCCAGCTTTGTGGAACCATATCATATGCCTTTTCATAGTCAACCCATGCCCTAGCTAGATTTTTTCGTCTGGTCTTGCTCTTATTTAGGATGTGTTGATCTATGTAAAGTAACTATGGTGTGCCTCTGGATCCATTGTGGCATCCTTTCTTCTCCTCAGGGAACAATCCATGGCTTGTTAGCGAGTTGTAAATCTCTCCCCTTATTTGTGCTGTTAATATTTTCCCCATCAATGGTAGGCAGGTTGTGGGTCTGACAGTTCCTTTGCTTGGGTCCTTTTGGATCAATGTGGTCTTTCCTTTGGTCATCCATTCGGGTATGTGTGCTCCTTGTAGGCATCTGTTCATTTCTAATGCTAATCTGTTGTTCAACCAGAAACGATGGATTCCATCATAGCCTGGCGTTTTCCAGTTTGATATTTTTTTGTGTTGTTTTGAGTAAATTGACGTGTATTTCCTCTTTTGGGCTTTCTTTGAGCCCTTATAATTCTTTTGTTATTTTTTTTATCCATTCGGCTTTTTTGTTATATTTTTTTGGATGCCATATTTTAGTCCAAAATCATTCAGTTTCTTTAGCCTCCAGTTGTTGGTATGTAATTGTATCATCTCTTGCCACTTGTTGGTAGAATTTTCTTTCATTGTTTTTGAATGTCCTGTTTTGTCTGTATTGTTTTACCCTTTGTCGATATCTCTTTAATATTCCTTCTTTTGCCAGTACATTCTGGTTTATTACCTCAAGTTGTATTGTTATTCTTTCTTGTGTTGCCTTTTTGTTATTGTTCCTACATGTTCCAGTGTCTTTCCTTTGTTTTATCATTTTGGCCTGTTTTCGTAGATTTTTCATCTGCGTTTCCAGTCGAATTTTCCTCCTGGTTTTTATTTTTTCTTCGTGCTTCATGAGGGGCATCCCAATTTTCTCACAAACTAATTTCACCCCTGCATAGATTAGTTCATTTAATTTGGATATATTATTCGTTGATATATAAGGTAGTACTTGATTTATTTTATTCGATTCCATGTTGGTTGGTTAGTTGGTTGGTTGGGTTTTATGGCATATCAACCTTTGTTGGTTATTTAACACCAAATCGATTTTTAAGCAAATAGTCAGTTCTATTTCAAACAATTCAGTTTATCATGAGTTCACAGTTTAATTGTCAATAAGTTCAGTTTGTGAAAATAGTTCCATTTAAAAAAATTTAGTTTAAGATAAGTACGCAGTTTAAATGTAAGTACAGTTTGTGAAAAACATTTCTATTTCAAGCTATTCAGTTTAATCAAGGAGTTCTAATTCAGATAATTCAGTTTAGCATATGTACAGATTTTGTTTACACACAGTTAAATGTCAAAACACTTCTATATTAAACAAGTTTGTTTAGTGTAAGTACAGTTTCAATGTCAAAAAAACTGTTCCATTTCAAATGATTCAGTCTAGAATAAGCATGCAGTTTAAATGTAAGTACAGCTTAATTGTCAAAACCATGTCTACTTCAAACTATTCAGCTTAGTCAAACAATTCAGTTTACCATAAGTATGCCGTTACTTCTATTTAACCCATAGATAGGCCCTTGTTAGGTGCTACCATGCTTGGCCAGAGTGTACTTGGGAGTAATCGCATTGAAGGGGTGGTCAGCATCCCCCAAAGCCCCAGCATCACTGGAACCTCACCATCAGATTGTTTAGTGTCATAAACAAGACATTTATTGGTGGGGGGGGTCTTGCCCCTCTGCAGAGGTGCAGTTGGTGTATTCTACAGCCCCAGCTTACTGGGCAAGTTTCCGTTTTAACTGTTCTCCAGTATATATTTCTTAGTAATGGTAAGGTAGTCTTTTCTCCGTTAATAATCATTAATATCATTATTACTATTATTTGTAGATCTGCATATTCATATAAGATGTTTGGTGGTTATTGATGGAGACAGTAAATTGTCTCAAATTGGAAACTTCTGTATCTTCACAGACTATAGTTCTACAAGTCTGGACAGTCTCAAACCTTCCTTGAATCTCAAATTCATCCTTTCTAGATCATAATGTTTTTGGCATGTTTCCAAGTGGGCCAGCTAATATGGGCACAACCACAAACTTCATAATCCGAAGCATCATTTGTTTCCAGGCAACAGAAGTGAAGCAAAGGAGGAGAGGAAAGGTATCTGAAACTGCCCTCCTCCCCTTATCTCAGTGAAAGCAAGGGCCTCATAAACTTTATAAATAATATTTCACTGATTCATGATATCAGCATGCTTTGATGATGATAAATTAAGGAAAGAAATTCAAAAATTCAGAGAGACAACCTTTTTTGCAGAATAGTTGGGAACAAATATCTTACCATCAAAATGGCCAAATCGACATAAACTATAAATTCATCAAAAATTCATCCCATTTTTTTACTTCATCTGGATTAGTTAGCCTTACTAATAAATATACTAACAGAAAATAAGATTGCAAAACTTTGCATACAGTATGTACTCAAAAAGTATAAAATGTGCTTATTATACCACTAAACTCTATCTAATGGTGAGGCTCTTGTTCTTTAGCTTTGGGGAGTGTAGAATCACTTCTTAATTGTCAATACTCTTAGGTACACTCTGGCCTGGAGTGTTAGTACTTATTAGTATACCATCAATTTGTTATATCTTTTTTAGAGAATATTTAAAAATGATTTTTAATAACGTGTATATTTTGGCTCTAAAAACATTGATATTATGACTCAGAATAGAGTTAAAATGATTAAAATGATTGCTAAAGTACATTTTTGTTCTTTATACCATTGGGGATTACGATGTTAAACTGATTTCAGCATAAAATAAACCAATGAGGTTTGTCATGACTTAAAACCAATCCACCAACTGAAAAGTTGACTGAAGACTGAAGCTGTATTTATTATAAAAGAAACAAATGAAACTATAACTTTAGTAAAATTTGACATTCAACTCACTTATTCCTGTGAGTTTTCTAGTGGTTGAAGCACCATTTAAATTTGTTTTTTGAGATGGGGAAAAGCTGCCCAATCATATTTTTTATGTCATCCACATTCTCAAATCTTACCATGGTTTAGGAAACTAGAAAACGTTGTCTGAATTTTTTAAATAAGGCTGGATAGTTTATATTATATAGAGTATTCAGACTATTGTCCTTCTCTTTATTGTTATTGTCACGTGATGGCTCAAGGAGACGAGGAGGTGGGAATGATACTCCCCTCCCCCGTTGAACTAACATTATCTAGGAGTCAAAAAGTGACCGTTAGGAGAGAATGTGGGTCACGCAGATGTTCGCACCTAAGTGACCTTGGGTCGCCGGACATCAGAAGGGGAAAGAGAAAATGAAGCCAAATGATTGGCGGGGACCCCAAACGGAAGTGGGGTTCCCTTCCCCTCAGCGGAAGTAAATACAAAAAAAGGAAGTTTTTGAGCAACGCTCGTGGCAGACGGACGATAGCCATTTTTACTCCGGGCTAAAGACAAAAGACTAACTGAGACATGAAGGACTCCAAAATCCTCCAAGCCAGTACTAAAAACAGAACAAAGTCTATTAGCCCGTGAAAAAAGAAAAATTCTCCAGTGGAACCCCGTCAAAAAAATAAGATAAGTAACTTTGGGACATTTTCCCTTTACACCCAAATTTTGTTTACCACTCTCTCTCTGTTTGAAAAAGGATAAAAGCCAAGAAAAGACATTTATATTCATGGACTATCCTATTATATATTTTTGACACTTTGAACGTATATGTATATATAACCGTAGTAAAGAACCTATGTATTTTCATTTTACCATGTGGTCTATGTTATTATTTCATGCTTTCCTTTCAGCTTCTATTCGCCTTACATTATCTTGCTTAGAACTGTCCTATTAATTCCTAAAGTATCACACGGGAAACCGGAGTTGCCGACTACTACAACAACATTAATATTATTACAACTAAGACCTATAGGCCCGTATTCTTCTATTATCTAAGGGAAAGAAGTTTAGCGGCCTGGTGGGTGTGTGATAGTGTGAAATTTTGGACCCCTTTGCCAGCGGTGGCCAGTCTGGCCCTAAATTATTCCCTCACGTAATATGCCAGTTCTTATCTGCCTGAGAAAAGAACTCTGAACAGGACTTATTTCTGTAGGGGATCAAGTGCCAACCTGCCCCGTCTTCACACGTGCAAAAAATAAAGTCCCGTTTAGGGATTTTAGTCAATTTGCCGTCACACTGTTTAAGCGAATGTGTCCTTTGTCTTCCTTCAGGTATTTCCTGTCAAACTCAGGAACCTTCCTGTTGAACTCAAGCACCTCCTGACATATTTGGAAACCTTCACTGAACCTCAAACCAAACTTTTTTTAAAATCCATACTCCAGTGTATTGCTAACTCTAAAAAATTATTCAATACAAAATTGAAATCTCTTTACTAAGTTCATATTATCTATTCAAATTGTATTACACAGCACATTGATAAGACTCAATGAGTTCATAGTAATGAACACTTAAAACATATAAGCAGATATTTTCCTCTGAAAATCTCTACCTCTGATATATAAAATTTAATTTGCAATTATCTTATCCATAATAAAATGATATTACATTTCCTAACAAATAGGAAGTAAATTTGGATACAGACCATGTTATTAATATGGGTTTGAATTTGTTTTCTTTGTTTAATGGCATATCAACCCTTGTGGGTTATTCAATGAAAAGGCAATCCTTATAGAAAAACAGCTGTGGTACTATAGCCGGGGGATAAGGATGTTCATACCTTTCCCAAAGGCATTAGTCTGAAAGTGAATGTTATAATACAACTGGAGTTGTGCTTACTTCAAAGTGGCATTTTTGCAATGGGGTCAGAGTACTGTTGTCACATCGTTTATTTAGGAATCTATGCATGTATTGCAACCTGTCAGTAAAGTTTAGAATATGCAGAGAGGTTAAAAAAAAGGACTGTCTGAGGTATGAAACCAAACTTCATCTGATGGCAAGGTTTCACCTCAAGAGTTCTGGAAATTTTGAAGTAGCCCTTCACTAACTTTACTCTCAGATACTTTATGATATGAATGATCATGCCTGTTAGGGTCAATCTATGGGTCAAATTGGTCATTTAAAAAATTATTTGTATTTGATAATACTGCATTGAAAAGAGACAACCTCTGAAGAAACAACAACTGAAAAAATGTGAATATGAATGTACAATGAATACAAGATGGGTTAAAAGCCATAAAAATCAATCTTATGCCTATATTGATCAATATATATGATAATTTATATTAATTCAGCTATATTACCTGTCTGTTTAATTTCAACTAATTGAAACACATATTTAGGCTGTTTCTATTTTATTTTCCTTGACTCATAGGTACTTGCACCTATATTCTTGAGCTTACTAATCTACTCACTGTTGAGAGTTTTAGTTAGAGAAACATTATTTTTTGGTCTCGATAGTTGCTCTGAAGTGCAAGTCTGTGCTAGTTCACCAAAGAAACAACTTCTCCTCAATAATCTCTATATTCAATCTTTGTGTAAGTATAAATGTCTTTTCTTTCACATTATTTCTAAGGTTATTTCTCAGTCAGTAATGGTATGCCTAGGAGCAGCCTGGTTGATGGCTTTTAAAGTTTTTTTGAATTAGGTTTTATAAATTATCAATTGATTTTTAGCAGAGAATTCAAAGGAAGAAAAGCCAACAAAAAGATTTAAAATGGTGACTTTGGTTCCTGCATTGAAGAAAACATTTAAAATGGCTTTCGAAGGAAAGTGGGGCAACTGTGGGGGTAGTTTTAATTCTATAAGCCTTCTTGTTTTTTTTCCTTTTTAATAATATTTCTTAGAAAAAATCCTTTTTTTCCTTCGCAGTTCAGTCATTTTCTTCTTCTAACTTCAGTTTTTCTTTATCATCTCTTTTCTTCCTTCTCCTCCCTTTCCTTCTTTCTATTTCTTTCTTATTCCTTCTGTTTCTTATTTTTTTTCCTTTCCTTCTTTTTCTATTATTTCTTTCATTTTTCTTGTTTTACTTTTTTCTTCTCTTCCTTCTTTCCTTCTTCCCTTTCCTTTCCTAGTTTTCCATTTTTTTCTTCCTTTTCATGTTCTTTTCTTTATTTATTTCTTTTTCCTTCTATTTCTTCTTTTTTCTTCTTTTTCATTTCCTTTCTGTCTTTCCTTTCTGCTTCATTCTCAGTTCCTTCCTTTTTCTTTTTGTCTTTACTTTTTTTTATTTCACCTCCTTTTTCCTTCCATTCTTTATTTTCCCTTTCTTTCTTTCCTTTCTCCATCCTTTTCTTCTTTTCCTCTTTCCCACCTTTTCTTCTTTTTCTTCTTTTTTTCCTTCTCTTCACTTCTTTCCTTTCCTTTCTTTTTTCTTTCTTTTTCTTCTCTTACCTCTTCCTTTTTTTATTTCTCCTCACTTTAGTTTTCCTCTCAGCACTTTTTATTACTTTATTGAATACATTTTTTTTCTTTCTCACCATTTCATCCCATTTTCTTTTTGTTTTTCTCTTCCACTCTTTTCTTATCTCTCTTTATCTTCCTTTATTTTCTTTTTACTTTTCCTCTTTTTCTCTTCATCATTAAAATTTCTACCCACTTCCAAATCTGTTTTCATCTCACAACCTAACAAATCTTATATTAATTTCTTTTGAATAAATTTTCTACTGAAGTCCCCCCCCACCTGTGTTGATTAGCTGTGAATAACTTGAAGCTACATTTAACAATTGTTGAATTATGCATGTAGGTTTGCCTTCTTTCTTTTTTTTTGTCATCATCCCAATCCTGTATTTAATTAAATACTGAATTAATTGAATGACAATCAATTGAATTTAATGATTTTACAACATCTACTAAAGAGACACTTTAAATAAAATGGAGGAGTATTAAATACATGTGCCTGGCTTTGTCTATATAACTGTTTATGTCTCCCTGTTTGTCTCTCTATATGTGTCAGTTTCTCATATATGTCAGTCTCTCTCTATATCTATTTATGTCTGTCTATGGTTTTCTCTCTCTATGTCTATATATCTATATATCTATATATAATTGACTATTTGGGTTTGTCAGTCTGTGAACCAATAAACTTCTGTTTGATGATTGTGTTTTTTCCTTTACTTTCAAAAGCCTTGAGACTTAATAGTAATGGAATGAGCCAAATAAGGTGAGAATAGAATTATTTTAGTAAATATATACACCAACCCCTGCGCATGCAGGAAATTACACAAAGTCAATTTTTAAGCAGAGTTTAACAAGTTTTAATTAAGAGTTTTCCGTATCCCTGACTGATTGCCCAACAATTAGCCAGTCTGCCCTACTATTGGAGGAGAATAATTGAATTCACTCCTTTTCCAAAGGGCATTACTGCTATTTTAAATGCCATAAACCTCCTCAAGTATTTGAACTCATGTCACCATCTCCATTTCCTATGCCAATGATCATTACACCACAAGTACCCCATGTATCAATGAAATAGTTTGTCTGTGGATGACAATATATATGGGGGTTGAGCCCTGAGGCAAAGGAATTTATGGCTGCTACACGCATAATGCAAAAGCTCTTCAAATGAATTGAGCACTCTGGTATCCGGTTAGGTATAAATGAAAACAAACGAAAGCTAGTGTTTAATGTCTTATAATTCCTGAGCTGACGTGGTTCACTTGTGGGCTGAGCAGTATGATACTAAGTCTAGCGTAAAGTTGGGCAGGTTTCAATCCTAGTTTCAAGCGTCCTATGTGTCTAGCCACACTGAAGAGTTGTGATACAATGAAACTCTCTGTCTGTGGATGACGATATATATATATATATATATATATATATATATATATATATATGCACAATATATATTTCCATTATAAGATAATAAAACTGGACAAAAACTGACTTCTCACAATTTCCCACAGTTAAGCCTCAGATCAGCAAGTATTCAGCATGTCTGATAATTCCAGCATTTTAAATTAAACATGTTGAAAACTCACTCAGTTGAGGATCAATAAGGTGAAACTTTGTCTCCTGTGTTTTTACCTTGTTCTATTATTTTATTCTACACTTAAAATATATTGAGATATTGGTCTTCATTTTGTGCATTGAACACTTTGATTAAAAATTATTTAAGCATTAAATTTTAATCATAAATATATATATATATATATATATATAGGTTAATTGTGAAAGTTCATACGAGTCTATTATTGACCAAATAACTTCAGAGAAATGATAGGAAGCAACAACATAGTAAATTAAATAATCCACAAGGAGTCCATAAAGTCCACTGTATTTTGCCAATCATGTAATAACAAGAACAAGTTATGTTGTAAACACCTCAAGGCAACCAACTCATCTCTAACTTCACAACTAAAAAAAAGACTGTTAAAATTTTCCACAAGTCAAATCTAATTGCTGGAGCAAAAATGTAATCTATTTACTACATTGCACAAACTGGCTAGGGCAATAAATTGGAAAGTTAGAATGTCCATTTTATTTTAGAAATTTTATTTTAGAAATTTTATTTTGAAATTAGTTGAGAATAATTAAAAACTAAGTCATCATTATTGTTAAGGTGCTGATTCTCTCTCATCATCCATACTTATCAATCATTACTATTTGAAAGTTTACTAGACGGTACACAGCAGCACAGAGCTGATGAAGGGAACATTTTGCTGGTTGGCTAATTCTGATGTATCCATGACAAAGATTCCTAAGGGGAACATCCTCCTTACTACTCTTGCAGTACCCAAGCATATCTTCCTCACCTAACATACATAATTTGTGAGATGGGAGGTAATTGGCTGTCCATCTGCTGTTTTGTACGGAGCAGCTTCCATAAAAACAGCGAACAGCATTTTTGCGTAGTTCCTACCTAGCTTTTTCTCCATCTAGTTCATTAACCATATTGTAGTACTGATATAGTGGCAGCTTAAGTTATTACAAAGAAATATTTCTGTTTCTCCAATCAGTTTTGTTCATCTTATATATATATATATATATATATATATATATATATATATATATTTACTAATCTAATATCTACCAGTATTCACGGTACCAGAAAAAAAACAAAAAAAACCCTGGCCAGGAACAAGAGATAAAAATATCTCGAATCACCGCCCAGAGGAAAAAGAAAAAAGTTTTTTGGGTAAAAAAGAAAGAAAAGACGAACTTCGTCCGACTCCTTGAAAAAAATCAAGGGGTACTTAGTCAGTGGTCAAAAGAAAACCAAAAAACCCTCCGCGAATGCTGCAATGCTACAATTACTAAAGTGCTCAACATAAAACAATGGAGCCAATTATACAATTAACTTAAATCGCTAGTCGAAAATCTTCTACTAAAGTTTCACTTAAACGGATCATCAGGAAGTTTACACTCGACTAAATTCTAAGGAGAAATTGCTTTCCTTTATTCACCAAAAACCCCCACCTATCCTAGAATTTGCATAAAAAAATTTTAAAAAAAAGCAAAAAAACCTTAAAATAAAATAAAATATATATATATTGCTTTGACTTTATAAATGAAGGTTTTTGAAGGCATTCTTTGAAGAGTGCACAGGTTTACTGCTGACTGATGAGGCCAAATTGAGAAGGGCAGATTCTGCAGCAAAATCTGCAGGGGAAGGTCAAAGAAGTTGCTTTCATTGCTGTTGTGCTGTTTTTGTTGTGCTGCCTCTTTTCCTCAATTCTAAATCTTTGGCTGTTCTCAAAGACTGAGGTGGCTTTGATGATGGTTTGCCTGTAAGCAACCTGGGCTGTACATTATCAGTAGTGTCTTTGAATCTCTTTCATGGTGCTCCTCTGACATACTGACTGTTGGACAGCTCTCTGAAAAGTGTAATCTTTGGGAGGCAGTGGTCTTCTATTCTGGCAATGTTATTTGTCCAGTAAATATATATATATGTACATATAGTACAATTTAATGGAGACTCAAACTTGGTTAAGTCGTCATAATAAATCGATTTCGGCAGAGAATATTATTGCTATATTTCATAAAAAGAGACAGGAAGATACAATATATATATACATATATATATATATATATATATATATATATATATATATCTAAATTAGTTTAAATACCAAAACATTGATGTCAAAGAAAACTATATATATATATATTTACCCTGGATCATTTATCTCTCTATTTGTCTGTCCACTTGGTGACAAAGGTAGTTGCATAGTTTTCTTCATCATCTCTGTTTGGTATTTTAACTAAGGTGAACATAGGGATTACTAAAAATGATTTATAGTCAATAATGAAATCATGCCATCTCCATTTGATAAGTTAACAATAGCATTGACAAACAACTCTTCTGGCAGACAGTAAATTCATGTACTTATAAAATCTAACACTTACTCAGTGTAAATTCCAAGATGCCTATTTACTGGCCTATTTTAATATTTTCATATCTATCTATCTATCACCCTGTTCATGAATATCTAACCATCTTTTTTATCTAGTTCCTATCAATCCATTTATTTATCCATCAAGTAAAAAGCAAACTTTAAACCTAAACCAAACCAATTCTGTTTATAAATTTATATGTCTATTTTGAGAGTGCCTCCCAAAAAACAAAAATATCCACATTGGTTATACAACTACAACACTAACTCATTGCCTCACCTATCACCTTTCTAAAAACAGTGCCATAAAACAATATTTATATATTAAACACTACAATGCACAAAACACTACCATAACACTGACCAAATAACATCTTCCAATATATGAAAGATTCTCACAGATAATGCAATAAGTATACATAAAAATAATAATGAATAAACGATTACAAATCTTAAAAATAATATGCATCAAAATTTTTTAAAAAGCAAACATAAATAAGATAGCATTTAATACAGGTACCAACCAATTGAACTCCTTAAATAACTAAAATCACCAACCCAATTAGATAACTCATTCAACAGAATTTCCAACTGAACATCTTAACTGAACATCTTAAAACAAAATGCTAAAAACATTCACACTGACCACTTTAAAATAAAAGAGCAAACTTTGTCTAGCTTTTATAAGAAGAAAATAGTTCAGATTTGATGTTCCATCACCAAATCTTGAACTCATTTCATATAACCATAGATATATACTAGGGTGAGTTAAAAGTTTTGCAATATTCTGATAAGATCTAATTTGTGGTACGTATATCATGTGACTGAAACAGTTCAAGCTTTGAAAGGTATCCTCTTGTAGTACAGAAGTAGTTGGTGGATTGACCTAATGTACATACTTTATTCTGTGTGATTTGAAAGCAATTCAAATGAATATTCAGGATTTTGAAATCCAGTTGTCATCTTCATTTACTATGTCAATAACCATTAAACTGTTTGTGCCTGCTAAATTATGTGTTCAAATGTAAGTTGGCAACCATAGTTAAGGGCGACCTGAAGGCTCCCTTTTCAATATCCATGATACCGAGGTATTGGGGAGGGCACTACTCCATTCCCTTCATTGCCCAACTTTACCCTTGATCTATATCTGAGTGTTAAGCAAGGCAGCATCAAATTGGTATGACTCAACCTGGGATTAAACCACGGTCTCCCGGATTATTGGCAAAAACTTTAAGCATTATGCCAATGGCCCTGTCTTGGGAAGATATGCTATATGAGCTTAAACTAGGCCATAACATTGTGGAAGTAATAAAAAAACATTTGTTGAGTGGAATGTAAAGGCACAGTTGATGACAATGTTGTAATCAAATGGTTCAAGAAATTTGGTTCCAGTTGCAAGAACCTCAATGATTAGACATGGACATGTAAGTCAAGAGTAATGAATTCCAAGACTATGCTCCAACCCATAGAGACAAACCTGGCACATATAAGGTGACTAACATATCTCAAAGTCCATTGTAGTTGGTTTCTTTCATGACTTTGGCAAAAGCATCCAGAGCTGCCAAATTCTTACCAAAATATGACTTATCTGAGTACAAGTAGATATGATTTTACCAAGAGAGAGAAAGAGAGATGGTGGGGGTTATATGAATATAGACAGAATAAATGAATGAATTGAATATGATAAACAGACAACCAGCTTAACAGATAGATAGATAGATAGATAGATAGATAGATAGATAGATGAAGCTGATGAGAAAGAGAAAAACACAAAAACAAATGAATAAAGATAAAAAAGAGAAGACAGAGAGAATGAGAGGGTTTGTTTTATACTACATTTTTTTTATTCTTTGATGATGGAGATGAGGCATTACCAAAGTGATGAGATTTCCTTGTCTTGGAGCACTTAAAATCTAAAACTACAGCACATCTAATAACAATTATGATATGTGAATCTAACTGGGCTACACCCAGCCATTACCAGTATTGTATAAATAGGGTGGGGATGAAGAAGTAGGAGTGAGGAAATGCGTACAAGAATGATTCCTCTCAAATCTCAGCCAATTAAGAAGTAGTCTATTGTCTTGTGTATCTACAATACTTATTTCTATATCTACCAGCATTTTTGTTTCTTGGGTGGGTGGCTGATATTTGTTCATATAGCTCAGTGGTTGATAGACATGAATGAAAGGTGGAATATTTACAGTTGAAAGAATTAAAGTTTGATTTTTCAATAATTACAAACAATTACAGTATGTATATGCATGCATGTATGCATATATATATTTGTGTGTGTGTGTGTGTGTGTGTGTGTGTGTACAACATGAGCCAAAAAATTATCAAGGCTGAAGATCTATTTACCTAGAAAAAAAAGAAGAAGAAATGAAATGTTAATTTTCTTCAAAATAGCTCCCTTTGCATTCAACACTTTTATTCCAATGAGTCTTCCATTGATTTGAGAAGTAGCTCTAAAACTTCTCCATTAATTTTGGTTTGAAACTACATCATTGTGTCTTTTGAATGTCCTGTGCATTCTCAAATCTTATTCTGAAGATGAATTTTCACTTTTTATGGAAAATTCAAAGAAAACTAGGTTTGCACTTGCATAATCTGGTGTTTCTCAAAAAAACCCAAAAAAACTGCAAGTTAAAAAGTATTGAGAATTTACCCTAATATCAAGATAACATCAGATTATTAGAAGAGGTGCACAGTTGCTCATGTTTTCATTTAATTTTTAAATTTCAAAATCTGAATTTTTAAAATCCATTAGATATAGTTTATATTCATCATTATGGACAGACATATATCAATATTGGTTTATAAGGATCAGTCATATCCGGACACACACACACACACACACACACATATATATATATATATATATATATATATATAAAGTGAGAGAGAGAAAGGGAGAGAGAGAGTGTGTGTGATGGATGTGTTATCACAATTTCAAATCATTCATTTTGTGCATGTAACTAATTTGTTTCAAGTTTTTTTTTTACTGTGCAGCAAACTTGAGTCGGCTGGGGACAGATTGTGAGGAAAGCATTACCTTAATGAATACACTCCAGAACTTTGGAAACTGTAGTAATAACACAGACTATTTCTCTACACGCAAGATTACAACCCCTTAGTGTAGGAATACATACACACACTCTGCCTATTAAGAATAAAGATGCTTTAACTAAAGCATGCATGCCTTATGTTGTCCTTAAACCTACTTAAGCCTACTCAACAATACTAACACCCACAACAACAATATATTACAGAAACAGCATGGTATTCAAGCCAGAAGCTACAGCACAGACATTGAAAAATCTGAGGAGAGTCAAAATGATAAGTTCTTATGCTGTTTTATTATTGCCTTACTTTATATTATATATATATGTCCATTTATACATATATATATATATATATACAATGTACCTTTATTTATAAAAGAAGTTGGTATTTTTTAAATCTGGAGAAATTTCTAGTAACTCCTTGTATAATTATACATACATATATATATATATATATATATATATATATATATATATATATATATATATATATATATATGTGCACTTTTTGGATATTAAATCAACTGAGGATCAAGGATGTGAAATTTTGTATTGTGAATTTTATCCTGTTTTTAATCATCTTACTATAAACTTTTATAATCATCCTACAATGTCTTTGAAAAAAAAATATATATACAAATGTGCCTTCATATATAAAAAGATGTTGGGTTTTAAAATTCAAAGCAGAGATTACATTTTCCTGATAAATTGATATCTTTTAAAGATATTTATAACCCCTTGTGTGTGTGTGTGTGTGTGTGTGTGTGTGTGTGTGTGTGTGTATATATATATATATATATATATATATATATATATATATATATATATATATATATGCAAAAAAACACAGATATATACATGCAAATATACATGAATATATGAATAATGTTTGTTACCTTTAAAAATTGTTGAAATCAAAGCAGAAATTATATTTTGATGTGTCATTATCTTTTTTCTGAACATAATTGATATATTTTGAAATCTGTTCAATTCTTGCCTGAAATGTTGTAAATTTTTAGAATAAAAAAATTAAAAAACCAACATTGACTTCTACAAATAAAGAAAAAAGATGAAGAAAATAATAAATCCTGAAATTATTAACTAAAATCAAATGTAGAACACAAGAGTCAAAAGAAAAATTAAAATACAGACATTTTTGTTATGTGTTGCACATTGCCTTGCGGTAAATAATCATATAGTTTATGTTTAATTAGCAGAATTAATGAAATCTGTTTGTTTCTCAACACTACTGATTTTTTCGAATCCTTCATTGTTTCATTCATTTTTTTCATTCATTGCATCATTCACTCACTCATTCCCTATAATTCTTTTTTTTTTTCAAAATGAATTATAGGGAATGAGTGAGTGAATGATGCAATGAATGAAACTGGAAAATATTCTCTTTCTCCAAGTTGTATTTTTTGCATTTTATTTTCATTTTCTGTCGACCAGAAAAATTTCTGATCTACTTTTTGCTAATTTTCTTTATAACACTACAATAATGAAATTTTTAGAAAAAAAAAAATTAGTCATTTTTTTATCCACAATCATGACTGAAAGAATTAGAAATTTATTGCCAAAAACAATGGCACAGGAAACTTTCTGAAACAATCATTCAAACTGTCGATATTCATTTCTGTTGACAGCAATTTTCATTTGCTCTGAAAGATTTTATTTTTGATTTATTTTAAATTTGAGAATAAACTAATTTCCAGTCCAATTTGCCATGAGATGATAATTTTGTGAGGTCAGTATTTGCTCTGAACATAATTCTTGTTTTAATCATTCAAATTCTTCATATAAAAGAGATGACCATGAAAATTCTTTACACTTCCTAAGTAAAAAGATTAATATCATCATTGATTAATCTTTTATCATGTGTGGATTGTTGCAAAGTAAGCATTAACTTAAATCAGGGTTTAAAATCAGTTAACAAACTTTTTTTTCCCGTCCTGCTAACTCTGCACCATTTTTATATTACAGTCTTTGAAATTAGTCAGAAGTAGTGAATACTCATTCCGTAGTATGCACAGTGACAAAAAGATTCTACTTTTACAAACATAAGAAAAGCTATATAGAAAATTCACATTGTGCTCTTTGCAGTCATCTTAAACAAAGCATGCATCAAGGAAGGATTTTTGTTCAAATACACCATGATATATATATATATACATATATATATATATATATATATATATATATATATATATATATATATATATATATTCTATCCGATGAATGAAAATTTTAGTGATGAGGCAGTTATCAAAGGAGGTAGAATTTTAATTTCTTTTACACTTATCTAGCTCTGCACTTTTTGATTTACCTGATATTTTTAAACAATTTATCTACTCTTATCTGTTTCATATATATATATATATATATATATATATATATGCTTGCACCTCTGATTTCTGTGTGTCACAAGAGGAAATGAGATTCTAATATCTATCTATTCATATAAAAGAGAAAAGAAAGAGAAAGAAAGAATAAAATGATTTTCCAACTTAATGCCCAGTAAAATTTTTCTCACACTCACTGCCGCTAATAGTTTTTTGAAAATTAAATGTTCACTTCTCTCTCTATAACTTGACCCAAATTTACCAGTTTTTCTTTCAGGTTAATGCTTCAAATAAAAGAAAAATATAACAAATTAAATGAAAGCAGAAAATCAATTAGCAATTAGTAATATATATGATATTGTCAGAAAATTGATTTGGGGGTTAAAGATAATGTTAAAGTGAAAGTTGTACAATTCAACAATAAAAAAGCCCAGATACAATAATCAGAATTATTTGAGTAAAATGTTATTTTCAAAAGTTCAAAAGTTATTTGTAATTTTGTTTTATTTCATTTTTTTGTATTGGGTTTTGTTTGAATATGGAAGAACAATATTATTTTGGGATGTTTCGATGAATTAACACCGCTGGTTTATGAATAAGCATATTTGCATGCACACACATACATGTTATGCAAATATGGCTGACAGCAAACAGAGGCTGTTGTCATTATGAGACAATTGAGGAGATGAAAGAGGCTGTGACGAAGGTCATTGACACACTCACACAAGAGGACTTCTATGGGGCCTTCCAGTAGGTGTTGGAACATTACAACAAGTGCATTGCAGACAGAGGAGATTACTTTCAAGGGGACTAGAGTTTCACGTGTGTACTATCAATAAAAGTGCCCATACGAAAAAAGTCTGGAAACTTATTTAATGATCCTTGTGTTCATATAAAATATATTAATCAAAATCTAAATATTTTGTATGTAAAACATATATAAAAATTAGGAAGATATTTCTCTGAAAAATTGACTTTAAATCTAGATTAATAATGTAAGTGAAAAATCATTTTCATACATAGAAGTTCTTTTGTTAATCATAAACTGGCTTTTATTTTCAAATATTTCAGTAATTGGTAAGTTTAAATAAATGAAAAATAGAATATGTATAATTACCCCATGATTTTAGAAACTTAATAAGTTTTAATCAAGTTTTCATCATTAAATTGTCAAATTGTCTCGGCATAACAACTGGTCCTCTTTTTATGAAGAAATTTTGAACCAACAACCATGATAGCACTAATTTTAGTCATATCTTACGACCAAAATATTTTATCTTCTGTCTCCATCTCCTATCAAGTGTTTTCCTATTTCATTTGTGATTTCTTGGGCACCATTCTATTAATCTGTTGCTCCCTTTACTGTCCGCCAGTTTAGCTACGTGTGATTCTCATTTTACTTATTGCTGTGTAATAATTTCTACAGTAACCTTCATCTTTGTCTGCTTTCTGATCTATAATGAAAGTTATTCCAGTATTGTCCTTTCCATTGAACCCTATGAGGTTCTTGAGATTTAGCAGATATATATATATATATATATATATATATATATATATATATTGGGAGTGGTGGTAAAATAGAAAATGTAATTTTAAAAAAATATTCTAATGTAAACATTTTTTATATTATCATTTTCAAAAATATATCCAGTTCTATAAAATAGCCACAAAAATATCATACATGTCTGTATAAATTATTTGATTAATGTTGCTTTATCAATTTTTGAAAGTATTTAAGACCCAAGACATTAATAGTTGGATGCAAAAACTTTGATAAGAACTGAATATTTTCAGTCAAGGAATTTTGAATGTATTTAAAAAGTGATTGAAACTTTTTAAATTGACCTGTGCTTATATTATAAGAATGCAAAAAATGAATATTTGCAAACATTTAAAACTTGACATTTAAAAAAAATTCTGTTCCTGTGAACATATCTGAAAGGCATATCTGAAAGCTATCCATGAAAAACATTTGGAAATTTCTTACAATTGACTAACATTCAAAATACAGACACAGGAAAAGATAAGTAGAAAACAAAAGCACAAAAATTACATATCTTGTTTGTGTCCTTTGAATCAAATTTTTATAAATGAAGAGTTTTAACCGAAACATACTGGCCCAGTTGGCTTGGGCTGCAGAATACATTGACAGCATCTCTGCTGAGGAGTATGATTGTAGTGGATAGGAAAAAATTTTAGAAATAGATTAAACTAAAATTAAAATAATCTTTAAAACTTCAAAAACTCCAAGAAGCCCCTGACAGGAAGTAGGGACAATGCATTTGTGGGAAAAAGAAAGAGATTCGCTCTCACTTCAGCTTAACTTTGATATTAGATGGACCCTTTTCCCCTCAACTGTTAGCAGGCTGCACACATGTGGGCCCAAGTCTTTTACTTGGTGAAAACTTTGTGTTCTGGCATTCCTCTCTGTTACCAGCAACCCATAATTAAAAACACGGAATAATCAACATATCAGCCTGAAAAAGACTAACACATTTTAACACTTTGTCTGAGAGATGCAACCACTTCATTTGGATTCAGAAATGATTTCCTCACCCACAGAATGGTAGTTGAATACAGAAATAAAGTCCAAATATAAAAAGTATCTTGGCTTCTTTTCTTCAGTAATTCCCTTGAAGCCTTCACAGATCAGAAGACGCCAGCAAATTTAGATAGGATAAGAAGAAACTAATGGAGTCAGATATAATAAAAACCAAACCAAATGAAAAAAACACCAAAATATTACCAGTCCCATAAGACTCCTCCAAACAAGTGTTCTGGATATGATACTAAACTATCTGATAGTGAGGCTCCAGTAATGCTGGAGCTTTGGGGAATGCGAAGTACCACTTTATTGCTATCACTCCCAGGTCCACTCTGTCCTGGAGTGGTAGCTTCTAATAGGGTCTTATCTATAGGTCAAATAAAACTAAACTATGCATTTATGCTAAACTGAATTGTTTGAAATAGAACTGCTTTAATATGCTAAACTGAATTGTTTGAAATAGAACTGTTTATAAGTATAAAAATGGATTTGGCATGAAATAACTTACAATGGTTGATGTGCCATAAAACCAAATCTAAACATACACACATACACGCACATACACACTCACCTTCTTGTATTTAAACTTCTCTGCGACTTTATATGTATCACCATTATCTTAGTTGTTATAAGCCACCTTAGTAGTGAGCTTTAGAATATGCTGACTGCATCCTTTATATAAGGTTGTCAGGGGTATCATACTAGACTGTATTGGGGTTGAGGCTTTAATTCTGGAGCTCAGGTGAGAGTGTAGTAACTCCCATGTTTCCATTACTCCTAGGTCTACACTGACTCAGCGTGGTTGTACCTGTTAAGGTCTGATCTATGGATTCAATAAATTTGTTTGAAATTTATTTGCATTGGATAGGAATATTTGAAAACATATAGCTGAGTGCAAATTATTTGTTTAAAGAATTGTTACTTGAGGCAATGATAGTTTACAAATGATTATTTTCATTAGGTACTTGAAACCATTTATGCTTGCAAAAGAAAGTGAAAATGACTGACTTTGGCATAAAGTAACCGAACAAGAGTTGACATGTCATAAAACCAACCAACCAACCAACCAACCATATCAGCATTTTTACTTTTCAGCATTTTTACATATATATATATATGTATGTAAAAATGTAAAATGTGTATATATATATATATATATATATATATGTAAAAATGTCTAGCCACACTGATGAGTTCTGATAGAACAAAACAGATCTGTCTGTGGATGACTATATATATATATACAATTTTATTTTTGGTTACTCAGTGGATCTACTTATTTATTTAAGTCAATAATAAAGGTGAGAAGGATATAAAATAAAAAGAAGAAAGAGAGACAGAGACAGAGAGAGCAGTGTTATGAAAGAAAAAAATTTTAAAAGACATGAAAACAAAAGAGAAAATCTGTAAGGGGTAAAAAGAAAATAATTAGCAATTTAAAAGAATAAAAAACAATCTGAATACAACCAAATGTTTTAACAAAAGACTTTGCCACTGAGTATATTCATAGTTTTATTGTTAATAAAATAAAAGAAAGAAAATAAGAGGAGAAAGAGTCATGTAAAAAAAAGGTGTTAGGTACAAATGAAAAAATGATAATTTCCAAATGAAAAATTTTGCAATCTGCTACCAATTAAAACAAAGCACTGAAAATTAACCAAACACCACTTCTGGGCTTCAGACACTTACAAAAAAAAAAAAGTTGAAAGTTTTTTTTTAACAAATTGTTTGTGAGTCACTCATATTTTTATTTGTGGTAGCTTTTTTTTTAAAGTATGAGTCAAAAGTTTTGCAATATTTTGGTATGTGCTAGTTCGTGGAGTATTTTATCATGTGACAAAAGCAGTTCAATCCCTGACAGGTACCTACTGCCATTGTTTGTATGACTGTAGTCGAATTCAGGAACTTATACTTTACAAGTTTGAACTGGACCATTATTCAACAGAAGTAACCAAAGGTATTTGTTGTGTGAAAGGTGAAGGCACAGTAATCAGATGGTTCAAGAAATTTTACTTGGATTGCAAGAACCTTGATGATCAGGTAAGATCAGGTAGGTCAAAACTCATGGTTTCTGAAGCCACACACCAAACTATTGAGGCAAGTATCAAGCAAGCAGCAAATGGCAAGTATCAAGCAAGCTTCACATCGTATAGTTCAATCTGGTTCATCACATTCATGACCTCAACAAAAGCATCTGAGAGTGCCTCCTATTACCAAAATATTGCAAAATATTTAACTCACCCTGGTTGATCTAAAAGTCCCTAGGATACTTACTAACTTATATTTACTTCATTATTTACCCTGCAAGTTGTGAAGACTATGTGAGTTATGAACAACCATAAATATCTATCACTGTTGTCAGTGGCTGATGCATTGATGATAAATCAGGTTGTGTGGGAAGCATTTCATAGTCATGCACAAATTGAAAGAGATTTTGGTGTTTATTTATTTATCTATGTATTGTTAAATTGGCTGGTGTCCACCAAACACACTTGACCTCTATCTCAAGAATCTTGAAGCTATCATAAAAAGAATGCATTGAAAATGTCATCTTGGACTTGTCCAAACAACAGCAAGGTTCTCAACAACATTATTGATAGAAGATTGATTAATTGTGTCTTGAAAAAGAAAAAAAGTAAGTTTATTATTAGATATTCTTAAGGGCATTACAGTTGCTTACATAATGAAGGTTAATGTTATGCTTATACACACACATACACACATATGCACGCATATGTCTGCATGTATACCAATAAATATATATATATATATATATGTGCATACATTAATATTTTGGATAATGTGAGATGTCAGTGTTATATTCATTTTAGTGTAATTTTGACAATTTACCCATCACACCCTGTATATGATGTAGATACGAGATCATTAAATAAGTTTCCAGACTTTTTTCGTATGGGCTCTTTTATTGATAGTACACACATGAAACTCTAGTTCCCTTCGAAGTAATCTCCTCTGGCTGCAATGCACTTGTTGTACTGTTCCAACAACTTCTGGAAGGCCGATGGAAATCCTCTTGTGTGAGTGTGTCAATGACCTTCATCACAGCCTCTTTCACCTCCTCACTTGTCTCATAACGACAGTCTCTGAGCTTCAGGAATAACCAAAAGTCACAGGGAGCAACGTCTGGACTATAGGGATGGTGATGAACTGTCTTGATGCCCATCTTGGTCAAATAGTCTGTGACAAGGATGGAGTTGTGGACTGGTGCATTGTCCTGCTGGAAATGCCACTGACCCAATTTGAAGAGTGCTGGCTCCTTCCGACGGAATCTCTTCCTGAACTCCCTTAAAACCTCAACATAGTAACCCTAACCCTAACCGTTTGGCCAATCAACTCTGGTGTATTGACTTCCTTACTCCTCCCACACCTCTCATTATCTCTCACAGACTCCCTGCCTTCCCTGAATCTCTTATGCCACTTAAAAACTGATGTTCGATTCATGCAAGATGCTCCAAATGCATTCTGAAGCATTCCATACGTTTCTGTGGCAATTTTTCCAAGTTTAAAACTCAATTTTATGGCATATCGTTCTTCTAAAGCGTCCACACGTCCAAATTGCATTTTTGAAATTCCCCAGCAGTGACAATCAGGCTTTAGTAGGGTGCATTTCAATTCCTGCTGTAGCTGTTCATTTGAACCTGAAATCATAAATATTGGTCAGTCATCTCATAAGATGTATCGCAATAACATAATCAATCTTCAAGAGTCTACAACAATTTTGAATGCCTGTACAAAAAAAGTCTGCAAACCTATTGAATACACTATGTCGATAGGTAGATAGATAGATAGATAGATAGATAGATCCTGAAGCTGATAAAGCAAATTGTTTTATTTACCAGATATTCAGTTTTCCACATAATCCTCTTCTTTGTCATTGTACCTTATGCTACACATTAATCCCCTCTCATATATATATATATACATATATATATATGTATATGTATATATATCATCATAATTTTATGTGTATATATATATATATATATTTATATATATATTTTATAGAAAGTTTCTTCCAGGCAGCTGTCACATCGATACTGCTTTATGGATGCACTACATGGACGCTAACAAAACGGCTGGAGAAGAAACTAGATGGCAATTACACAAGAATGCTGCGTGCAATCCTGAACAAGTCCTGGCAGCAACACCCCACAAGACACCAACTGTACGGCCACCTGCCCCCTATCACGAAAACTATTCAAGTTAGACGAACCAGACATGCAGGACATTGCTGGAGAAGCAGAGATGAACTCATAAGAGATGTACTCTTATGGATCCCCACACATGGCCGCGCAAAAGCAGGACGACCAGCTCGAACATGCATTCAGCAGCTATGTGAGGATACAGGTTGTTGTCCTGAAGACCTACCTAGGGCGATGAACGATAGGGATGAGTGGCGAGAGAGGGTCAGGGATATCCGTGCTGCCAGCACGATATGATGATGATGATGATGATATATTTTATGCATGTTATATATTTATAAATACTTTTATTCGTATACATGTGGAACCTCTTGTTCTGTCCACCAGTTATGGGTTAAATAGCACTGCTACAGTTCTTCTGCTTTGGCAAGAAAAAACCCCACAAATGTTAATATGCCTTTAAACAAAAAAGCCAAACCATAGACAACATGTATATATACACAAGTACATATATATATATATATATATATACTTCAGCACTCATGAATAAAAATATAAGATTATATATAAATAGACCAAACTATTAACACATGTCTCTGTGTCTGTGTAAGTTTATTTTTTATTAGCCTGTGTTTATAGCTGTTTCTAAATTTCATTACTTCTACATTTCTCATATGGTCTCTTTTCTTTCTAAATTCTATTAACTCAACACTCTCACCCTCCACCTTTTTCCTCTCCCACCACTACTGTTTTCATCTATATCCCTACATGCAATCCAACATGTTTATCTACCTCCCTACTTACCTACCTACACACATCTGAACGTACAAACAACAGTATTTATAGTAAATGCAATTGTTCCAACCAACAAATGCTTTCAATAAGAGAATCACAAATGGACAAATAAAATTTGAAAAAAAAAGGAAGTGGTAGGGGAAGTCCTGCATTCAACCACAGCATCTGCTTTCTCCCTGTCCGCCATTATTTAGATTTGTTAGAGGTTACTCAGAGAAAATTTAATTACATTATCCTTTATTTTCTACGCCCTCTGTCCTTCTTTCCGTATATCGTTATTTCATCTACCATCGCTCGTTTACTTTCATTGAATAAAGATACAATATATAAGTCTCTACATTTTCTTCCCCCAACGCTTTCATTTTTTTCTTATAAATTTCTTTTCATGTTTTTTAACCTATTTATTTCTTGTTTTTCATTGATTTTATAATTCTTTTTTTTTCTTCCAAATCTTCATTTAATTTTCTTTATATATTCCAGGGTCACCTCTGAATTCTTTTTTTTATTTTTTGTTTTTGATATTTTCTTTTTATTCTTTATATTCATCTGAACTTTATATTTGGATTTTCCTTTTTTGGAGTTTCTGTCTTGTACACATTTTTTTCTTCTGAATATTTGTTAATCTTTGCTTTTTTACAGTACAAGGACAAACAGGGTGATCAACGTTTATGTTATGCTAGCCTTTTATGTTAGCAAAGCCTTCAAATCTTGATTACAATCATTTTATTAATCAATTTTATTTGACTTTTATAATAATTTGTTAGTATTTTCATACAGTAACAATGGTATCAAGTAATTCTATGAAAGACCAATAACCTGCATGCAGTTACTATTTCAAATATTCCTGCCAAATACAATAATAGTCAAACATATCTATCTAATCCATACCGTAAAAGGTGACATTCTGGGTCAGAGTAGACCTGGGAGTAATGACAATGAATAAGTACTCCATTCTTTCTTGTACTCCAGAACTGAAACTTTAGCCCACCAGATGTAGTTTGCTATCAAGACAATCCTTTATAGGGATACTTAATGCTGAAATTAAATTATCAAGGTCTGGTACAAAAAAAAACAAAACAAACAAGTTGTAAATGCTGATTTCAAAACCAGCACAACATCACCTTGAAGCCTTTTGTCATACCAGAGATATTAAACAGTAAATAAGTGGCTTGGTAATTCTACATTTCAGAATTGTCTTGGTTAGATGCATTTGATATCAGAATTTCACAAGCTGGTATTGGTGTGTATAGTTGTAAGGAAGATACAGTGACATACACACTCTGAACACAACAAAAGAAAAGCAAAATAAATGCATTTGAGCATAAAAGAACATTTAACCTTTCATATACATAATATACTTACCAATGTTCACTTAGCTAGAAGTGTACCCTTATTATTCTATGAATGAGCAATTTGTGGAAGGGTTCCAAAAATGTAAAAAAGTTTACTTGATGAGAGTTGTAAGAATAGCCACATGGCTTTATCATTCCCAGGTAGTTGTCAGAAAGTTGTCTTTCTTTTTTAAAGAACAGAAGCAAAAGAAATTGAGAATGAGTCTCTGAAACTCTCATATGACACTTTTATTCTCTAAGGGAAATAATTACTTATTGTCTCCCTACAAACTAATAAGAGTTGACATGGCATAAAACTCACCAAGTAAGCACTGAATATATGTATATATATATATATATATATATATAATTTTTCAAAGAATGTTTGTCTTAGCCTATGAATTTTCAAGTTTTGTTTTTCTTTTGTATATTTATAATTACAATGATATGCTTCTCCCTTTTTTTCTTAATAAATGTTCATTTCTTTTGCCCTTTGATTCTCTTATTTCCATAGCTCTTTTGGCTGAGCTTAGAATATTCTGATTGTTTCCCCAGCAGTGGTGAGACACCCCTACCCAAAAAGGTATCTTAAGTTATTATGCACATACAAGGAATGTGAATTCCTAAAGTTTAGGGCATGAAATAACAATTGCAAAACTTCATTGAGAAACTTCAAACAAACTTCGTAAGTCCAGGGATTACTTAGATTGAAACATAGTGATCAAAATAACAAAGATAAGGATAACTGTTCAAACAATTAGCAAAATGTAATTCCTACACCTCTAGTCATAAAATAACCCTCAACAGATTGTCATGTTGTTAAAATCAATCAATCTTATTTCTAATCCCCCCTATGTAATGGGTAGGGTTGGGTAACTAATTTCTATTTCTTTTTATTCACTCTGCTTTTATCTATTTTTTTTATTTCACTGTTTTTTTTTCTTCATTCAAAAGACTTAAGAAAACAAAAATTCAATCATTGATCATATTTATTTTCTTATTTTTTTATTTAAATTCATCAATTTATATCAACTTCCTTGATACCATCTGAATTTTTTTCTTTTTGAGCTTCATCTTCATTCATTCTTTATCTTTATCTTTTTTCTATTTTACATTTTCTTTTCTTTTGTTCAATTTGTATTTCTTGTTTCTTCTTCATTACAGAAAGTCATTACAAACAGACAGACAGGAAGACAATCTTGTATACAATTCAATTACAAGTCAAACCCTCTCTCTGTCTCTTTCTTTCATTTTAGCTTTTGGTCTGTCTATTATTCATTTCCAATAACCTAGAATCCAAGTGCATGAAGGTTAAGCCATTTCTGCAGAGTTCAACCTTTTTTTTTTGCTTCAAGCAGAAGCCACAGGCAAGGGTCTGGACAGAGCAGACAAAATTGAGGAAAAGGAGAAAAGTTCCATAGAGGCCAGGATGAAAAAAGATTAAAAGAGAAAGAAAGAAAAGAAAAGAAAGAAGAAGCAAAAATAAAAATGGTTTAGCAGAGTATTCATACATTCTGTTTGCTCGAATCTGATGAGTTAAAGAAAAAAAGAAAAAGATAAAAGAACAAAAGAAAAGGAAGAGACTTGTATGTTGACTTTTAAGATTTGCATTTACAGATTACCACCCCAACGCACAAATATATATATATATATACATTCATTTTTGCACATACAAACACACACTCATATATTTATGCACAGATGAATATATATATATATATATATATATATATATATAACCTTGTGTCTGCCTATTCTATCTTTGATTTCTACTTAAGAGAAAGAACTGACAGGAAAAGTCTTACAGACATTTTAAAATGTGGCTGCTATATTTGAAGTTGATCTTCTTTAAGGAAGGTTTGTTACTCTTTACATATAAAGCTTCAAAAATTTGGAGTTTTTTTGTTTTGTTTTTTTGCACTGTGTAATATGGAGGTGTTTTCAGTTAGTCATGCCTCTTCTCTAAATACATAAAAGTTATAATTTCTTCTGTAAATTGTACTCCCACTTGTTCTTCCACCTACTCTTTATGTTAGAGTATATGATTTGTTATTGTGTTAATCATTTTATGATTCACTCCTCTAAAGATGGCCTCAGTTGGGGTGGAAAGTATTTGGGAAAAATACTGCACCTTAATAAATTTATTCCATCCAAAAGTCACCTGACTCATGCAAAAAGACTTGAATAGATCAAAGATAGAATAGGCAGATAAAAATTTTCAGTCCTATTTAATTTAAACATTTAATATCCTCTCTACTATCTTATCATTCTCCTCATTTGCTTTTAAAAAGAAAAACTCAGAAAATGGTCTCTGTGTGAAGAAGTTCTATGGAATAAAAAGGAAGGAAATATCATGCATCCGAATTGGAGTTAAGTGTTTGATTTATCCAACTTTCCACATATTTCTATCATATATATATCTGTACACACACACACACACACACACGCACACATATATATATATCTAGAAGAACCAGGATTATTATATACTAAAGTACATTTGGTAATGACAAAAATTTAATTCATAATTTTCTCCCCAAAAGTGCCAATCATTCCAGGCTCCTGGAGATGGCAATTCTAATCTACTTCTCAATGATAAAACCTTCCTGATCTGTTTTAAGCAAAGATTTTCCAAGTACCTCCAGGAGTGAGTAGGGAGGGAGGAGTTCCACTGCATCATACCCTCATGAATCTTCCCCACTTCAGATGTTTTTTCTCAAACACTCATTGGGTCTTTGGGAATTCAATGTTTGCAAAAGGGTCTGTGGGCAGAATAAATCCTTTTAGGCAAACTTTCAGAGGTTCCAGTCACTCTGTGAGGTCAGACAATTTTGCAAATACCAATTTCATTTTCTTTCTAGACCAATTAAAACTTTCTGAGAACAGAGTTGGGATCCTGTTTAGATCTTTTTGTATCCCAGATGTATTTTGATAATCTTGTGCTATTGCATATTGTTCATTTCTGAAAAAGCTTTATTGTTCCTTCCACTGATGCTCTGTTGATCCTATCTGTTATCTCCAGTCCAGACAATTATCACCTCTTTTGCTAGATTACGTTTTTGCTCAATTGTTTCCCAATGGAATATTCTCTTATTTTAGAATTACACTCGAGGTTCAAGTCTTTATTTTGTTGTTTTGTTCTTCTTGTAATTTTCTGATCGTGCTTTTGCATTATTTCACACTTGTGGTCCATATAGCCATAGCTGATTTTTATAATATTTCAAATCCATCTGGATTACTGAAGAAAAGCATGAGAACCACACTTTAACTAGTCAATCCTGAAAATACTATATGGTTGTAATAAGGTGTCAGGAAATTAGAAATTGTGTCCAGAAGAAAAATATGGCACAGGTTTTCCAGATCTAAAAAATTTGATGAATAAAAGTGTGAAGTTGGTACTGAAATGTTGCCATGAAAGTAAATATATCCTTTATAATTTGGCACCAGAATGAGCAACCTAACTTACTATGTAAACCACTTAATTGCCATGTAACACAAAAAATTGTAGATATTTGGTCACTTGAATCTAACTAAAAGATGTGTTGAATGCAAGCTCACCTATCAATCAACAATGTGAAATGCTGAGTTGTGACTCTTTATCTAGTTTTATTATCATATTTTATATTTGAAATATACTGTGATATTGCACTGCATTGTCATGCATTGAGTTCTGTAAAATCTTTATGGATTAGAAATGCTTTTAACATTGAAATGTAATCATAATTACTAGTATATATAGCATCATATAAAATATTCTTTATTTAGCAAGGAACTAACAGAAGAGAAACTCTGCAAGTTAATCATGAATATCTGAGAGGTGAAAAACTGATAAGTGCTTATCAACAGATTTCCTGTGTGAGAAATCCAGAAATTTTAAAGTATCAAAACCTAAATGAAGCCAAAAATCTGTAAAACTAATAGCTAACAAAAGAAAAAGCCTCAAGTAGTAAAAAAAACATCAGCAAAAAAAACAAGAAAATAAATCATTAAATTAAAAAAAACTCAAGATTCTTTGAAGCCTTTGCAAAGCCTGCTCTTCCGATTAAGAAAAGGCTATTTATGCTGCTTCGCAGATAGTGGTATGCCTGGATTACATATGAGCTGAGTAAGCAAGTCTCCTCTTAAACATGGTACTTCTCTCAAAGCTCTTTTCTTTCTGTTCGTTAGTTTTAAGAACAGGGTAATGTTACTTACCTCCCCTCTTTTATACATTTTAAACTGATATTGAGTAATTTTTTTACAACAATTTTATAAATATATCTTCTTAAATGTATTTAGGAGTTGAATTCTACAAGAATCTAAATAATCTTCTCCTTTTCTTTTTTCATTTTTAGTTCACTTGTGATTGTAGTTCAGGTAAGAAAACAGGTACACAAAGAGCAGAACCACTTATGCTCCTCAGCTTTTTACTTTAAGTTTTTAATGAGTTTGCAAAGTGTTACACTATTCTTTCTTATATATTTTCTGTATATATACACATATATATATATATATATATATATATACATATATATATATATATATATATATATATATATATATATATATATATTTACATACACAAATAGATGCTCCTTTACATTTAGAAATACACATGCACATACACATATATATATAAATATATATGAAAGAGAGTGATCTTTATTGAGATTTGAAAAAATAACACCCAAAATTAAAAAGCAGAAGGGAAATTAAAGTAAAAATTGATAATAATAATAATAATAATAATAATAATAATGATAATAATAATAATGTCTGAAAATGCTTCATTTAAAAACTTAAATGAAGCATAAACTTTTCTCTTAGTTTCTTTGTTCATCTGTGGACAACTTATGATAAGGATCTTGTATATATGCACCTTGTTTAGGATCAAAATATCACTCCATTAAATGAATAAAATGAAAATAATCATTTATATATTCATATATATCTTTTTTTTGCTTAACTTGTATTTATATTTGAAGAAGTATTAATAATTTGATATCCTTCAAAATAATACCTGCAGCACACTCTATATTTAATATTTCATGATTTTAAAATAACAGTGGGATTTCCACGATAACAGATACTACATTCAGATCCTAGGCATTATTTTTATTTAAGGCAGTGTGTACAGATACTATAGTCTGATCCAATGAAGCAGGATCAATGAATATGTAAATAATCCCATAATCTTTTTAGAAACTATGCTTATATATATATATATATATATATATATATATATATATATATATATATATGTATGTGTGTGTGTGTGTGTGTGTGTGTGGGTGTGTGTGTGTAAAAGAAGTTTCCAACAAATTAATCTGAATTGGGTGTTTAGGTTTTTGTTATTTCATATATTAGTGCTCTACAAGTAATGGTCTTCTTCAGAAGATGGATTATGGTTAGAGTGTTGATTGTTTCTAGCTTTTATAGTAAATAGAGTTTTGGTAGGTACATGATCCTTTTTAATTCCAGGATTTCTGTCTGTGAATGTTTTATTGAGGTAAATTGGACTCTGCTGATGTGTTTTTTTTATTAATGAATATACAAGTATGTTCTTGTGTGTGAGTGTGTCAGTGTGTGTCTGTGTCTGTGTGTGCATGTGCCTGTATACATATGCATACATGCACTTACATCCATGTCTATTCACACCCATACACACATATATTTTCATGGTTATTTTTTTTCTTTTGTCTCTCTTTCTCTCTGAGTTTAAGTTTGTGAGAACATATTTGACTCCTCAGATCGATATATTTCAATGTAGACTGTGTGTGTATATGTTTGCATTTGTGAGTGTATGCCTGAAGTTTGGTTCTGCTTTTGAGCATGTGTGTGTGCGTGTGTGTGTGTGTGTGTGTGTGTGTGTGTATGTGTGTGTGTGTGTGTGAAGTTAGGGTCTGTTTAATGTAGGTTTAAATTTATCTATGAAGTTTTTTTATTTCCTTATTTGGAGTGATCATCAGACTGGTATGTTGGTATTGTTTTAAAGTTTCCATTGACGCATTCATAAAGGTGTTTTGATACATGGATTTTTCGATTTCTGATAAATTAATGTTGTTTTTATATAAAAAGACTCTTTAAATCTGAGCCTGAGTGCAGCCTACATATAACTTTTTATAGTTGCAGCATTTGATTATGTGTTTTTGAATTGCATCTTTGATTTCTATTTATGATGAATGTTATTTTGGGGTTTTCAAAAGTATAGGATTTTCCTTCTATGGTTGTATTACATACTCCACATCTTTTATTGCCCAGTCAGCTGGAGGTATTGAATACACTGACTGCTTCTCTGCAGTGAGGTAAGACCCTTCACAACAAGTGTCCTGGATATGAAATTAAACAATCTGATGGTGAGGTTCCAGTAAAGCTGGACCTTTGGGGAATGCAGAGTACCGCTTGATTACCATAGCTCCCAGGTCTACTCTGGCCCAGAGTGGTAGCACCTAAGAGGGCCCTATCTATGGGTCAAATAGAACTAAACTGTGTACTAATGCAAACTCAGTTTTTTGAAATAGAACTGTTTTAGACTTTGAAACTGCATACTTAGGTGAAATAGAACTGTTTTTAAATAGAACTAAACCATGTATTTATGCTAAACTGAATTGTTTGAAATAGAACTGTTTTGTGCACTTATACTAAATTGAATTGTTTGAAATAGAACTCTTTGACATTTTACTGAACTGTTGTGATATTTAACAGTTTGTAAACAAAAACTTTACTTATACTAAACTGTATTTTAAATCTAATTTGGTATTAAATAACCCGAAAAGGGTCAATATGCCATAAAAGAAAACAATCAACTAACCAACCACATCTTTTATTTTTGCATTTTGAGACTCCATGCATTGTGTGTTCCTAAAATTTAAATGAAGTTAGTGTGTGTTTTAAATTAATCAGAAAAACTCAATTTGAAGTGAAATGCCAATAGCCTTGTTCAGGTTTTCAGCTTGGGTTGCTGATTTCATTTCCAAAGATCATAGTTGGTATACTAAGTGTGTCTCTTAAAAAATTTCAAGAACACAAATTAGAAAAGGATCTGTCAGTCAGATAGTACATAGTTGAGGACAAGTAACAACATAAATTTTGCCTCTAATGACCCCCGACTCCTATTGGGGGTGGTTTATAAGTTGTTTGAAAATAAATATTCCTTCATTAACATGGAAATACCACTTCCCATCTCCTAGTATTTGAGACTGAGAATGGTCCAGAGGGAGGTTGCAATGCCAATCATAGAGTAACTGGTATTTTTTTGTGATCATGTGTCTGACTTTCCCGATATGAAGTTATCATCTCTTTATCTCATCTTTGTCTCCACCTAGTTTCTCCAAGAGCCCAGTGCACTACACACTAGTTGAAATAATAATCAACGTTTTCATTCTTTGCATAGTTTCATGATAAACTGCTCTGTATGTTACCAAATTTTTCCCATTGTCTTTTCTGCTACTCTGAATCACTTTTACTTTAAATAAGATGAATGAAAAAAAAACAAATTGATAAAGAAATATTAGTAGGAAAAGATGAATTTTACTGTGAGCAGTTTGTGAAAGACCAGTAATTGAAAATGATTAAAAAAATAATTTCACATCATCAAAAAAAAAATGTACTCAGTTATGCAGGAAAAATGATTTTATGCATATATTCATTCTTAGTTCTTTTTTAATTGGTTTTATTTAAAGATTAGAAAAAAAGATGTTCAAAAAATGATGGCTTCAAAAACTGCAAATCAGTATGGGTTTGAAATTATTGATTTGTAATCCATTGCATATTCCATGTGCAGTGATCAAAGTTACATAAGTAAATGTAGATAAAATTAAATACAAGATTGTATATCTTGAAAGATCATTATAGAGGATTGGCCGTGTGTTCCATTTAAGTTCTAAATGGAATTCAAAGCAGAAAAGAAACTGCTACTCACCATCACATATCTACACAAATTTACATAGGCACATAGACCTTTGGTATATATATATATATATATATATATATATATATATATATATATATATATATATATATATAGACACGCATACACAAAGATATGTATATATATATGTGTAGTATGTATATATAAAGGCTGACTCAAACGTGATCAAAAATACGTTTCTCAATTCTGATTTTAAGTTAATTATGTAATGCTTATTTATGAAATTTTGTATATATATATATATATATATATATATATATATATATATAAGCCTCACCTACAAAACGACAAATAACTGAATATTTCTGTTATGGCAACACACTACCATTTCTTATAAAACTAGAAAAACTAATTTCAATTTCTGTGTTAATTTCTGTGTAGGTGAGGCCCATACAAAGGTGAGTGGGGTGCAGCAAATCTAAGCTAGGCTTAAATTTTTTTGAAAGAACCTCTTATATATATGCCATACATGCAAATATTATTTATAAATTCATGTATATAGCATATATCATTTTAGAAATATGGCTTATCACATTTAGTCTAGTGGTCTCTTCCTCTACCACTCGTTCTCTTTTTCAATTCCCCTCCCCCACACACAAATACACACACTTTGGTGTATATATATATATATATATATATATATATATATATATATATGATAGCTGTGAGTAAATAGTTTTACTCAAAAATTATTTTAGTTGTGTTTCAAATTTGACTTGGGCGAATATTTTCATATATATATATATATATATATATATATATATATATATATATATATATATATATATATACATATATATATATATTTGCTTTAAAAACAATAAATTTAGAAATAGCATTTATATATATATATATATATATATATATATATTTATATATATATATATATATATATATATATATATATATATATATATATATATATATATGTGAGAAGAAACGAGTGTATATATATATATATATATATATGTATATATATATATATATATATATATATATATGATATATATAAATATATCATCATCCTCATCATCATGTTGCGCTGCTAGCATATATATCCCTGACCCTCTCTTGCTAGTCCTCTCTATTTTTCATCGCTTCTGGTCGGTTCTCAGGGCTACATCCCGTATCCTCATAAAGCTGCTGTATGTAGGTTCGAGCAGGTCATCATGCTTTTGCTCGGTCATATGAGGGGTCCGTAGGAGAGCATCACTTATCAGTTCATCCCTACTTCTCCAGTAATGTCCTGCATATCTGGTTCATCTAACTTTGATAGTTTTCATGATGGGTGGTAGTTGGTCATACAGTTGGGGCTTTGTTGGGTATTGCCTCCAGGACTTGTTCACAATTGCTCGCAGCATTCTTGTGTAGTTGCCATCAAGCTTTTTCTCCATACATTTAGTTAGCGTCCATGTAGTGCATCCATATAGCTGTATTGTCACAACTGCTGCTTGGAAGAAACTGCGTTTCATTTTATCGGTCTGGTCTGATTTCCATATGACCGATAGTCTATTGATAGCTGTCCATGGCTTTGTTAGCCGCATGTCAATGTGTTTTTCAGTTGATGAGACACTGCTTCCAAGGTAGGTGAACATGTCTACAAGTTTAAGAGAGCTACCGCCTAGTGTAGAAATGTCACCTGTTTGATTAAAGCACACATATGCATGCAATATATGTGAAAGTATTTTCCTGGTCAAATTTGAGACTGATTACACAATTGAAAAAATGTATACATATGGGAATACTAAAAACTGATTACACAATTAAGAAATCTTTCAATGAAAATATTTTCACATTACTCATATATATATATATATATATATATATATATATATATATATATATATATATATATATATATGCGTATGAGTGCGTGTGAGAGTATTTGAGTGCTTATTTTTTTAAACCATGCTCTGTAAACATGTGTAACAATAAATATTGAGTATTTACAATATGGACAGATAAAGATTCTATTTTTTTAGTTCTTTTGTTGGCCTATACTTCACTTTTTAGATCAATAAGCTGTGGTTGCCCAAAACATTGTCAGCAGATAGGGAATTTTTCCTTCTCCTCCTACGACTTCTGGAAAGTATTCACCACTACTGAACATGAACAATACAGAAACCTTTTCTGAAATGCAATGACCTAGTCTTTTGCCTCATAACAATTTGGCTCTTGGTCAGTCAAATCTTTTGTTTTGCCTATAACAGTAGCATTCAATGCATGAAAATGAAACACTTAAGGCTCACTTATTTATTTATGTACCTCTGATCCTGCTATGGACAGCTGTTTTGTAATATTATCATTCTTGTCATTTACTCACCTTTGCTTACCTTGGTACAAGACCTACCTTGTTTCTTAGTAAACCATGTAAAGCATACTCCAGGATTTGAACATTGATTTCTGAGTCAATTTTCCATGATGATAACCATTATATCTTTTGTGTCTTTTGACAGTATCTCTCATTTTTGTCACATTTTATCAATATATATATATATATATATATATATATATATATATATATATATATATATATATATATATATTTGTATATATATATATATTTAAGCATGTGTGTGTGAAAGGAGAAAAAGCTCCCAACACTTAATTTTTAGAAAGCTTGATTAAGTTCATGGTTTCACAGTTTATTATCTGTTTTATTTCATCTCAAATGGACACTTTTTTTTGAGCTTGCTAAAAAGAACTAGCTGGTAGAAATGACTAAATACCTATGTATTAACATTGTTGTTACTACATACTTATCATCCTCATGTAAAGCTTAACTGAATATTTCTATAAGTGTAGATATTTCTTTCTTTGCTCACTACTCTTTCTTTCTTTCTTTCTTTCCTTGTTCTATTTAAAAAATTTTCCCTCTTTTTCTTTAATGACAGTTCTCTTTTTCTTTGCCTATTATTTTTCTCTTTCTTCCTTTTTTTGATCAACTATTTTTCATTGTTCTTTCTTTTTTTCTTTCTTTCTTTCACTTTTCCTTACCTTATATTTTTTTGATATCTGCTCATACAGAAATGCAGGATATGTCTGAGACAGGAAATTATCTTATCATGGATAGTGAAGAATAGAAAAGAGAAAAAAAGGAGTGGGAATTACAGCAACATCTTACACCACACCCTCATAATCACATCAACTTATCTTTCCAGTGACCCCACCCATGTGAGCTTAACCCCTTTCAGATTCCTTACTCCGTCTACCTCTAAACTAAATTACTAAAAAAAGTCAAGGGAAACCTTTTATTCATAAGCAAGTACTTGAAACAAATGAGGAAAAGGCAACAGATAAAATTGGTATATGTCATCTTTAACATTCTGTTTTGTCTGTACCTAAATTTAACACAAGTAACATCCCTGTTTCTCTCCTTCATTCACTAAATACTTTTCTGCTTTCTAGTTCTTTAACATTTTGCTTTCCATGATTCTTTCTCAAATATTTCTCTGTTAAGGCTTCAGTTTTTTTCTTTTTATTTTTCTTTTCTTTCTTTTTTGGTTTCAAATTCTGTTTCATCTGCTTTGATTTCCATCTTAGTTTCTACTTTACTTCTTTCTAGTTTTTTTCCTTTTTTCTTTTTCATCTGTTGTTGTTCATCTTTTTCTTCTTTTTTATACTGCTTCTTGTTGTTCATCACTTTATTTTCAGATATCTGTTGCACATCTCAGAATTATTTATCTTGTCTTCTTCTTCTTCTTCTTCTTCTTCTTCTTCTTCTTCTTCTTCTTCTTCTTCTTCTTCTTCTTCTTCTTCTTCTTCTTCTTCTTCTTCTTCTTCTTCTGTGGTTCATTCATTATCTCTTTTACTGTCATCCATTCTTTCTTTTCCTGTCATTCATTGATTTTTTTTAATGACATTCATTATTTCTTTACTGTCATTCATTCCTTATTTCACTTACTGTCATTCATTCATTATTTATTTATTGTCATTCTCATTCCTTATTTCACTTACTGTCATTCATTCATTATTTATTTATTGTCATTCAGTTATTTTTTCTTTATTGTCAGACATTTTTTTCTTTTACTGTCATTCATTAGGTCATTCTTTGACTCTCATTCATTCATTCTTTTACTGTCATTGATTTATTTTCTTGTTTGCTTTTTCATTTATTCTTTCAATATTCTATTTACTGTCATTCATCCATTCTTTATTTACAGTCTTTCGTTAGGACTTTCTTTTACTGTCATTCATTCATTCTTATACTATCATTTATTAATTTTATTCTTATTCTGTCTTTCATTCTTAAATCATCCATTCATCTTCCTTCATCTTTAACCATTCGCATATTTTTCTTCTTCTGCCATTCATTGATTCGGTTTTTTTATCTTTCATTTTTTATTCTTTTTCTTTCATTCTCTTCAGTCATTAATTTTTCCTTTCTTATTTATTATTCTGTCAAGTTTTGTACATGCTATCCTCCTCTTTTTCTTATTTACTTTTCTTCTTTCCCTCAATCTTTTCTTCTTTCCCTCAATCTTTTCTTCTTTCACTATAGTTTTCACTACTATCACTTCTACCTTCTTGTACTTTTTTCTCATTCTCTCCCATTTAAGACAAATTATCTGAAGTTTTTCTGTATTCAAAAAAAAAAAAATCCTTTTTCACTCCTCTTTTTTAGCTCCTCATTTCCTTGTCCCAAATTCTTTCTCCTGCTTCTTCTTTCCTCAACTTACTCCTCCTTCCTTATTGACACAACAGCATCTTCTTGCCTCTAAAATCATCTTCCTAAAAGCTGAATATGATCCTCCCCTTCCTTTACCTTCATTCCTTCTTGTGTGAATCAGAGGCCTAACCTAAAAGAGCCTGAGACTTTCAGGATGCTGAAGACAATATCAGCCAAAGGTATAACTCCAAAAACGAAGAGAACTAGCCAATGATAATTACAACCTTGGAAACAATCAAAGAACACACAGTAGTAAAAGAAAAAGAACAAAATGTGAAAGACAAGATAGAAAGACAGAGCAACTTAGATTTTGGCATACCAATACACAATTGTATTCACATGTTTACCAAACAGTAACCTTGAAAACTTTTCCATTGCATCTCTGATACTTTTCCACTGTGCCTGACCAGCACAATACAACTTCTGTCCAAGACTTAAGCAGAAAAATGGTTTTAAGCTGGGAATGTCTGATATGAGAGTTATGGCATTTCTTCTTTTTTTTTTACCTGGGGAAGTGGGAAGAAAGAATGTAGTCAATGGAGGTAAGGTTTGAGTGCAAAGTTAAATAAATGGGTTTGTGGCTTTTATGAAAAGAAGACCAACCTTAAAACTAAACCCAAGTGATCAGGCTACTAATCTGTAAAGATTAAAGAAATGTGAATGAAAAAAATATCACCAATAAATTAATAATTAGATAAAAGATGATTAAGAATTTGATATGTATGATGCACACACACACACACACACACACACACATATATATATATATATATATATATATATATATATATATATATATATATATATTGGGGGCAATTAAAAAATATTAACAATTTTATAGGAATTACTTTGTGATTTTAAATTATTCACCTGGTCACTATTTCTGTCAACACATTACTCGAATCTTCTCCTGGTGATCTTTATCAGATCTGATCTTTTAAAAGAGATACTCCCATAGAAAATTTAACATTTTTTTATTTGCCTATGGGAGATGCAAAGAATGTTTTGACAGGAATAGTGAACATGTGGAGACTGAAATTATAGAGATACTCTCATAAGGGTTATAACAATTTTTCAAATATATATATATATATATATATATATATATATATATATATATATATATATATATATATATATATAAATATATTGACATGAATATATTTACAAACATATATCTATATAAGTATGGTTATTAAAAATATCTATGTATACATATGAGCGAATAAATAGATATTGTTAAGAAAAAAAAGAAAGTAGAAAGTTCCATAAGGTTAAAGATTATCTTTATGATATTGATATTCAGCTTTTTAAATCGTATTATTGTACTTGTGACTGGAGAATAGACACACACACACACACACACACACACACACACACACACACACACACACACACACACACACACACACACACACAACATATATATATATATATATAACCTAAAAAAACAATAACTAACATTTTTACGACTGTTACTAAAAGTTTCCTGTAAAATCTGTTACAATCCTGAGAGAAGAGATCAATAATTATAGCAACATGATCAACAATTGAATAACTTTTTGTCAGCTACTTATTGAGATGTACACTAGGACCAAAACTACCATCAAATTCATGTAAAATTGAATTTGATCAGTAAAATCCTAGCATCAGTCCTAATTGGTTGATTCCTAAGATATCTGAGAGAGAAATGTATTATCTTTTACTTCACCATAAATGTTATGATAACCACAAAATATCTTACATATAAAGTGGCAATCACTGCAGCTCTGAGAGGAGTTGTATTCCCCTTAACCTTAAATTTAGTAAAAGATGAAAAAATACATTAAAATTTTCATTTGATCTCAGTTAACTAAACAAATATATGATAATATTATATTTTCATCATTCTTTTTATTTTATTTACAATAAGACTTTTGATCAATATTTCAAACTTTATATTTAAGAAATGTAAGTGATAAGATAAAATGTTCGCCCTAAAAATTGTTTTGGTTTTAATAGTTAAGAAAAATAACCCGAAAATATAATTAAAAAAAGATAAATTGTAAAAAATAGAATAAACCAAATATTCATCTAATAAGTAAAATTTGATTATATATTCTATTCTTCAACTTCCCTAATATTGCTTTGGTTCATATGCTATCATTTTTTTAAAGATATAGTTGGTTGAGTCATTAATAATTTCTGTTTTAGTAAAATTCAAATTAATCTTGAATCATTTAACAATGAATTAATTCCAATCAGCATCACTCATATTGACATCCCTCTTCTGCACTTTGAAGGAAGCGACTAAGCTGTAAATCTTCACATTCTAACACCTGATTGATTGAGTGCGTGTTATCCTACCACTATTAAACATAGAACTTTTTTCTACTTTTAATTCCATATCAACACATTTATACAAATCCAACAATTTGAACTTTTTACTTATTTGTTTTCACTACAATTTAAAATTTCTACGTGTCTTGGTGTTCTTTGTTTTTGCAACTGTGTTTTCGTTCTTTCCTTGATATACGCTGATATAACAGGCATTATTTTGTATTGCATCTTGCTTTTGGTTGTTTGTTGATTCTTTTTAAATAAAATTCAGCTAATTCTCTTGAAGCATCTTGATCAAGTTCTGATGAACATCCTGCTTTGGGCTCATCTCTCTCATTAAAGTATCACCGGAATGAAACTTTTTAAACTAGTTTTGACCTTGGTGCCCAGTGATGACACTTTGGCCATAAACAGAAGAAAATTTCTGTAGCCTTTTTTGCTTTTGTCAAACTTCAAGGTCAAATATCTACTTTCAGTTCATTGATTTTTGGGGTATGAGATCATGATGCGTACTCTCACTACTGAAATAAAAGTGAGCAATGAAGGCATTCTTTAATCAGGTAATTTCCACTTGCATCTAAGACATGGAAAGTTTGAAATGCATAGCTAGAACTTGCTTTTAAAAAACGGAAATTCTTTAGACTCAACCTAATGTAACTAAATATTTTCAAATAATAATCTTTAAAATTTATAGGAAAAAATTATTACAGGCGAATTTTTTCACCTTAAAAGAATTCTTCGAAATTGTGATACGTATTGACATCTGCTTAGGGGTGAATAAAATTTTAATTGGGTTAATAAAGCTAAAGGGTCCACAAGCAAATCAATCACTATTTTCTTTTTACTAAGGGTCGCTATAAACAAAATTCCTGGAAATTAGGTATGTACAAAAACACGCACCAGCTAAAGCACCATTTTTTTATAACCTCAAATCGGCTAATTATCGGATTTCAATTAAACATTTGGAATTTAAATCAATAGGAGATAAGATTTCTTTTAAAAGATATTTTCCCACAAAATTCTGAAGACAATGTTTTTTTAATTCCATGAAAAATTAGACGTTGCTTATATTATTTGTTCATGTAAATGGCAAATTTTTTAAATGAAACAAATGGCAAAATAAGCTAGAATATTGGTCTTCTTGGCATTTCTTTTTTACTTTATTAGTTTTCTTTCCTTAATTTTCTATGAATGTATTTAATAAAAAAGAAAAAAATTCAGTTAAATTTCTGTTTTGTTTTTTGAGGTTTAAGATTGACACCCAAAGATTAATCTGCTGGTGACTTGGATTTTGTTAATTAAAAAAAGACCTACAGAATAAATGATTTAGACTGATTATATAAAAAAGTATCTATCTAAATAATTCATGGCCCAGTCGGCTGGGGTTGCAGAATACACTAACTTCAACTCTGCAGGGGAGTGAGACTTCCCCAACGAGAGTCCTGGCTATAACACTAAACAATTTGATGATGAGGCTCCAGTAATGCTGGAATTTTTAGGAATACAGAGTACCCCTTTATTGCCAACACTCCCTGGTCCACTCTGGCCCAGAGTGGTCGCTCCTGATCTCATCTATGGATCAAATAGAACTAAACTGTGCACATGCTAAACTGACTTGTTTGAAATAGAACTGTTTATATGTTTAAAAATGGATTTGGCATTAAATAACCTACGATGGTTGAAATGCCATAAAACCAAACTAAACTACGCCAAACCAAATTAATTCAATTCTAAACTTTTTTTCTTTTTGCTTTTTTAGTTTGGTGTTTTAGTGGACCATCTTTTTTCTGTGGACACTCTCAGAAAAACCTATGTAAAAACGTCACTTTACCAAGAATTTAATAACATAAAAAAAAACATGGATTATTAGGCTTTTGATATCCACATAAACATATGATTTTTTACATGAGTCCAGGAAATCATAGTCTTTTGCCTTTGTCCATTGTATGTGTACTATCTAGGTCATATTTATGAGAAGCAGAAGAACCAACTATTAAATTCGCTTGTGGAGACCTATGCATTTTCATTCATTACAACTGTGAATGAGAAAATATTTTTTGATTAGCAATGTACCAGTGATATCAACTATTTTAATGAAAAAATGACTGATCATTTTGTAATGGCTAGAACCTGAAAAATGGATTTTATATTTAAAATAATTTGATCAATCAGTAAATATATCAAATCTTAAGATAATGGATATTATATATCTATTTGATTGTTATAAAAACTGTTACCATTGATATCACCTTAGTTATTTATATCATATTCTCTATGAGCTCATCATTATCATCATGTCACACTGCTAGCGCAGATCTCTCTGACCCTTTCTCACCCCCTCTTTCTATCGTCCATTGCTTCTGGGAGGTCTTCTAGGATACATCCTGTATCGGCATAGAGTTGTTGTATATAGGTTCTAGCAGGTCACTCTACCTTTGCTCGTCCATTTGAAAAGGTCGACAGGAGTATATCGCTTACGAGTTCATTCTTACTTCTTGTTGTACTCCCTACATAATGGACTCGCCCTCCTCCATAAATACATATCAACGGAGCGTCAGAATAGTTGACCAGACCCATATGACACAGTCATGTGAGATATCACTAGATGAATGGTCGCTACCCCACTGGACTCTCAGCTTCCCATGAACTAACAACTGTTTGACCAGGTTCACTTGTATCTTGTTCCAGTTACTTGAATATATCTGTTTTCCTATCAACCTTTTTTGTGTTCCCATGTCTTTCTTTTGCCAGCATCACTACACTTCTCTAGCAGTGTTTCACATATCTGGTTTGTCTAACTTTGATACTTTTTATGATGGGTGGTAGATGGCCGTACAGCTGCTGTTTTGTTGGGTATTGGCACTAGGACTTGTTCAATACAGTTTACAGCATTCTTGTGTAATTGCCATCAAGCTTTTTTTCCATATGTTTAGTTAGCGTTCATGTAGTGCATCCATATAGCAGTATCGATATGACCGCTGCTTGGAAAAAACTGTATTTTATTTTATTGGTCAGGTCTGACTTCCATATGACTGATAGTCTCTTGATAGGTGTCCATACCTTTGCTAGTTGCGTGTTGATGTCATTCTCGGTTGATGAGGTGCTTGCTTCCGAGGTAGGTGAACTTGTCCACTAGTTTCAAAGATCCCCCTTTCGTGTGGAGATGTTTTCTCTTTGACATGTATTCTGTATTGTCTGCATTTTATATGAAGACTGGAACAAATTGTGTTTTTTGGCTTTTTTTTGTTCCTTATTAATATTTTCTTAAATTGTAAGCTCTACATTTTCTGTCTAAAGCACATATGCAGTTCGTGTGTGTGTGTGGAATAATATAATAATTATAATCTGCCTAGATTACGTCAATATATCTAATCAAATAAAAAAGACAAGATACAAACGATATCCCCCAGAGACAATGACATTTGTAAACAAGGCAGATGATCTAGCACTTCTCACAATTACACCTACCCAAGTCGAATCACTACTGCAAAGCCTGGTGCAATCAGTCAGAGGCATTCTGTACATGAATACCAATAAAACAGGGTTCAAGAGTTTTAAACAAAGAGGGGACATCCCCACTTTTTACATTGTTGTACCAGTGCTGGCTGAGCAGCAAGGATTTATCCATCCGGATATGGGTTAAATTGTGCCACAAATCATCTACAAAGATGACTTTGGCATTGAATAACTGTTATTAACCATTAAACAAAGAAACCAAACTAAATATAGTTTCATCAATATTTTTCTTTTTTCTGCCTTTTGGGGATAGTACCCTTACTAAAGTATTAGCATGCATCATTACATCAACAAACTGCATAATGGTTAGTAGCTCAATTTCAATCTGAAATGTCCGCTTGTATTGTGTTCATCCTTCATCACTGACATACCAATATTTAGATCAACATATACATAGATAGTAAAGTAGATATAGATATTTAAACTTTTCAATAGATAGATAGATAGATTGAGAGAAACTGATAGATAGATAATCATTCAAAATGAATTTGAAGTATTTATTTTGTAAAACTGTTTACTGTGACTTTAAGTTTCATGCAACAATTATGAAAGGGGCTGAATTACTGAAGTAAGAGGTGCCTGAAAGTCAGACATAGAAGTAAAGCTTCTGTTTTTCATTATAATTTGGCGCCTCTTTCAAATACTGAGCACTTTTTATCTATTGCTAATAACTACAAACAAAATTACATTCTCAGTCTGTCTGTCTGTCTGTCTCTCTCTCTTTGAATATATAACATAAATTTGGTAGAAGATAGACAACCACAATTAGCATGGCAGACAGTAAATGAAGTAAGCAGAAAGGAAAGCACCACTGAAGCAAAACCAAAAACTACCAGTCAAGAACAAAGATTTCAGAAGTAGAAAAATATTTCAAGATTCTACAATTAATGTACCAAAAAATTATTAAGAGACCGTTAGACATCAAACTTTGGCAGTTTACAGAGGAAGAACTTGACCCAATACTGAAAAAAACTGCGGAAAAGCTGCAGGCCGGAACAAAATACCTCCTGAAGTAAAGAGAACAAGAAATTAGACATCAAACTCCTGCAATTATGTGATACTGTGCATAAAAAACACAATAGAGAAATGAACGAAAAGCTACCTCGGAATCATTAAGAACTATAAAGACATAACTCTGACTGATCTTACGACTAATGTTTATAAAGCCCAACTTCTCAATTAAATCCGACCTGAAGTCAAGAAAATTCCAAGAAAAATTAGGATAGCTTTTGGAGAAATCGACCCACTGCTTCATAGATTCTGATAATATGTTGTATCATTGAAGGAATAAGAGAAAAAAATTGATCGTAATACAATCGTTTGTAAATTTCATCAAGATATATGATTCCATTCACAGAAGAAAGATGGAACAAATACTAGCAGTATATGGTCTTCTCAAAGAAACTATAACTACTATAATGATGCTCGTAGAGCAACAATTCTCTCATCTGATGGTGACTCCAATATTTACAACATTATTGCTAGAATATTGCAAGGAGACACATCAATATTATATATGGCTTAAATCAGCCGAGATTATGTTCTACAAATGCCAATAAATCTAAGAAATTGGTTTTACATTTTATAAAATACAAGAAACGGAGCTCATAAAGAAGCCATCTGCACTTTCAGTGGTAAGCCTCTGAAATTAGCAGACCAATTCACATGCCTCGACAGCAATATCTCATCAACTGAAAATGATGTCTACTTACGCATAGCAAGGACAAGGATTACTATTGAAGGACTTGCCAATCATAAGGGAATCTGATGTCACAGATAAAATAAAATAGGATTTCTTCCAAGCTGTGGATGTTTTGGTATTACTGCAAGGATGCACCACCTGGATTCTAAAGAAACGCATGCTTGATGGGAGCAAGACAAGAATTCTATGACCTGGAAGTAATGGCCCACAACATAGCTTCAGACTGGTCTCTTACATCCATTCCATCTCACAAATCATCCAAGTAAGATGAACAAGACAGGCTGGGAACTATTGGTAAAGATGAACTCATGAGCAACATTCACTTATGGACTCCTACACATGAACATGACAGTGTTGATTGTCGAGCAAGGCCTTACATACATAAGCTCTGTGTGGACTATGGATGTTCCACCCAGAAAAAATGGATGATAAGGATGGATGGCAAGAGAGAGAACTTTGTATCATCAGCACAACCTGATGATGAGGATGAGGAGGATATATATATATAAATATATATATATTATGAAACTTTAATGCGGACAGTGTTTTTAATCAGCAAAATATATTGGTTTATGCACAAAATACAGAGCAATAGCATAATATCTTTAAATATAGTATAAAATGAAAACTGGATGAGAATTAAAGTTTCACCAGACCAATCCTCAGATGAGCTAGTATCAACACTGACTCACCTGAAGACCATCAATGTGAAACTCATGTATTTTTTATCCTGCTTTTATTCTATTTCATTGTTAAAAATATTATATATATATATATATATATATATATATATATATATATTGTTACATGCTGATGTTTTAAAATTTCATGTTTTCAGATTTTTCAGAACTTTGTAAAAACTAATCCATGAGTAATTTCTCCCAGCATCAAATTTATTACAAAATGATAGGATTAATAACTGACCAAATTGTTCTGAAGATGCGGCTATGTCTAGATAGCTACTCAGCTAGTCATCACTGCTGTACAATAGACTCTGTCTTTTTGATGAGAAGAATCTGCTGCTTAGCAAAGAAAAATTCTTTTTAAATTCAAAATGGTTACAACAACAAAAATGTATAACCTGATAAGATATATCTCTGCTTTATTTATTGTTTGTATCTTCTTTTCCTTGTTTCCTTTTGCTAGGTTTTTAATATAGAATTCTTTTTTTTTTTTTTTCAGCTTTAATGGGTAGAAATGAAGTAGGATTGACAAAGGAGAAAAAATGCCTGCACATTTATATAGTTCCTAAACAATTCCATGTCTGTTTTATAAATGTTTTAGAAAAAATTTAGAGAAATTTAAAAGAAAGATAGGAAATTTGACTAATCCTCTACCATTTAGACTTATGTCAGAGTATGGTGTCTGTTTGTAGCTAAGTCTCATTCTCATCTTCATGAATGATGCAGCAAAAAGTAACATGTGCCACAAATGTTGATGAATAAATTGGAGGGTAGTATATTCCCTATTTAGCCAAATGAAAGTGTTGGAATAATCTGAAAATCTAAATTTCTATCTTATTTTATTGTATAAGTTAAATCATTCTTTTTTTGTTCTTTATATTTTATTTGAAGACACACTTAGTGTAACAGATATTTTCACTGGAAGTAGAATCAGCAATCCCAGTTCAAATCCTTGATTCTACTGTTTGCATATCACTTCATGCTTAATGCCCTTGGGAAAGACATGAATCCATCTGTTATCCTCTTCACTATGGGTTAATAGGAAGGCTGACTGTCTTCTTTAGGCTTGGTTAGCAACCAATCTAGAAGAAGGAAAACTCTGAATTCAAATGAGCTTTGCTTTGCTTATTCACTTTGTATCACATCCTGCCCATGGCATAGGGGCTTGGTGAATACATTGATATTTTACTATTTGACATTCTTTGAGTATCAATTTGCTAAGGAAAGGGAATATATTCAAAATAGACTTGTATTCTGAAAACACTTGACTTCTGTAGAAACATTTGACTTTCCAAACTGTCTTTTTTTATTCTCATTCAGGTTTCATTCTAAACTTTACTAATCTATCTATCTATCTATCTATCTATCTATCTATCTATCAATCTATCTATCTATCTATTTGATTTAAGAAAAAGAATTTCATTATTTTGTTTTGCAACAACATTTTTTGATATATAAAAATATCTTACTGAGAATGTATTATAATGATTTTTAGAAGCTTCTAAGGTATTTTGTTTGGATAGAAGATAAAGTTTTGACTTTGTTAAAAAGAACTCCTAATGTTTTGAAAAAAAAAAGAATATTGAAAATAATATATTCTAATCAAGTAGAAATAATGTTAAAATTGAAACTATCCCTCATGCATACATATGCAAACATACACACATGTAGCAATATTTAAGATGTAACCTTTGTTATACATATAACCTCAAGGTTTCAGTTTGCATTCTATCAATGTATTTTTTAGATTTAATTGTCTTCAGTAAAATATACATGTTTTTATCCAGCCCCTATGGATTAGACACAAGATCATTTGTTAAGCAGTGTGAAGATGGTTTGAATCTAAAGATTTTTTTCAATACTTAATGAAAACATCTTAATTTTCATCAACACATCCAGTATGACTTGTTACTTCCTTATCTCTAAAATGTGTCTGACACACAAGCTTAAGATTGTTTATAGAATTTTATGTTTCCAAGGGGTCTCTCATCTCAATATTAAACAGCTTTATTGGTGCTTATTTTTGGTGATCTAGCAGACACAATTAGTCACATTTCCTGTAAAACTTATTTTTTACAGTTATAGTTTCCTATTTCCTCATTATATATAATTATATCAGGTAAATATAAGTACGGCATGTCATTGCAAAGGTAAGCAAATAATGCTGTCATGATTTTGCAGGTGGAATTAGAGATAATTAACAGGAATTAAAGATTGAATTAAATGCTTAACATTATCTCTGAAACAGCGACTGAATTTTTTCATGTTTCATAATTTTTTTATTCATAAAATATGAATTGAATTAAAATTTGTGTTGTCATTATTTAGTTATTTAGGTTAATGTCATTTTTCAAGAATTATGATAAGTCATAAAATCAGTTGAAATAGAATTAAAACAAAATTTTTTCAATAATTTAAAAGTAAAGTTGGTGACTGTAGTCAAGGCTGAACCGAAGGCTCCGTTTTCAATAGCTACTACACCGAGATGTAGGGGAGGGCGTTACTCCTTACCCAGGATTGCTCCACTTTACCCTTGATACATACCTTATATTGCTGAATGTTAAGCAAGGAGATATCAAGTACCATTTTTAAAGTCTTTGGTATGACGCGACCTGGGATTGAACCCAGGTCTCCCGGACCACTGGCGAACACCCTACCCACTAGGCCAATGACCCGGTTACTTTTCAATAATTACTTTGAGCAAATAATATTGAAAAATGCAATACAAATAGATGCACTCTCTCTTTCACCAAATCAGAAGTAGCTGAAGGTTCAGCATATTTCTGACTATAGTCTTTATCACGATTTACTCCATGTTTGATCAGGAAGTATCATATTTATTTTGAAAAGTAATTATTTATAATTCAATAAGATTATTGGTGATTTTTTTGCATTAGATACAGATTTTCTAAGGCGAATATCTGCTTATAAGTTTCAAAAGACTATTATGAGATATAAATCAGTGAGTCTCTCAAAAGTGTGCCATGATACAACTGAAACAGTTTATATATTGAACTTAATAAATAAAAATATCTAAAATTTTATATAAAATAACTTTTACAGTGTTAGTATTCATACTTTAATTCTTAGGAATTAAAGCTTCTGATAAGTAATATAAAATACTTTATTGTAGCCAACCGACCACTCACATAAAAAATCCCTGCTTGAAAAAAGCAAAATCATTTATGTTGTCGGTGAACAAAATTTTTAACCACTACCAGAAGTGAATGCTGGTATCAACATAGATAACATTGCCAAGTTCTTGTCAGGTAAATTTTCCAGTATCAACTTGGACTATTTTCAAGAACAATTTACTCGAAAATCCATCTCGAAAGTATTGTCAAACTGTTGACCACTGCAGGTTGTATTTGCAAGCTTCTTTTTGCTGTATTATGATTTATTTCAATATTATACAAAATTAAAGGAAAGCTTCCTGTACATGTGGATACCCAGCAAATACATGAACGATCCCTTTCTGATATAAAACTCGGCAGTCACTGATGGTTAGTTTCCTTTAGCAGCTATCAGCTGCCTTAAGGCAAAAGGAATTCATAACCTTTCACTTGTCATTGCTCCTCTGACCAATTGCTTTACCACAGCCATCAGCAGCCAATGCAGCAGTTTTGCCAAATCCACAGAGCCCTTTTCACAGAGCCCTTTGCCTCTGTACTCAGACATCTCTACCAGGCCATTTGCAGGAGATGCATAGGTCCAGCCTTTTACTTGCCTGAAACTTTCCATTTGTTTAGTCCTTTACAGGTCTAAAACCACAAAAGTCTTTTACAGTCTTTTTCTGGATTATAAATCTTGCTTATCCTCTTTAATTCTTTTTAAGGATTTTTTGCCTAAACCACTGGGATGATGATGCAGCAGTCAGCCATATGCCACGGACACTCAGAGCAAAGGATCAGTCCATAAGTAGTCAACACTGCTGGTAAACAGTTTGAAACCAAAATCGACTATACCCCTGGTTTATCACCACTTCAACAATTGGGGAATTGATCACCTGACTTCTGAGACCTGACACATCAGCCTCTCCGACCGTCTACAGATACCTGGCTACACAGTAACAATTATAACCTGCCTAGAGCATCAATATCTTTGAGACACTGTTGTCAACAACTATCAGATTGTTGAGTCTATACTTTTGACACCAACATAGACTGCATTCGTCAGTATGGAATATATACCAACAGCATGGACAGTAGTCAGCCGCAGGCAGTCTGCACACACACACACACATATTCTTCATGTATGATTCACCAAATAAAATAAAAACTTGGTATTTCAAATCTAACCTTCTCATTTTTTGTCATCCTTGTCTAGTCTATGTCACATTACTTCACTTTCTTTCCAAAAAGTTTGTGGGATCAATTTATTTATTGTTCCCGTAACAACTTCAAGAAAAATTAATATCTTTGCACATACCAATTATGGTCCAGGAATTGCATGTATGAAAATATGAAAGTATTCTGCCCTATTGTTTGTGCTTATGCTGACAATATCCACAACTGAGATGTTAGAACCCACCACAAGAAGACTTGTCTTTGGTATGACTAAACTTCACGCTGTGGTTAAGCACCAAGACTGTCACACTGGTAAGTTTAGAGTACTCCTTCATTGACATTACCCTCAAGTTTACTCCATCCTAGAATGGTAATATCTGTTAGGACATCATCTATGTATCAAATAGATCTGTTTGAAAATTGTTGAATAGGAATTCTTGATATCATATAATGGTAAATCATTTGTATTAAGAAAAACTTTGAAGCTACAATTGTTTATTAAAAATTACTATTATTAGTTACTTGAAACCATATAACTGTTTGCAAACAAATGATTATAATTAAATAATAATAGTTACTTGAAACTATATATCTGTATATTAATTAATATTAGATAGGAATACTTTAAAAATAATCTATGAGGAAAGTCTCAGTGCCAGAGTGGCTATCATGTTAGGCAATAACATTGAAGTGAGTTTTATTTCTAGTTTTACTATTACACAGAGATATTTAGACTAATCCACTAGGGAAAAGGTATGAATTCCTTTATTCCCCTCTTAACTAATGTCCTTCTACAAGCAGACTTAAGCATTAAATAAACCATGAAGGCTAATGTGCTATTAAATAAAGAAACCAAACCAAACCTTAAAAAGTTCAACTGTGAGCAAATTATTTGTATTAGAGAGGAATACTTGGTATCATATAACTGTGTGCATAAAAATCTCTGAAGAAATAACTACGCAAAAGATGTAAATATAAACAATGGATGGAATTCCCTAACCTCTCGGCATAAAATAACCCCAGATGGGTTGACATGTTATTAAAATCAATCAATCAGAAAGTACTGAATATTTTACTTTGACTTTTTCCCATTGGGAAAAGATTGTTTGAATAATTCTTTGAATGTTAACTTTCTTTTTGTTAACGATAGACAATAACTTTTATCAAGTACCAATCATTTTCAGGATTTTAAGATACATTCTGAGTAAAAATGAATATCAAAATAAAAGATAAAAAGAAACAAGCTTCTCCTATGAAATCAAAATCTCCTGGAAATAGAAAAACTATCTGAATTTTGCCTTTTATTATACAGCCTAGATGCCTACTCATCATTCTGAATTTGAATTAATCATCTCTATCTTCCAAAGAGACTTGTTGAAAGATCTAATATTTTTGTAGATAACTAATGAGACTGATCCAAGAAAGCACAGAAATCCTTGAAAAGAACAATGATGAAAATCAGAGTGGGAAACCTGGAAAGTGAACACATACGAAGTGCGTTAACTCTAAAATTTGATGTTTTGATATTTTCAGTGAGTTCTTGAGTGATCATTAGGAAACATTCAGGAGAGCAAATCACTCAACTATTTCCAGTTAATTTAAGTCTTAGAATGAAAAAAAAAAAAATCAAAAATCAGTTTATTCCACTAAGTGATATAAAATGGCCTCCAAATGTCATGGCATTTTTCTGCTCACAGCAAGAAATAATGGAGGGCTTGATAGTCCAGATACTCATTCATTCATCCAGTTGTTTCTCTATTTGACCGATCTATTTGTGGGGTTTAAAATAATAAGTATTTCCTTCAGAAAGGTAAGACCTACAAAAAACAGGGGTATCCTGAGTATGACACTTAATTGCATTTGATAGTGAGGCTCAACTTCTGAAGACCTCAGATGTGCAATGTAGCTCTTCATTGCAATTACTCCAGGGTCCACTATATCAGTCAAATAGAAACTCTTTTAAAGATATTTCTATTTGAAATGACAATGTAAAAAAAAATCTTAGGAAACAACTACAGAAAAAATGTAAATCTGAACATAAATGAATGCAATTCCTCTACACATGAAACAACCCTAGATTGGTTGATATGCCATTAAAATCAATCAATTAATCAATTAATTAATGTTTCCATCCTTCCTTTCTAATTTTTTTTCTCTTTTCTTCATTCTATTCTTCCTTCAATTTCATTGAAGCAGATTATAATTATCTGATATCACTCTGTTCCCATTCTTTCTTTCATTCTTTCTTTCCTTTTTATTATATTTGCTTTCTTTTTCTCTTCGACAAGTTTTGTGTTCTCTCTTTTGTTTCCACAGGATTAAAATGGCAAGATCCATTATTTATCTGAGGTGTTGACAGGATCTAACATTTAAGTATATTCATTCATTCCTTCATTCATTCATTTATTATTATTATTATTATTATTATTATTATTATTATTATTATTATTATTATCATTATTATTATTATTATTATTTAAGAATATATAGCATTAATGATTATAGAAGAGACAAAGAATAATTAATTTTCTAATTAACCTAATAAACCAATAATAAGATATTTTAATTAAGAGGAATCTATGTATATAAACATGCATACACACCCACACTCATGTATACATACACACATCTGTATATAGACACATGTAAGCATATAAATTGTATGTATAACATGTTTATATATATATACATTATGATTATAAACCTGCATGTTTACATGTAAATATATGTTTACATGTCTGAGTATTAATGGACATCTGCAGAAAACCCCCAAATTGTATAAATTAGGTTTTTGTAATGGTTATTGTTTTGAGTAATATGACATGACAAAAAAGGTGGGAGAGGTCAGTTTGTTGGGTAGAAATAAACATGCACAAAAATTATAATTAGTCATATTTTTTACACATTTACAATGCACTTGTGACATGGTGCCTATTGGAAGATGCATATGTGCATCTATGCATGTGCACATTTACTGTCTTATTTAAAGCCATATGAATGTTTATGGACAAACATTTGTAAAAACTACCCGTGCCCTAAAATGTAGCAAAAATCTTCCAGGAAATTTTAGATCACTGGACAAAAATAACTGCAAAAAGAATATTTTAGATAATCTTACAAAAAATTCAAAAACATAAAAAAGTTACTTTAAAAGACATCCTTTATTTAAATGAATTTATTTAAAAGACATCCTTTATTTAAATGAATTTAAATGAATTTAACAATGTTATAAAATACTTTCTATAAGTTACAAGTGAAAATAATTTTTTGAAAATCAAAATCCAAAACAAAATTCCACAGAGAAATTAAAAAGATTTTTCTTTTTAAATCACAAAAAAATAATGAGAATTCCATGTATACTCTATAGCATCCTTATTTTTATTCAATAAATTTAATTTACTGGCTAAAATAACACATTATTGCTATATAACAGTTTATATAAGTAACTATGAAAAATATTGATAAAAAATTACCAAAAAAAATTATTCAAAAAATTTCAAAGAAAAAATTTTGTAAATCACAAAAGAAAATCACATTTTTTTTAAAGATAATTGAAAAATAAATACATAATGCAAGAATACAAACCATGGCAAAAAATTCAATACCAAGAATTTCATTTTAGAATCTTTATTTATATCTTAATAAATCTATCTATTCAAATGATATGAAAGTATAGCAATTTCTGTAGCTGACTAGTAAAAATATGCTTAACATTATGTGAGATTTCAAGTGTCCAATAAACATATATCGATGTAATTTTATATGATTAATGGAAGCCTCAGTAGTTTTAATTATCAATTTTTCATGAAATTTCTTGTAAAAGCATAGATGTTATTACAAATTTTTTAATATTTAACATAACGGGGAATGTGTTGATAAATTTAAAATTATGCAAAAAAACAAAGCATAAGCAGTCTTATATGAGGAGTGTCAAAAAAGTAGCAAAACTGATGTTGCATTTACCAAGATAGAAATGAACAATAAATGAAGCATTAGTTTTCCTTAATATAGTCATTTAGGCTTTTAACATTTTCATTCCAGTGAGTTTTCCACTGGTAGAAGCAGTTCAGAATCTTAAACCATATATTTGAGATGAATTTCCCATATTGGAAACAAGAAAAAATTGTACAGAACTTGATATGGTGACAATGGAGTGTAATTGAAGTTCTATCAAAAAGAGATGACATTATATTGTGGGTCAGATATCCTAGGCTGCAATGTACATATCTAAAAGAATAATGGACATTAAGGCCTAAAACTCTAAAATTCCACACCTTAATTAAATTATGAATTAAATAGAAAAAGACATCTATAATGATTCAGTTGAAGAAGCAGATAAAATGACATTAGGATTAAAGTTCTAAGATACAACCACAAAATTGCAAAAGTAGCCATATCAATCACAATTCCTAATGATTATCCTTACGAGTATGTAGATGTTTCTTTTTAAATATTCAAGATAGCAGTGAACACATTAAGTCCATTGTCTAGGAAATTTAATCATAATCAAAACTGGAGGAGAAAAATAAATATCAACAAAGCTATTTAAGATATTTGGTGAAAGCAATTTCAGAATTGGCATTTTGGTGATAGATAGATAGATAGATAGATAGATAGATAGATAGATAGATAGATAGATATAAGTATATCTGATTTGAAATTTTTCCTCAGCATTTTTATACTTTTTCATTGTTAATTGAATTATTATATTTTGGTACAGATTAATCATGATTTTGTGCTTGGAATGTTGCCTATATAAAACTTGGCTCAGTTCTAAATCCAGTTACACACTTGATTATTATGTCTCATTGAATCTTTAAGAATTTATATTTAAAGAAGATGATTGTACCATTTTGTGATATATATGTGATTTGGAAATATGTATGACTTTGATCAAAAAGTATTGAGACAGCAGCTTTAAATCTTTTTAATTTTAATATTCAAATGAATATATCTGCTTAAATGTAGATAAACTTAGTGATGATGTCTACACATTTAATCTCCAGGTTCCCTATTGCCCAGCTGGTGGGACATAGAATTTGCTGACTGTATCCCCTGCACATCCATAATGGTAGTCTCTGTAAGGGTCCCATCATCAGGTCAAATTGATTTGTTTAAAAATTATTATTGATCGGACCATGTGCAAAATAAACCCTCTTAAAAAATGACTTCACAAAAATTGTATATATGAATGTACAATGAATGCAATTCCCTAACTTCCAGGCATAAAATAATCCTAAAAAGGTTAAAATGCTATTAAAATCAATCAAGCAATCAATCATAAGATGATGCTTAGACATCTGATCTCCAGTTTCTCCAGACTCTTTTGTAAGTTTTTTGGGACTGTTCCATGGGGTCCAACAGTTATTGGTATCACCATCAACTTTATGCTTGATAACTTCTTCAGTTTTCTGACAAGGTTCAAGTATTCATCCACATTTTGGTTTTCTTTTCTTTTCCTTTTTCGGTCTATTGGGATAGCAAAGATCATGAGTTAACAAGTTTTCTTAATAAAAAGTAGGTCTGATCTTCTGGTCTGGATATGATGATCCATTTTTATTTCAAAGTTCTTAAAAGTTTTATGCATTTCATTTTGAACCACAAATCCTGGTTTGTCAACATAATCAAACAATTTTAAACAATTTGCAGTTAACCAAATCAGTGCTAATTCACAGTACTTTTCAATAAGCTGTCTCAATACTTTTGGATATTCCAGATAGCAATGAAACTGAGTTGATTTATTCTGAAACCTTTAAACTACCCTGCACACATGTCAGGTGACTCAAAATTCAGTTCACATTTATTCAGCTCCACATGAAGCAAGGATTGGACACATGGTCGATTTAAATTGTGGTGTCCTACATCTAAGAAAAATTTAAAATTAGTTCTTTAGGGTTTCTTCACACAATCCACCAAGTCCTTCTCATTTTTGAGTGATGCAGGTGCTGCCTGGGTGAAATCTCCTGGCACTAAGCAATTAATTTCATCACAAAACAGCCAGCACAGTTGCCAAGTGACTCTGAGTATCTATCTAAACCCCATATTTTTGGGTTGTGACACAAGATTGGTTCAAATTTCTGGAGGCACTCAACTATCAAACCAGCCCTTACACCCTTCACAGCTGGAAGGAAAGTTCTGCCGGGAGGAACCCAGTGAAATTGAGCTGTTTATTTTATTTTATTTTATGAATTTATAATTTTATTTTTATTTTAGGATTTAGTTGATTTTACTCTTCAAAGTTTGAAACTTATAAACCTGCTGTTTTAACCATAGGTCTACCATGATTGGTCAATGTCCCAGCACTACAATACCTATGCAAAATGGTTAATAGTATAAACATACATATATGAGGGTCATTTAATAAATAAGGGAATTATTTTAAAAAAGTAAAATGTTTTTTTTCAGAATTTTTTCCATAAATGTAAAGTATGCATTGTTTGGAAATAATATATTGCGAAAGTTATTTTAATCTCACAAAAATATTTCTTTTGAGGCTATTCACAATCAAATCAGAGTGCTCTAGGCTTGAACAGAAATCTGTCTTCAATTTTTTGGTGGTTGAAGAGTGCAAAATATGTGAAATTTATTGAAGAATGTGTGATATGTTCAGAAAAGCATGTCTAAGTCAAAAAATGTTTACAAATGGGTTTGATGTCATTTTGCAACTACAGGTCTGAGTTGAAAAGACACAATGACACTCTGGTAAAGAAAAGTTCTGAGGACAGTGGTCAGTAAAGAAGCTCATGCTGACCGTCTTCTAAGATATGAAAGGACCCACCACTGTTGATTTCCTTGGAAAAACTGCAACTGTCAACAGTGCTTACAAGTGGCAACTCACTAGGCAAATGTCACCTTATTTATTGACTGACCCTTGTATATACATATATATATATATATATATATATATATATAGAGAGAGAGAGAGAGAGAGAGAGAGAGAGAGAGAGAGATAGATAGAAATTAAATATCATATAACAATATTTGTTTATATTGATTAAACAATGGAATTTCAAGAGGCTTAGTTTGTTTCTTCTAATATAGCTCGTGTAATAAAGAGCAGCAAAAATATTATGAGAAAAATATTTGTCAAAATGATAATGACAATGCTTCATCTAACAATAAATTCAAAATAAGATGTAGAACAAGGTTCAGTGAGTTGGTTTTTGAAAATGCGGACAGTGTTTAAGTACTTTACATCATTTTCAGCATAAAGAAGCAAGTTTGGATGACAGATCTTTGAGAATAAGACAGTAGAAATTCTTGTTTCTGCCAATATCTGCCATGATGGAATTTTAAGTGATAAATCTTTCCAGTAACTTTCATTTTATATTGCATTATTTTTGCTGCTGTTGTTGTCATTTAATATTTAAATTTTTATTTATTTTATTTATTTCATTTATTTATTTCTTGGTGGATGGGAGGAGACTAGTTTTGAAAAAATTTTGACATTGAATCAGTTTGAGTTAAGTGGCTGGTTGTTTGCTGCAAGCAAAACACTTGGGGGGAGGGGAAGTGGAAATAAGTAAACAAATAAACAGAATAGAAGTTTATCTCCCTTCCATCATTTTTTCAGCCTTTCTCTTTTTCTATTTCTCATTTTCTCTCTTTCTTTCTTTCTTTCTCCTATACCCCCTATCTCTCTCTTTCTGTTCCGTTTCTTTTTTTCTTTTTTTCCCATTCCGTTTCTTTTTTTCTTTCTTTCCCATTCCTTGTATCTTTTTTCTTGTCCTTTCTATCATTCTCTTTCTGTTGCTTTTCTCTCATTTTTTTGTTTCATGCTCTTTCTTTCTTTCTTTCTTTCTTTCTTTCTTTCTTTCTTTCCCCTCTCTCTCTTCTCACTTTACCCTTTTGTTTTCCCTTTTCCCTTTCTCACCATTTCTTTTTTTCTTCCCTCTTCTTTTTCTTGTTGGCAGGTAGGGTGTGTGAAAATCAATTTTCAACAAAAATCTATAAAAAATATGAATCTGTAAATGTTTAATATTTTCTTAGTTTTATTTCTTATTTTGGAAGTAAATCATTTATTGTCGGAACAAATCAGTAATGGAAAGAAACAAAAATTGTGTGCATTTCTTGTCATCCATCAGAAAATCATAATTATTATCTGCATTTCTGAAATATTTACATCATTTAAATCCACATTTTCAAAGGTGGAACTGAAATTGACATGTTGGTGCCTTGTTTTATTTCAAAGATGATGTTTACTTTTTGAGGATTTATTTTTATTTCTTTAGTAACCTCAGGACGCTACTTTGATCCCCATTCTGTGCTAAAATGCATTATTATCTGCTCTTGTTCAGAACTTCAAAAATTTTCAATGATAAAATAGAAATTATAAGAGACAGACATAGGGAAAGAAAGAAAAAGAAAGAAAGAATAAAATATGACAAGAAGGAAAAGAAAAATCATGGAAGAAAGAAAGAAAGAAAGAAAGAAAAAAGAAAGAAGGAAGTAAAAAGAAAGAATATAATAGGAAAGAAAACAAATGACAAGAAATGAAAGAAAGAAAGAAAGAAACAACAACAAAGTAAGTAATTGAACTTCATACATCTTGTTAATTGATTCTAGTTTGCTTTTACACTTACTAAAGATGATTATCATCTGAATACTCACAGCCTTCTCATAAATGTAACACCTAATTAAAATGCTGCAATACTCCTTACATATCTTGCATGGGCATAATACTTTCTACCAATACAGAAAATGTTAAAATGTACTGGTCTCACTCTTCTCATGGTAAATATGGCACAAAATATTTTTAACATGGGGGTAATGGATATATATATAGAATTATGGGAAAATATTATCAAACTCTTTCACAGTTCTCTATTGGAAAACCTCAGGTATCAGGGATTGACCTTTAGCATTTTAGCACAATGGAGAAATGTTGCTTAGGTGAAAGAACATCTGCTACCACGAATGACAAAGGATAGAGATCTACTTAGCAGAAATTAGCTTAATACCCACAGATTCATTCATTCTTCATATGTATCTTTAATAACATTTTTTAATAACATTAATAACATTAAGAATGTATTCAAATAAATGCATAACATGCTCACCCAAAAATAAACTTTTAAAACAGCATACCAATTCAATTTTTCAACAATTTTATTGGAAAAATGTTGTCTTTTTTCTTTAGTTTGGTTGTTTAATGGCATCGTGGGTTATTTAATGCCAAAGCCATCCTTCTAGTGATGCTATTTAACCCATAGCTGGAAGGATAAGGAGGTTCATACCTTTCCCAAGGGTATTTGTCTGAAAGGGAACATAAAAGTGTGACTGGAGATCAAACTTGCTTACTATGATCCCACAGTCCAGTGCTTTAAGCATTAAACTATGAGGATCTCCCACCTCCCGAAAAATGTTGTGTAGCCATGACTATATATATATATATATAAAATGTCATCATGCCACATATATATATATATATATATATATATATATATATATATATATATATATATATATATATATATATATATAAAATGTCATCATGCCACATTGATTAGTATTATATTTGCATATGCTAATGTGAATAAGCTTGTAATAGGCTTGTCATCTTTTTTTCAATATGGACACTGAAGGACCTTCTGGCAAAATATTCTTCAAATTAAATTATAACTTTAACAGTGATCTTTCATATTTGCAACAGACCAATGAGAAAGATTATTTGAGTTACATGAAATGTTGTGTTACCAACATTTGAGATAGAGAAAAACATTAATGGGAAATCAGATTTACTGACGTCAACTAGTTGAGCCACAGTTGGTTAAATAAAGTGGCCCTCCTTTTTGGGCAAACTGTCCCAGTCACATTGGCATTTCCTCTTATGAGAGGACCTCTGTCATCTAGCAAAAAAAAAACCAACTCATAGTCCTACGTGACAACAGAGGCAAGTGCTGTCTTTGGATGGGTCCCCCTGGTATTAGACCTTAAAAAATCTGTACTTCTCAGCCAAAAAGGCCAAGAGGAGGATGCCAAATCTTGACTTTCTTCCACATCAATGGATTTTGTTTCCCAGCTACTCTACTCACTGTGGACAATATTTTTGTTTTTTTTTTTCTTTTTCGTCTGTAAAATCCACTTTGAGAATCTCTCAGTTTCATATGATAGAAGAGATTAAATAATAAGGACACATTACTGAATTGAGAAAAAATCAAAAAGCTTGGAGTAAATAAATAGTAATTATTTTCTGGACTCATCCACAGATCTGACATAAGGGATCTTCAATGTTGGAATCCCCCAGGAAGAAAGTTTCCCTGGAGTCAGAGACAAAAATTATCAAATCTCCTCAGCATTCTCTCTTATAGAGTCAACTCTGGTATTAGGCAATAAAACCAATCTTTATACCTATTAGACAATAGGAACAGGTACTAATTGAAATGACAACTCTCTTGAGCTGGATTTAATGCACAGGAATCTCAGATCAAAGACCAAGAAGTGATATTTTAGGTTATAAACAATGCCCTATAAAAAGTCCAATAGAAAATGATCTTCAAAGTTCCTAAAAATATACCTAATCTGAAACTTCCTATAAACCAAAGAACAAATATTACCACCAATGCAAATTAAACTTTAAACTAAATTTCTTACTAGTGTATATGTAAAGGAGGAAATGCTTTTCATTTTTATAATTTCTATTCAAGCCCCTGATACAGGATTTTGAGCATGAAAACTCTTGAAACAAGTCTCTGTTCTTCTCATAAAATTCAATGGACTTTTTGAATAAGGCTAAATCTCTCAAATCTTCCACTTTCTCAAATCTTCCACTTTCTCAAATCCATTTCCCACAGTTTCTCTGGCTTGCTTTAACAATCATTAACTTTGCCCGGTCACCGGCAAACCATGCTTCTGCAAATGTTTGACACTTTTGTTAACTTGAGTAACGAGTGTGTTGATTAGGGCCATTATTTAACACTTGTACATCACTTGGCAGTTCACATTAGATATGAAGAAGAAAAGACATTTCTCATAATTTTCACTAAAGAAGAAGGAATAGACTTACAGAAAATATTTTGAAAGATAAAAAATCAAATTTTGACTCACCGTAGACGACATTGGTCTCCATATTTATTGCTGTTGGGTTGGTATGTCAAACCTTTGCATTGTTCACAGTAAAATCCTCCTTTGCATGTTTTCATCTCATGTCCTATTAGGAGAAAATAATATAAGAATGATAATAATATATATATATATATATGTATATATATATATATATACACATATATATATATACATGTATATATAGTTACTGTTAATGTATTCTGATAGATCATATTTAAGATTTATTTTTTTAAATGTGGTTTATTTATACAGCTTATATAGTAAATGTAATTCACTGATACAACTTACGAGGTGCATACGATAAGTTCCAGAAATTTTTCATATGGGCACTTTTATGGATAATACACACATGAAACTCTAGTTCCTTTTGAAGTAATCTTCTCTGGCTGCAATGCACTTGTTGTACCATTCCAACAAATTCTGGAACGCCCCATGGAAGTCCTCTTGTGCGAGCGTGTCAATGACCTTCATCACAGCCTCTTTCATCTCTTCAATTGTCTCATAACGACAGCCTCTGAGCTTAGGGAATAACCAAAAGTCACAGAGAGCAAGGTATGGACTATAGAGAGGGTGAGGAAGTGTCTTGATGCCCATCTTGGTCAAATAGTCTGTGACAAGAATGGAGTTGTGGACTGGTGCATTGTCCTGTTGGAAATTCCACCGACCCAATTTGAAGAGTGCTGGCCTCTTCTGATGGAATCTCTTCCTGAACTCCGTTAAAACCTCAACATAGTAAACCTAACCCTAACCCTTTGGCCCATCAACTCTGGTGTATTGACTGCCTTACTCCTCCCACTCCTCTCATCATCCCTCAGAGATTCCCTGCCTTCCTTGAATCTCTAATGCCACTCAAAAACTGATGCTTGATTCATGCAAGATGGTTGAAAAGCAGTCTGAAGAATTCCATACATTTCTGTGGCATTTTTTCCAAGTTTAAAACAGAATTTTTTTGCATATCTTTCTTCTAAAGTGTCAGATTCCATTTTTGAAATTGACCAGCTGTGACAATCAAGCTTTAGTAGGGTGTTTTCCAATTGCTGCTGTAGCTGTTCATTTGAACCTAAAATAATAAAAATCATAAGACGTATAGCAATGACAAAGTGAATTTTCAAGTGTCTATGACAATTTTAATTTCCCGTATGCACCTCATAAATAGTAAAACAGGAAATTTTTGTAATAACAAGAAAATAAAACTGTATGCAAAAAAAAGCAGCAAGTTTTTGTTGTAAAGATGAAATTTGAGCTTTAAGCTTTTTTTATGATTCTTTGGGGATGAATTCAGATGATTGATAGGATTGGCTGGATTTGACCAATGATATTTGAGATTAGCAGATGAATGGAAAATAAGCTAAAAATGGATGCTGGCTCAATTGAAACTAAGATTGTCAGGCATCAATGCAACATTGGTGTAATTTCTTCTATCTAGGCATATATAAATATATATATAAACACACACATACACATAACTAATCTACGAGAACAAAAACTCTGAATTCAAACTGGTTATACTCTCCTTAAAAATTGACCTTGCCTTGCATCCTGCCTACACTAAAAATTTTGTAAAATTTGACTCTAGCAAAAAATTATTTACTTATTCTCTGCTGTCTACTTAACAGGAACCACTCATATAGGGCAGAAGCAAATGTACATTAAGTACATTCATTAAGTGCCTATTGTTCAAATACATGATTTTTTTGGGGTAGCAGTATAATGATTTTAAACGATTGTTTATTCTCACACACACACACACACACACACACACACACACACACATATATATATACATATATATATTATAATAATAAACAATTGTTTAAGATGCATCAGAAGTACTCAAATGCTGACCAGCAGAACAGTATAAAAAGCTGAAAATATTAAGATCTCATCTTCTTATTTTTGTCTTATTGCTAATAGTTTCACATAGCTTTCATGAAATTAAATTGACAATCATCAAATGAAAACCTTTTCCTTTTGTGTTTTGATTTAATAAAACTCATATGAAACTATGAGTTATAAAAAAAGATAAGAAGGTGAGATCCTACTTTCTTTAAATATGTATAAAAAAGTAAGTGGCGACCGTAGTAAAAGGTGACCCAAAGGCTCCCTTTTTGATAGTTACTACACCAATGTGTAGGAGAAGGTGCTACTCCTTTCCCTGGATCACTCCACTTAACCCTTGATCCTTACCTTATAATGCTGAGTGTTAAGCAAGGTAGCATCAAGTACCATTTTTAGAGTCTTCGGTATGACTCAACTTGGTATTGAACCCAGCTCTCCCAGGCCATTAGCGAATATATATATATATATATATATATATACATATATATATATAGGTGATTCAAGTATAACCCCATAGCCTAATGATAAAAAGAGCATTTTATTACTAAGTTAACATATATTTATATCATATCTAATCAATGTTCTTGATTTTGTGGTAAGTATTAATCATACAGAGGTTGAATTATATAACAAAAAATTCACATCAAATTCAGCTAATTACTAAAAACTTCAGCTACAAATATATATATATATATATATATATATATATATATAGTTTCATAGGTACCCAATATATATATATATATATATATATATATATATATATATTGGCAGTATTTTTTCATTGATACATATTTGATAGAGGTAGTGAAGTTATTATTATTATCATATAATAAAGTTATAATAATAACTTTACTACTTCTACTTCCAAAAAACCACTAATAATAAATCCTGTGAATGCCCCTTCCGATATAAAAAAGTAGTTATCAATTACCAGGTATCCAGTGCCAAACTGATCTCTTCTCCCAAAACAATATTTTATCAAGAGGTAGAAAACATAAAACAGTTACCCATCTATAATGGGTTCCTTAACTATATTGTTGATGAACTAATTAAATATATGATTAAAAATGTTAGCCAACAAAGTAACCATTGTACCACTCCACCCAGACAACAAACATTTATCAAACTTTTTTTACCACAACCAAATGCACTACAATTATGAATTAGATGAAAATTATTAAAAATATTGATTCAAAGAAACATACTCACCACTGATCCTAAAAGAAAAATGAAATATATCATATACTATAATAAATTTAGAATCTCCCACTTAGTCATTAAAAATCAATCCTCTCCTTCAGTTGGAGTTTTGCAAAAAACCAACATTACATATCATCAGAATCTCAGTTTTATCCAACTTTGCATTTGTGTAATTTTGTAATGTTATAAAAACCCAAAAACTTTCAAAACTCTTTAAAAACACTCTTCATACATGCGAGCAATCCCTGAAGATGGACTATGAAAGGTCTGAAAGTACTCAGGACAATTTTAGTAAATTCATCCACCAATTCCAGCTTGAAACCAAGACACTTATTAGGAAATGTGAAAGGATCTTAATAAAATTATAAAGACAAAATGTGTCTTTATTATTTAATCAAACATGCTTATATATATATATATATATATATATATATATATATATATATCTATATATATATATATATATATATACATATATCTTCTGTAAACATGAACAAAGATATCTATGGAAAATCAACTGCTGTCAATACTAAAGAACCATTAATTTTTTTAGCAAAAATTGGCTTTAGAAGCTGTAATCATCACATAAGCACACTTTTAAAAATTTGTTTAAGATTTCACAGATTACAATATTTGACCTCTCATGCAAAATTTAAAAGATCAAAACCAAAATAATATAAGAAATTTTTCCCTCCTAGATTGTTTAGAATACATTCTTTAACCAATTAGAATCATAGTTAAATTAATTTATTCTTATCAAAATCTAATTTAGACCCAATCTCAATCATTTAAAAAAGGTGATAGAATATGCTGTCTCTCGTTCTCAGTAAATATCACAAAGGTATATATCTATTGATTTTTTTCAGCCAGCATATCTTGAATGAATTTTCTTTTATTCTGTAACATTCAAAAGAAATCAATTCATTGGAACTAGTCTAGATTTATTATTGCTGAAATAATTTGACAAATAAAAATATTAGCCTTTTCTTTGTTTCTATTTTTTGTTTCGGAAATATCCACACTAAGATAAAAAAAATCTTCACCAGCTGATTGTTTCATTTTGCATACAAACTGACATTAGTGCCATAATGTTGCTTTCTCACTACATGATAATATTTATGGAAAATCAACTGTTATTTATTGTGCAAAAATCAGCTCTGGAAGCTCTAATTTTTGTTTCTGTAGTTTTGTATTTTTTGATCAAGTGGCACTTTCATGCTTTTTTAAAAATTTCTTTGAGATTTCTCAGATGACAATATTTGACTTGCTGTGCAAAATTTGAAGGATCAAAACACAAATTAATTTTAGTAATCTTTTCTTACCCAGATGGTATAAAAATACAATTTTAACCAATTAGCATCATTGATGAATCATTAAATTTTTAATCTAATTTTAAGCCTACCTCAAGCTTAAAAATAAGCAATGAAATAGATAAATTTTTGATAGATTCATATATTCATCCTCTAAATCTACTCAAAACTTTTGACTTTAGTTTTTTATTGAAATCTAACATTCTATTATTTCAGGTATTCATTTAATTTCAACATCGCTAAATTTTTCTAAATTAAATAAAAATTTTGTTTATTTAGACATACTTTGTACTAATATTACAATCTTTCCTGGTTGATAAATTTTCAGCTGCATCTGCTTACATATTAGTGCATAAATATACTTTATCCTAAATGCAGTTACATTCTCATACAAAAATCTTTTACTCATGGAAAATGTTTTAACTAAAGAAGATTATTATGTTGAATACCAGAATTTTTCTTGTGATGTAAATATTGGAGAATATTTACACTCTAACTAATATTTTTTCAAATAAGAAAAGGTTTTGTAACTTTTATTTTTAAACAAACTTTTCCCTCAAGTTAAAGAAATGAAATTTATTAAATTTGTTGATCAGTGTTTTATTCAATCATTTACTCACTTATCCGCAACATTTCCATGCCTTTATCCCCAATACAAACTCTTTTGCTTTGCACATGAGACATTTGAGATTTCTCAGCACTCAGCCACACTGTGGCAGATACTGCAGGCATACACTCTCCTCTACAAATTCTGATTACATCAGCTCAAACCAATTTTGAAATTCCAACGATAATTCCTTCAATGATCACAAACAGACATTTTGTTCTTTATTGATTTTAAACTGATTATTCTTATGTCCTGATGCACATACGACACCAAGCACTGCATTTCTCACACCTTACCAAGACGCTGCAAATGGTCAGAATTATGAAACTAAACTCTGATCTCAACATTTATGTAGGTCTACCTTGTAATTCTACTCTCATCCTATTTGACTGTGAGCAATCAATTTGTTTATATCTATCTATCAATCTATCTGTCAATCTATCTATCTATCTATCTATCTATCACATTATGTTTAAATATCTATTCCTTTTTAATCATATCTGCTTATCGATCTATCCTAACATGTTTCTATTTTCTATCTACTGTTGTCTTATTAATTCTAATCTATCTATCTATCTATCTATCTATCTATCTCAGTGTTTAAGTTATCTATCTCTATATTTATATCTATATTTCTCTTTTCTCTATGATCATATCAATTCATGTATGTCCTAGTGTATCCATATCAGTCAGTTCACACACACACACACACACACACACACACACACACACACACACACACACACACACACACACACACATGCGCGCACACACACACACACACACACACACACACACACACATATATATATACACACACACAAATATATATATATATATATATATATATATATATATATATATATATAATCCCACTGCCATGGGCAGAATGAGACACTAGGTCAGTTTTTAAGCATAGTCAAGATGGTTTGAATTTAGTTTTCCTTTTTCTTGGCTTTGCCATTCCAAAAGTAAAGATCCAATTCTGCCCTACTATTTACCAATAACTAGATGAAGAAAAGAGATGATTCCATATTTTTCTTATTGCATTTGTGCTAAGGGAAATGCAAACATGGTTTAAACTGGGTCTTCCAAAGGCCATAATAATAATGCCAAGTGCTTCCTTCTTGTACTTTTGCTTTACCATTTCAAACAGTGCTCAAGATTTTAAAAGAATATATCAGTAATCATAATGTTATTTCTCAGTTGTTATCAATCTTCTTTATAGAAATTAAAAGCATTGATAATTGATTATTGATAATAATTTATTATATATATATATATATGTATATATATATATATATATATATGTTTGTGTGTGTGTGTGTGTGTGTGTGTGTGTGTGTGTGTGTGTGTGTGTGTGTGTGTGTGTGTGTGTGTGTGTGTGTGTGTGTGTGAGGTTTGTTCGGAAAAGTATCAAGACTGAAGCTGTCTTAATCAAGAAAGAAATAAGTATTGAATGAAATATAAATTTTCTTCAAAACAGTTCCTTTCGAATTCAACACACTTATTCCGGTGAATTTCCATTGAATGTGACACAATTGAAGCTCCCCAATTGATATTGCGTAAAGCAGCACCGTATTTCTTTTTCCTTCTTACAATTCTATAACAGCAATTCTATTGTTTAAGCAATGCAAGTGAATGTTTGCCAAATATCAAATTTGACCACAGACTTCTGTTCTTTATTTTTCCTGATTATTTAGCTGCACAATGTACAATCTTTATTTACATGCACAAGTATTAGTTGAAATATCATCATGAATTATTATTATAATTATTATTAGTTGTAGTAGTTTCTACCATTATTAATTTTTGAAATAATTATTAAGAATTGAAATAGTTTCTACCATTATTAATTTTTGTCTAGTATTTCTGTATAACATGTTAAACAAGAAATAAAAGTAGTTTTCTTAGTGGTAAATGATCTGACGCAGAAGGCAGTCATGTTGTATTCAATAAACTAATGCCCTTGAAAAAAGCATGAATTCATCTGTTCCCTTTAGTCTTTATTATTCAACTTGTCAAGGAGAAAGAAAATTCTGAATTCACACCAGTTCTACTTCACTTAAAAATGAACTTTGTGTCACATTTGACCAAATGCATATGCTAGTTAAAGTAGTAATTTTCCCTCCTCTTCTTCTTCTTCTTCTTCTTCTTATTATTATTATTATTATTATTATTATTATTATTATTATTATTATTATTTCATTCCTTGGAAGTTTTGAATACCTGCATTTGCAGATAGTTTTTCACTGGAATCTGAGTGATAGTAAGTCTCCTCAGGTCTCTAGGACTCTTTTCAGTTTTCTAGCTGATTTTAACATCTCTATGGTCTAGATGGTGTTCATTCTTCCTCTGATTTCCAATTACTCAAGTCGTTTTTCCAAGCCTCGGAGGAACAATAGCATGTGAACCAACTACTGTCACCTTCTACAGTTTTTCAAAGTCCAAGTATTTGTCAGTCTTTTTGCTTTTTTTTATTTTCACTTTGTGGTCCATTTGAATGGCAAAATCCACTTGATGACAAATTCTTGTGTTTTTGTTTGCATCAAGTCTGGTCTTCTGGCTGGGAGTAGATTATCTGTTTATATTTCAAAATTCCAGAGGATTTTTTGAGTCTCATTCTCTAGAACAGATTCTTGATTGCACATATATATACCATTTGGTAGTGTGGTCAAATCTTAATCTCTTGCACAATTCTCAGTAGAGTGCTGTCCCCACCCAGTCATGCCTAGTCTTAGTAGTTTGTTTCCTGAAGTATTCATATAGTTGTTTTCCATCCCATTTTTGTTTTCTAGTTTTTCTGTTTGACCTGATTTACTATTGCTGCAACCAGTTGTAATTAATCTTTATTTGTTATTTTAATGTATTCTGCCATGTTTATGCTCTACTATCAATATTAAGTACTCTTTATCCATAAATATAGTAAACTATGCTATTAACACACACACACACACACACACACACACACACACACACATATATATATATATATATATATATATATATATATATATATGGACTTCAATATATATAACAGAATTATTGTACTGTCATCATAGTTTTGAAATGAGAGTCATAAAAATAAGTAGTTAACAGTAAAAGGTTGATAAAAATAAGAATATTTTTGATACATCCCAATATTTAAACTTTGAAGGCTTAAAGAGTAACATGTACTGTTCTTTATTCTTAGGAACAATGACATGCAGTATGAAAAAAGTCTGGAGTTTCAAGGAAAATTGTTTTTCAGCTAGTTGCATTGAAAATGATCTGGCATTTAAAATTTGTTCTCTTTATTGTCAGATGATATGAAAACTTGCCGTGTGAATATAGGAATTATAAACTATTTTTATTGTTGCAAGTGGCACCATGCCATTTAGAAAAATCTTTAAAAACACTGAACTGACATTTTCACATCAGCTTTGAAAGCCTTTATGAAGAACTAGCCATTTTTCATAGAGGGTGCGAGAACAAATTTCCAACCTTTTCACAATTCTGTCATTTCATTCAACAATAGTAACTCCTACTTTGCACCCAATCCCTTTCTTTTAAATGCTAAACCATACTTTTCACTCCCTCTCCCTTAAGTTTAATCCTCTTCCCTACACTCCAGTGAACCCTTTTAAATATGGATCACCTGTTATTACTGGCATTGAATGTCGGCATTTCTCTTTAAAAAAAATATTAGTAAAAAGTTACAAGTTTATTTTGAAAGCCGGTTTTATTCATAGTAAAAGCTGATTGAATCTTAGCAAATAATGTTGAGTGCCTGAAGAAAAATTTCTCCCCCCCAAAATTGTGGATTTTTATGAGGTCATATAAAACAAATTAAAGATATCAGTTTATTATTTGCTTGATTTCTAATTCAACATATGCTTGTATCGGGATAGTTGGTGCTAGTTAGGATATTTAGGTGAGTCCCTGCTTACCAATGTCCAATATTAACATTAGTATCTTTTTCATCATTTCAAAATCTTTCCTGTTGTGTTTAAAAATATTTGTATGATTAATAGTGAAATATTACTGAATAAAACAATTCTAGCAGTAACTTCAGATTCTCAAGTTTCATTTCTATCATGTATATATATATATATATATATATATATATATATATATATATATATATATATATATATATATATATATATTTATTTATATATATTTAACACATGCTTTATTCGACCAGGTTTTTTTATTCCATCTCAAAAAACATAATATTACTTTTCAAACAACCAATAATTCAGAAAATTTTATAAAGACTAGAGATAACTCAGATTTTCTTCAGTTTATTTCTCTTTTTTTACAACAATGAAAAAAGGCATGGCTAAGGGGGTTTTGTAGACTTTGTAATCTGGGCAATGCTAAGTAACCTTGACAGTATTAAAATGAACATTCTTAAAAAGAATACAAAAGACAAATTATGGAGAGCTGATGCAAAGAGGATCCAATCAATGTATACATAAAAAATCTAACCTGAATCAAATACACTATGTTCAAGGCAAAGTAAAAGAAAGAAAAAAAATGAGAAAAATTAACAAAAAATGTTCATGTTAAGAAAATATTAAAAAAAGAGGAATTATTTTAAAAAGTTTTCTTGTAGCTAACAAGTTACTTGATCTTTACTTTTTTTTGAATTTTCAAAAATCTCATTCATTCTGTGGAAGCAAAATACAAAGAAGCATTAAAAAAGATGAAAAAAAGGATTCTTTTTTTCATCTCTTCAATGCTAAATGCTTGTATTATATTTCTGTCTTTTTTCTTTGTGTTACCCTTTTTAATACATGTCAAGTCAAAATAACCTACCCAGTTACATGGTCAAGTCAACTTTTGGCACCAGTTTGTCAAAGTTAAGCAGCAATGTATTTACCGAGTAATTGGATGGGTGACCATTTAGGAATAGTAGATAATAGTTGTATATCAATCTTAGTAAAGTTTAGTAAATTCTAACATGCACTTTAGACTTATTAAGTAGCCAGATTTGGCCATTGTGTCTCTTCTAATGTGTCTTGGACAAGAATAGTCAAGTGAAGTCCCTCCATCTCTAGGTCAAATACGAATTCAGTTCCTTCTCCTTGGCTGGTTGTCACACCAAAATTAAAGTGCCCAGTCTACCCAATTATTTAACCATGTGAAATGCAAACAGTTTCATTCAGGATTTGAACTCAGATAGCTGAGTTCACTTCCCATGATTATATAGGCAATACACCATAAGTGCCTCCAGAAACACTCCTCTACAGAAACTTAAACCTAATCTATAAAAGTAAGTAAAAGTAAGTAAAGTTGGCGACCATAGTCGAGGGTAAACCGAAGGCTCCCTTTTCGATAGCTACTACACCAATGTGTAGGGGAGGGCACTACTCCTTCCCTGGATTGCTCTACTTTACCCTTGATCCGTACCTTATAATGCTGAGTGTTAAGCAAGGAGGCATCAAGTACCATTTTTTGAGTCTTTGGTATGACTCGACCTTGGATTGAACCCAGGTCTCCCGGGCCATTGGCGAACACTCTAACCCCTAGGCCAATGTCCGGTAAATCTATAAAAGTTTATCATCAAATTGACTTGATGAGTTGAGGTTGAGGCTGTTTGCATTTAACAACACCATTGAGAAAGGCATGAATCCCTCTGCTTCTCAGCTAAGAGAAGATAATAAGGACACTGGACTCTTTAGTCTTGGTATGGTAATCTTTCTAGAAGAAGGAAAGCTCTTAATTCACTCCAGCTGAACTCCATGTATGAAAATTAACCTTTTGTAATCTACTGCCCTTGGAGGAAGGGTTGGGTCATATATAAACCTTACAAATAAATCTGAAATCTTTCCTTGTCTGTTCGTCAAGCAGTTGGTTCATTGGGAAAAATGAAAGCATTAGAGGTTTAAAAGTAATTTTGACTGATATCTTCTGTTTAATAAGGTCAAAGAAATAATTTCTTTGTTTTAAAACCTTTAAAGGTGGAGAATAGATTGATTCAATTCAGCAATTGCCATTTGCTCTCATTAATAACAATAATTATTATTACTAGCAAATTCACTGAGTGTAATGTCAGTTTGTGCAAAGCCCTCCAAGCTACTTGGTTGCTTTGGATAATCTCAAAAGGCTAACACTCTTGGCCAGTTTGTGATGGCTTGCTGCATTCATAACGTCACAATGCAGTCTTTGAAATATAATCATTTAATCTTATAGATATTGTTTCTACACAAAATTTGGAAAGGCATGTCTGGAATTATCTTTAGTTTTGAAATAATAAGTTTTTTCCAATATTTTTGTATTCAGTACTAGTATCTGTGTTCACACACAATGATATTATTACAGATTCATATCATATATTGCATGATGCATATTTCTTATTATAACCCTTACTTATTATCATTTACTTTTGATCTGGTGACTTTTTTATCTTTTACCTGGTATTTTATACCTTATACATATTGCCCTTTACCATTTATTTTTTCATCTTTTTATACATTGATTCACTGAACATGAAGGTACCATTAAGAAAAAAGTTACAAAATTTCCTCAGACAGAATAAACCATTTTATATATTGATTAATTTCAACAAGAATTTTCTTTTAGTCATTCTAATTTTTGGATCATTAATTTTACAATAGTAAGTAAACTACATATCAGATAAGGTCTCTGTGAGAATCAAACTCCTATCCTCTTTTTCATCTAGGAAGCCTGGTTATCTGTACCAACTTACTTTACTAACAGCATTTGTTATCACAGATCACTAAAAAATGCCAATAACCCATCCCATACTATGTCTTTCATCCATCGATACCGTATTTGGTGTTAATTTTTTTGCAAATTAGTAACATTAATGACATATTTTATTCATTTCTTTTTTTAGATAAAGCATTGTTGATCATGATTATTACTGAATTTGATTTTGTGAGTTGTGATAAAATCTACGAGAATTAAAAAGATCTTTTAAAAATCTTTTCAAAATTGATAATAATAATAATAATAATAACAATGGATATTTCTTGTGACAAATTGGTGAGATTGCACATAAGATCTGGACCTAGCTATGAATGAGAAATCTCAAGAGAGAAACTGAATCACTTCTGATAACAGCACAAAATAACATCATCAGGACAAATAGTGTTGAAGTAAAAATCAAAAATATGCAACAGAATAGCAAATGTAAATTATGTGCAGAAAGAGATGAAACAACCGAGGGAAACTGAAAGTACAAGAATAGAAACAAGAATCTATCCCAGAGATTGAGATGAATAAAATTTTCAGTAATTTTCAGATGCAAATGGATCTCTTTAATTCTGATCAGAAGATCAGACATAATGTTAACTGACAAAAAAATTGAGAAATTGCCATCTAGATTTTAGCATTCTGGTTGACCACTATGTGAAAATAAAAGAAATCAAAGAGATAGGTAAATATTTCAATCAAGCAAGAGAACAAAAGAAGCAGTGGGACATGATGGTGATGGTGATGGTGATATCAATGTAGTCTGTGCACTTGAAATGGTCCCCATCATCTTGGAAAGGGGAGTGGAAAAATTGGAAATCAAAGGAAGAATTGAGACCATCCTGAGTACAGCATTTTTGAGATCAGTCAGAATACTGAAAAGAGTCCTGGAGACCTGAGAAGACTTGCTGTCACTCAGACTTCAGTGAAAACCCTCTAACACTGTAAAGTAGTAATAATAATAATAATAATAATAATAATAATAATAATAATAATAACTGACAATGCTTCCTTTTACTGATTAGAAATAAATAAGATGAGCTACCTAGTTGATTCCAAAATTAGACAAAACTTGTGAAGACATTTTTTGTGTTACATCAGTATTGCCTATAAATAAGTATACTCCTGGGATATAAATTAACTTTTTTATAAAAAATTGTAAGGACTGTATCCATTGATAGACAATAGATAGATAGATAGATAGATAGATAGATTAGAATTAATAAGAAAGTAGCAGATTTAGAAATAGGTATAAGCTGGGATAGATTAGCTGATATGAATAAAGATGAAAATAGATTTCAGCAGAATATGTCAGATAGGCAGATAGGTAGGTAGACTGAATAAAGAAAGAAAGGAAGAAACCAAGTTGGAGAGCCAGAAATAAAGAAGACAATGATTGATATAGGAATAGAAGGATATATAACAGACTTGGATAGACAGACATATAAATATATACTTGCTTCAATGGATAGGAACCAAATACAAAGCCTGTAGATGTGAACAGAGTTAAAAAGGAAACTATTTCACTTTTTCTTTGACTGTGCAGAAGTGCAAAACATGGCTATGTAAGTGGATAATGTAAGCAAGTATTGATCTGCAAGCGAACATAAATAGAAACAGTATTTGTTTGGGGATAAAAAGGGATTTATAGGTGCTCATCTATTTTTGGTTCTGTCTCTGTACGACTCTCAGGGCATGTTTGTTAAACCAATAAGCTTTCTTTGTGTAGCTACTTATCTTGTAACACACACACACACACACTCACACACTGTTCACTGCTCACACATGAAGACACATATACATATACATATGCACAAATACATACATGTATATATGTTTCAAAGTACATTTAAGATTTTGTCCACAATAGACACAGATTCCATGGTAATTACATGAAGCATACCTAAATAAAAATTATATAAATTTTTTGGTTTAAAATCTTATCTTATTGTTATGAAATAGCCAAGGGATTTCAGTTCATGCCTTTGAGTTTAGTTAGGCTGAGAACCTTTCGGCTCAGCACATGGGTTGGTTGGGTGTAAGATTGAAGCCGGTGTTAACGCGGGTGCGCGCGAGCGGATGGAGGTGTCACTCAGATGTCATAACAGTCCAAGAGGATACTGGGTGACAAGGTGCGGGTGACGTCACGCACTGGAAGCACGCAGAAGTTTGTGTGAGAATTTGAAGAAAATAAGTCGGGTTTTGGACGCCGAACGAGAAGGATCAATTTTGGAGCTCGCAGGCGCGAGGCGAACATGCACCCAATGGGGGCCGCTCGAGTTGGGGGCCAAATGAATAAGACAGCATAGAAGATTGTGTCTCTCCTCCTTATGTCGAAACCTTTAATTCAAAGTTAATAAAAAGGTTTCGTACCTGAACAAGAAGTCGTTACGTGTTTTTGAGATTCCTGTTCTTTATATATTCTATCGTTATGAACATTACATGTCTATTTCGCACATGGCCATATTCGTGTATATGGCTAGCAACATTACATCAAGTGTTTTAATCTAAAATCCTAAAAGTTGAAAATGTGCATATAATATAAAACATATTCACACACACACACACACACACACACACACACACACACACACACATATATATATATATATATATATGTGTGTATAAATTTTGTTTTCTTTGACACTCTTCAGTCAACATGGAAGTGTATGTTAAGATATATATATGATATATATATATATGCATTTTCGGAAATATATAAGAAAATATATAAGACATTTAGGCAGAGATAGTCTAAATAGTAAAATGATAAGAAACTTTTCTGTAATGTATCTAGTTGATTACACCAAGTTTCACACTTTTGGATAATACTTGCTTGGTTGATTGTCTTTTATGCCATATCAACGGTTGGAAGTTATGTAATAAAAAATCCTGCTTATATATATATATATATATATATACGAGGTGCATATGATAAGTTTACAGACTTTTTTCGTTTGGGCACTTTTATTAATAGTACACACATGAAACTCTAGTCCTCTTTGAAGTAATCTCCTCCAGCTGCAATGCACTCATTGTATTATTCCAACAAATTCTGGAAGTCACAGGGATCAAGGTCAGGACTATAGGGAGGGTGAGGAACTGTCCAGATGCACCTTTTGGTCAAATAGTCTGTGACAAGGATGGAGTTGCGGACTGGTGCATTGTCCTGCTGGAAATGCCACTGATCCGATTTGAAGAGTGCTGGCCTCTTCCGACGGAATCTTATCTTGAACTCCCTTAAAATCACGACATAATAACCCTCACCCTAACACTAACCCTTTGGCCAATCAACTCCTTACTCCTCCCACACCTCTCATCATCCCTCAGAGATTCCCTGCCTTCTTTGAATCTCTTATGCCACTCAAAAACTGATGCTTGATTCATGCAAGATGCTCCAAAAGCAGTCTGAAGAATTCCATATGTTTTTGTGGCATTTTTTTCAAGTTTAAAATACAATTTTATTGCATATTGTTCTTCTAAAGTGTCAGTTTGCACTTTTGAAATTGACCAGCTGTGACAATCAGGCTTTAGTAGGGTGTATTCCAATTGCTGCTGTAGCTGTTGATTTGAACTTGAAATCATAAAGATTGGTCAGTCATCTCATAAGATGTATAGCAATAACATAGTGAATTTTCAAGTGTCTATAACAATTTTAAATGCCCATACAAGAAAGTCTGGTGACTTATTGTATATATATATATATATATATATATATATATATATATATATATATATATATATATATATATATATTAAATATGATTTGATAACAAATAGTTTGCAAGTAACATTTCTAAATGAGCCAGAGCTCATTTGTTTGTAAGCTGTTAAAGGGTTTGAATTATTGCTATTAAAAACTAATAACTGAATTAAGTATCAGTCATTCGTTTATACAGAGTTATAAAGTTTCAAGTATGAAAAAAGTTAGATATTTCTATTTGAGCCATAGATGGGGCCTTGACAGTTACTACAACTTTGATTTAGGGTTGAGCTGAGAGTAATGGTTACAACAATCTAAAAAGCTTAAAAATCTTTAAAATCTTAAACTACATATGGTAAGGCCTGGAGCCTTACCATAAAATATAGTTTAATGTCATACTGAGAATATTCACTGAGATGCACTTGGTATCCCAATTAGGTTGATGGATAACATGATCATTTGATGAATACTTATATGCTAGAAGTTAAAGTTCTTAAATCCTGTTAATACATTTTTCTATCTCTGTCTATCCACTCACATATCCTCTAATCTTTGATTAGTCTGCTAAAAGTTGATGACTTGCTGTACCAAGTAAAGATTGAACTCTCCAGCAAGATCTGGAAAACCTCTGCTTCATCACAGGTGATTAAGTGTGCTATATAAATAACTACTACAAAGGATTAGATTAGTTTATTGCATTGAAGAATCACACACACACACACACACACACACACACACACATACACACACACACACACACACACACACATACACACACACACACACACACACACACATATATATATATATGTGCGAGTCTCTCTCTCTCTCTCTCTATATATATATATATATATATATATATATATATATTTATTGTAAACTTCTTGACAATATTTTGCAAAATATACCAAGTAGAAATTTCAAGCAAAATGGATATATAGTTTCAAGAAACTATAACAGCACTGAGAGAACACCCAGTACTAAAAATGCATTTTCTCTTTCCTCCAAAATTGACATACAGTGTACATGCATGCAGATATCTGCATTTGTGATTTGAGCAAAAAAATATTCAGCCTACAAAAGAACAAACGATTCGGAAAAAATTGTGCAGAGTTGTTTTTTTTTATACCATTCCAAATTGATTTAAGTTTCAAAGATGGTTCGTAGAATGTAAGACATTTTTGATAAGTAAAAACGTTTCCTTGTCATGTACTGTTAAAATAGGTAACGTTTTGTTTGCATAAAAAGAAAGACTTGAAAAATCAAAGTTGAATTCATTTTATTTGCAATTTAGAATTTACATGTTTTCTTTCCTTTCTACCTTTTTCCTTACAATGAACTGTTGTGAAAGAAAAAAGCACATGCACCCACTAGACACATACTAACTTAGACACATGTATAACTTTATACACCTACATATGTACACACATCCACACACATATCCACATACATATCCACTCACATCCCCAAATATATATCCACACACACATTCATAGGGACCCAGGTATATAAACCCGCACATATATCCACTTATGGCAACGCATCAATTTTTTACACAATCACTGGCAACATAGATACACTTAAGTGCAAAACACATACATAACCTTATATATTTTCACATACACATACACACACACACACACTAATGCATCTACCCCTTCACATCCACAAACATATACACATATACACACACATACATACACAAACACATCCATTTTTTACATATTCACTGCAATATAGATAGACCCAAGAACAAATGAAATCGATCATATATCTATCAATTTAATGAACTCTCAGAGGAGAAGTGCAAGTTCAGGTCCCATGGGCAATTAACTCTTTATTTCTGATTCTTGCTGCTTACAAATATTCTGAGGTGAAATAAAAGCACCAGAAATAAAATATGAGATTTATTAATAAAAAACTGTCAAGACTTCTTCTAGGAAATTCTTTATGACATAATGTTGATAATGATGGTAGAGAAAAATTTGACATAATGTTGATGATGATAGTTGAGACACATGTGACATAATGTCTATGATGATGGTAGAGACACATGTGACATAATGTTGATGATGATAATAGAAACACATATGACATAATGTTGATGATGATGATGGTAGAAACACATATGACATAATGTTGATGATGATGATAATAGAGACACATGTGACATAATGTTGATGATGATGGTAGAGAAACAAGTGACCTAATGTTAATGATAATGGTAGAGACACATGTGACATAATGTCGATGATGATGGTAGAAACACATATGACATAATGTTGATGATGATGGTAGAGACACATGTGACATATCATCATGAAGAAATGGATTTGACAAGCTAAGTTCAAATCCTCTGAGTTTTTTTGTGTTTTACGTTGTACAAATACCCTTAGGAAAATTATGAGTCCCTCCAGGTAAGGATAAAATTTTAGAATAATATGGACTCTTTAGCCTTGTCGGGTTTGATAGTATGAGAAAACTTGTTTGGTTATTTAATTCAACAATTAAGGTCTCCTAATATATTCATTAAAAATGCATGTATGTAATCAATCTAAACAGGTGAACACTTCATTGTTTCAAGGAGATCTATGGATGGGGCTACCTCATGAAAGATGTGAAGCAAATCTTTTAAGGAAATCAATCCAATATGTCTGTGTTTATATATATGTATGTGTGTCTTAGTGTTTGAGTACAATATATATATATATATATATATATATATATATATATATATATATATATTTGTACACATACACACACATATCTACTAGCTCTATTTCTGAAAATATTAAGATCTTTAATTCAAAAACAAGATTCTCTCTGAAATATATTTATATTATGCCAGTTAGTTTTTTTGTAAAATATTGTCTTAGAGGAGGATATGTGACAAGTGCTATAGATTAAAATCTTTATAAGGTTATTTCATATTGGGGGGGGGCATTGTGGAGTCGATAGTGGTTGATTTTTGTATAGGAATGTCATGAATTTTCCGTCGTTGCTGGAATCAGTAAGAATGTCTCAGGAGGAAATTTTTTTTTTATTAATGTTGAGTTCAGTTGTAAATTTTTGAGTTATTTTTGATTTTGTGTGGCAATGTCTTCATAGCAAACATATATTTGGGGCTTTTTTATTGTGTTAAATATTTTGTTTTTAATGTGGGATATGTAAAATTTGGATATAGAGGGTTCAAGTGGAGAACCCATAGAAGAACTATCAGTTTGTGTGTATATTTTTCCTGAAGGGTTGTAGAAAGGAACTTTTGTCTTGAAGGCTTGGAGAAGTTTTCAAGGATGTTTGGTTTTATGGCAGGAGGAGGAATGGAGGGTTGATTATATAAGTTTTCTATTATAATTTTTATTGTTTCTTGGATGTATACATTGATGAAAAGTTTTTCTGCATCAAGTGATCCCGGAATGCATTTGTGGGGGGGGTAGATTTTGAGATTTGAATGAAGTCAGTGATAGATTTAATGCTATAGTTGCTCTGAATATATGGTTGTAGTATGTTATTAAAATTTTTTGTTATATAGTATGCCAGAGTAGGGATTTGTGACATTATTGGTCAAAGGGAATTTCCTTGTTTATGAATTTTGATTTTTCCATATATCAATCCAGGATTGTACTCTATTATATTTGGAATTGAATCAATTTCTGCATTGTTGGCCATGAGGATTTTATTTATTTTTTTTTTTAAGTTGGTCGGTAGGGTTTTTTGTAAGATTTTAAGTTTTGTTTTATCTTTGAGAATATTATCAATTTTTTGTTGTAAGTTTTGTTTAATATGTTGTACATATTGGCTTTGTCAGTGATATGGATGGTAATATAAGATTGTTGTAAAGTTGCTTAGTGGCTTCATTTAGTTCTTGAGTTAATAGAAAATTTTGGAGTTTAGGGTTGACAATTTTTAGATCCTTCAGCTTTTAATAAGTCACAAAATTTTGAGTGTGTTGAGATTTTGTTGTAAAAATTATTTCAAAAGTGCAAGAATTATCTGCTCTTGGCACTGAAAGATGAAAATTGAACCCCCTCTTACTCCGAGGTGTGATATCTAAATTCAAAAGCATTTTCTATTTTTCTTTCTTTCTGTTGCACAACAAAACTAGCTCATTGAACTAGTGGGTAGAGTCTTCACCAATGGTTTGGGAGACCTGGGTTCAATCCCAGGTTGCGTTATACCAAAGACTTTGAAAATGGTACTTGATACCTCCTTGCTTAACACTCAGCAATATAAAGTATGTATCAAGGATAAAGTGGAGCAATACTGGGAAAGGAGTAGTGCACTCCCCTACACCTTGGTGTAGTAGCTATTGAAAAGGGAGCTTTTGGGTCGCCCTTGACTACGGTCGCCAACTTTACTCTACAATGTCAAAAATCAACCTCATTTAAAGACAAATTATTATAAAGGCAGTTGATGCCATTCTTTAAACATCTAGAGACAACAAAATTTAATCTTGTTTAAAGCCTATTAAAGCAAATTTAACTAATCTTGAAAATGACTGAAGATACAGACAAAAGTGCTCAAAACCCAGAGTCTTTTGGATACTTTCTATGTTCATTCAATTTAGATTTATGTTCTGTTGTTCATAAGTAGGAAAAACCATTTTTTATAAATTAAAAAATTAATTCATGCTTCCTTATCTGTTCTTTTGAAAAAAAGGGGCCCATAAATATTTGGTGATGGTCAAGTTGATCACAAGTTTGACCATCTCTAAATTAAATTGTCTTAAAACTTGTATTACTCTACTGGCAGATAAACTGATATTTCATATTTGCTTGTTCCATGAATTCATTAATAATTTGGATGCTTAATGAGACAAGAACTGGTCTCACATTGCTTTTAAAACAAAATACAAATCAAATCCTCTTGTTGATAGTTACATTCATATTCAATCTAATGTCTGTAAATAAACTTAATATGACTGTTCAGCCTTTTATGCAGAAGATATATATATATATATATATATATATATATATATATATAGATAGATAGATAGATAGATAGATAGATTGGTGTGTATAAGTCGTTAATATAACAAAGGATTACATGACAAGTCTGTATAATCATACTGCTTAGAGCTTTTTTGAGATTTCGTTTTTTCAATGGTATGATTTTTTTCTTTTTTTAAGGAACATTTATTATAATGTGGTGATTTTTGTGGGTTCACTTTATGACTAAGCAAGTTATTTTTCTTTTCTTTTCAATGAATGTCAGTGACTTGTCTACGTCTCAAACAGTTTACTTAGCATTTAACTTATGACAATGTTTTGCCTTTCTAATGTCAATTTCTAATAAATGGTAAGTATGTCTGATTTTATGATGTTGCCTTTGGTCTTTTCCTTTGAAATTGTGCACTGAATAACTGTCTTGCAATGAATGGAAAAAACAAAAGCCCACTGAATTTACTTTGATAAGATTACCAATGAAAAATTGATAATAGTCTATCTGTAATCTTATAAATTGTTAAGATTTCACAACAAACCTGTTGTCAAGATGACTAATTCTCCTTTTTATTTCATAGGTGAAAAATATGAAGCTGTTCCCATAGGAGACATTCAGTATTGAACATAATGAATTTGACAAAATTGTCTCCTATTTGACATATATAAAATTTCATTTTGACTGATTAAGGCAACAGCAGGGATTTCTTTGACACTCCCTTGCCATCCATTCCAATCAGCATTTGTTTCAAGAAAGTCTTCAAGACATTATCTGATGCCTGCATGGAGCTGATGAATGTCAGATTTTGCTGTTCTCGCAACACTAATATGTCCACTTGTAAGAGTCCATGAGAGAAAATTGCTTATGTGTTTATTGTTACGCCTCCAACAATGCTCCTTATGTTTTGTTCATCTTACTTATATATGCAAGTAGCTATACATCTGCTGTTTTGTGAGGTGTTGCTTCCTGGATTTGTTCAACAATATGGGGCATCATTGTGTAGTTTCCATCTAGCTTTTTCTCCGAGTATTTTGTCAAAGCCCTAGCGGTACAATCATACAATAGTATTGGCATGGCTATAACTTTGGAAGAATTTCAGTTTTAAATAACTAACTCTAGAAATTAAATTAATAAGAAAAGCATATTTATCTGACACATCAAACATATAAACCAGTTTGTTGATCTATGACAGTAATGAAATAGCACAGATCAGTTATAATGGCTAAGTTTACAGTGAGATTGAAACTCACTTCCCATTTAACTCACACCTGCTACTCAAATTGCAGAGCCATTGGTTGGCAAAAATTTAACCAGGCTTTCCTTAGCAATTTATCAATTTCTCCATTTTGATTAATTTTTAAGCACTTTTTGACCTTAGATTTTTAATGAAACTAACATTACATTTTACTTGCAGTATAACCTTTGTGTTAAATAGAGCTAAATTTGTATAATTTTGATTGAAGTGTGTTTTATTCATATGCTTCTTTTAATGATTGCATATGATATATATACGTTGATTCTGTAGACATAGGTTCCCTAACCCATGGACTATGGACCATAAGCAGCCCTTTATGTAATTTAAAAAATTTTTGCTTTTTGATGTTGATCATGAAGAAGTACCATTACAACTATAGATGGAACTCATTGTTCTTCAGTGTTCAGAATATTTGAAATCCTTGTTACTTCCTTGCCCCATTCTCATTTTCTATAAGAACCACCTGCTTCTATCTGGAAGATTCTCCAACCTTATGATCAACACCTAACAAGTAGTGAGCATTTTTGGTCCTACATACCACTGTGAACAATTGTTCTCCAAAATGATGCAGGCCAAAAGTACACTGAATTTACAGATGTCAAATCATCACTTGTCAGATGTGGTCATTCTCTCAAGTTCTTCATTTAACTCTGATATTACATCTTTTTTGTGATTGCAAACATTAGATGAGTCAGCAATAGATGATGACTGTTGCCTTGTTCATTTAGCAATTTTCTTGTCTTTTTAAGATCTTGTCCCTGGACCCTCTTGATTTAAGCTTTGTGGCTCTGAGAATAAAAATATTGGGGACCCCTGATGGAGACCAGGTAGAACATGAGTTTCATTATAGGAGAGTTTTGTAATAAATGACATCAAATAATATCAGTTTTGATTAAATAACATTCTATTTGAAAAAGTGTAATCCTGGTCTTTTTGGATTAAAAGAAAATTAACTTTTTAAAAAGAAATGTGAGTATACTCATTCATGTAGTAAGAACTTTGTTACTCTTAGGTGTAACTTTCATTTGACAGAAAGTATCATAAAAAGGACTTTATTAAGAAAAATGAAATAAAAAGAAGGGTATTTTTTTTACATTAATCTATGATCCAGTCTTAGCCAGCTATAGGTATATACTTCAGCTTGTATATATCTATAAAAGTACATATGTGGTGTATTCAATAAGATTCCAGACTTTTTTTTGTACAGGCATTTAAAATTGTCATAGATTCTTGAGAATTCACTATGTTATTGCTATACATCTTATGAGATGACTGACCAATTTTTATTATTTCAGGTTCAAATGAACAGCTACATCAGGAAGTGGAATACACCCTACTAAAGCCTGATTGTCACAGCTGGTCAATTTCAAAAAGGCAATCTGGAAGTGAGGATACTTTAGAAGAACAATATGCAATAAAATTGAGTTTTAAACTTGGAAAAATGCCACAGAAACATATGGAATGCTTCAGACTGCGTTTGGAGCATCTTGTATGAATCAAGCATCAGTTTTTGAGTGGAATGAGAGATTCAAGGAAGGCAGGGAATCTCTGAGGGATGATGAGAGGTGTGGGAGGAGTAAGGAAGTCAATACACCAGAGTTGATTGACCAAAGGGTAAGGGTAAGGGTTAGGGTTACCATGTTGAGGTTTTAAGGGAGTTCAGGAAGAGATTCCATCAGAAGAGGCCAGCACTCTTCAAAATCGGGTCAGTGGCATTTCCACCAGGACAATGCACCAGTCTACAACTCCATCCTTGTCACAGACTATTTGACCAAGATGGGCATCAAGACAGTTCCTCACCCTCTCTATAGTCCAGACCTTGCTCCCTGTGACTTTTGGTTATTCCCTAAGCTCAGAGGCTGTCGTTATGAGAGAATTGAGGAGATGAAAGAGGCTGTGATGAAGGTCATTGACATGCTCTTACAAGAGGACTTCCATGGGGTCTTCTAGAAGTTGTTGGAACGGTACAACAAGTGCATTGCAACCGGAGGAGATTACTTCGAAGAGGACTAGAGTTTCATGTGTGTACTATCAATAAAAGTGCCCATATGAAAAAACGTCTGGAAACTTATTTAATGATCCTCTTATTTTATTTGTAGAAGATAAAATGATTATAGTTTTATGGTATTGGCAAATAATTTGGTTGTTTGAAGAGCAGTGAACTGAAGGTTCATGGCAAGAAAATTTGCAAAGGAATAAGGTTGCTTATTATGGATGATTTCACTGTTTATTGGGAACAAAAGGAAATGCCTATCAGTGTGAGCCTATTAATATATCTTGTTAGGTAGACATGAAAGGGTAATTTTAGTAACAATTGACTCAGTTGCTATTCTCAGTCATAAGAGTGGCAATTAAGGAACATAGAGTTGCTTTATGTTTGGAAGGAAAAACTAGTTTTTAGATGAATGTCAATGTATTTAAGTTGGAGAATAAATGTTGGCTTTAAAAAAACAAACTTGCTTTTAGGTTATTTGAATTATATTTAGAATTAATTTAATAATTTCAAGGGGTATGATTCTTTAAAATGCAAAAGAAAAATTATTAAATACAGTTGAATTCAGTTTATTAAATCACATCGTGACCAACCTAATTACTTGCTAGTCTTATAAATCAAAAAAAGCAAATGGGTTTTCTGTGAATGAATATCAATTGGAAAACTTCTTTTTCAAGAACATACGATAAATATTTGAGAATTTGTTTATAAAAAATTAAATTGGATTTTCTTTTAAATAACTAAGAAAAGATATTTTTGCCCTTGATTTAGTCATGAGCTATAATATTTTTTGATAGTTGTTTAAAGAAATGTGTTTTTAATAATTCTATCAGATTTGATAATTTAAAAAGTACTTTTTGGGGCTTCTCAAGAACACCAGGTCACATAAAAGATATGGAGATACTTTATTGAATGTTTGAGATCCTAAAAATATTACAAGCAATGAGAAAGTGTTATTATAATATATGTTAAAGCGTCTGTTTAGAGAATAATATAAACCACACTACCTATTAGAAATGTTAAAGACTACACAACCCGTTAGAAACGGACTATTCAAAATCTAAGATTTCTGTAGCCTTTTCAGATAACCCTTCTTTTCTCATATTATCAGGGAGAGTAACAACTAACCACTAAAACCACCCGAGAACAGCTATGGTAGCTGTGGTTCCAGTATCTAAGACCATAAACCAAGGGTTTCTCCAAGAAAGGATGATTTGTTTGTTTGTTTGGTTCGATTTTATGGCATATCAACCTTTGTAGGTTATTTAACGCCAAATCCATTTTTATACAAATAGTTCTATTTCAAACTATTCAGTTTAGTTTAAGTACACAGTTTAATTGTCAAAACAGTTCTACTCTAAGCTATTCAGTTTAGTCAAACAGTTCTAATTCAAACAATTCAGTTTGGTATAGTTTTTGTTTACATACCATTAAATGTCAAAACAGTTCTATTTCAAATAATTTAGTTTAGTATAAGTACAGTTTCAATGTCAGAAACACTTCAATTTCAAACAATTCAGTTTAGCATACAAAAACAGTTCTATTTCAAACAATTCAGTTTAGCAGACATAATTTAGTTCTATTTGACCCGTAGATAGAACCCTGTCAGGTGCTACCACTCTGGGCCAGAGTGGACCGGGGAGCAATGGCAATGAAAGGGTACTCTGCATTTACCAAAGCTTCAGTATTACTGGAACCTTACCATCAGATTGTTTAGTGTTATATCTAGGACACCCGTTAGCGAAGTCTTAACCCTCAGCAGAGATGCATTTAGTGTGTTCTCAGCCAGCTGAGCAAAAAGAAAGGATGATGTCTCATTCAAACAGGGTTGTTAAAGATAAAAACTATATTGGTATCAGAAATAAAGTCATCCTCTAGTTTTCTTTTCTCAGCATGTGGACATTCTCTTACCTAATTCATAGGGGAATTATAAACTGCTGACTTTTGAGTTTGAATAGCAATTTTTTACCCACTTTAACAAAAAATACAATGATGAGTGAAAAGTTTTGCAATATTTTGGTACATGCTAGTTTGTGGCACATGTATCATGTGACTGAATCAGTTCAAAATGTGAAGCTACCTGCTGTGGTTAGCAGTATTGAGGAAGTCCATGCACTGACACACTCTGCATTGCATCACAACATGTGAGATCTGAAAGCCACCCAGATGAATATGCAATGTAGTTTGATTTGGCAACATGTTCTTTACAAGTTTGAATAGGGTCATAATACCATTAGAGGTAAGCAAAAGTGTTTGTTTTATGAAAGGTGAAAGCCTAGTTGAAGAAAATTTTTTGCTTGGGTTGCAAGAGGCTCAGCAATCAGGCATGAACAGATAAGCCTAAAACCAGGGATTTCAAGTCTTTACTCTAAGCAATAGTGGCAAATCTGGTAAATAGCGCACATAGATTATCAGGTGAGCTCAATATCTAACTGTCTTATGTGAGTCATCACATTCACTTCCTTGACAAAAGCATTGACAGCTGCTAAATTGGGCCTCATATTACCAAAAGCAACCAGTTAAACTAATGTTATAAATGAATTCACTTGATTTTCTGAGAATGTCTCTACCATCTTAAAGGAGTACATGACAAGGTAGCATTTTGATCTGGTATTTCTGTAAGAGAAAGACATAAAGCCTAATTTTATTGGATGTGACACTCCCGATAAAAGGTAAGGATACAAATGGGTTTAATTTAAAATTTATTTATTTTATTTATCATTATAACACATTTTTCATTTCAGTAATTTGATCAGAGGTGTTGATAGCTTAAGGAAATAGAATTGATGATTTGAGTTCAAATCCAGGAAAATACTGTTTGCATTTTCTTTTGCACTAATGCCCTTGGAAAAGGTATGTCTCCATCTCTTCTCCTTTTTCAGCTATGTTTTAATATTAGGAAAGACTCTGAGTTTGGTAAATTAAGAAATCTAGAAAGAAAAATCTGAATTCAAAATTCCCTGTACTCCACTTGAAGATTGATTTGTGTTGCATCTGGCTCATGGAGGACGGTTTCGGTGAAGACATACAAACTGACATAATTATTTGAAAAATATCTTTCTCCAATCTCTCTGCATTTTGGTTGGTTTCTAGAATTAAAATTCTAAATTAAAAAGATAAGGTAAAAACAGACTTCATAAATACAGATATTTATAAGGCCATTTTCATTTTTTTTATTCATATATATAAATATGAATGTAGTCACACACATACACAAACAGATATATATATATATACACACAAACAGATATATATATATATATATATATATATATATATATATATATATATATATATATATATATATATATTAGTTTATATATATATTCAATAGCATGGAAGCTTGTCTGAAACCACAGGTTTAATTCTGTCTTATATATGACAATCATCAGGCAGAGAACGAAAGATATTGGAGAAATCGAAAAAATTGAAAAATACAGTCAAAAGAACATTAGGATTGTGTACAACTCTTTATATGTGCATGTGTGTGTGTGTGTTCATGTGTGCCTGCCACAAACCCACGAAATGAGACAGTGACTACCAACACTGTTATATCATATATATATATATGAGGTGCATATACGATAAGTTTCTAGACTTTTTTCTTATGGGCACTTTTATTGATAGAACACACATGAAACTCTAGTCCCCTTTCAAGTAATCTCCTCTGGCTGTAACGCACTTGTTGTACTGTTCCAACAACTTCTGGAAGACCCCATGGAAGTCCTTTTGTGTGAGCATGTCAGTGATCTTTGTCACAGCCTCTTTCATCTCCTCAATTCTCTCATAACGACAGCCTCTGAGCTTAGGGAATAACCAAAAGTCACAGGGAGCAAGGTCTGGACTATAGAGAGGGTGAGGAACTGTCTTGATGCACATCTTGGCCAAATAGTCTGTGACAAGGATGGAGTTGTAGACTGGTGCATTGTCCTGGTGGAAATGCCACTGACCCGATTTGAAGAGTGCTGGCCTATTCCGATGGAATCTCTTCCTGGACTCCCTTAAAACCTAAACATGGTAACCCTAACCCTAACCCTTTGGGCCATCAACTCTGGTGTATTGACTTCCTTACTCCTCCCACACCTCTCATCATCCCTCAGAGATTCCCTGCCTTCCTTGAATCTCTTATGCCACTCAAAAACTGATGCTTGATTCATGCAAGATACTTCAAAAGCAGTCTGAATCATTCCATACGTTTCTGTGGCATTTTTCCAAGTTTAAAACACAATTTTATCGCATATCGTTTTTCGAAAGTGTCAAATTGCCTTTTTGAAATTGACCAGCTGTGACAATCAGGCTTTAATAGGGTGTATTCCAATTGCCGCTGTATCTGTTCATTTGAACCTGAAATAATAAAAATTGGTCAGTCATCTCATAAGATGTATAGCAATAACATAGTGAATCTTCAAGAGTCTATGACAATTTTAGATGCCTGTACAAAAAATGACTGGAAACTTATCGTATGCACCTAGTACATATATACATATAGGATTATTTCTTTATAGTCTAATCCTTAGACTACTTTTCCTCAGATTATATATATATATATACATATATATATATATATATAGAGAGAGAGAGAGAGAGTGAGAAATTGTTCAACTTACAGCCTCACTTTTTCTAATCCACTGATATATACTTACACAAAGACATGTAGAAACGCACAAACACACATACACATGTACATAATCAGATTGTTTAAAGATTGCTTTTCTAAAGTATATATGATTATATTTTATATTAGGTGCTTTCTATGCCCCAACCTCTTGTGCTTCTTAGTGCATTTTCTGATAATCAGGGAAGTATTATATATATATATATATATATATATATATATATATATATGTGGTCAGTATGAAACAAAAATTTACATGATATATTGCTAATAATGTTTTCATATTTTCATGATCATCAAGAGTGTACATATATGTATATATGTATATAGATGAGTGTCTGTTGATATATATATATATTTGTGTGTGTGTGTGTGTATGTGTGTGTGCGTGTGTATTCATATACATGCATAAAAACCAACATAAATTTATATTTTATTCAATATATATAACCACACACACACTCACACACACACACACATATATATATATATATATATATATACACACACAAACACACATATTTATTTGAAATTTTGAAATTGTATATGAAGCTGTATTTATATGTATTTTATATATATATATATATATATATAATACATATAAATACATCTTCATATGTATGTAGTCATGCATAGCAAATTTGCAAGCAACAGAAGACACTAAAATTAGAAAATAAAACACAGAAATGAGATTCAATTGGATTTGATGAAATTTTCCTTCTCCAAAAATTATCAATTCTCTTTGTACTCAAGACAACTGGCTCCTGCAAACAAATCAAATCATCTAGTATAAGAGGTTATTCATACTTGATCAGTCTTCAAAATATGTATTAAGAATATTTACTGTAGGAGTTTTGAGGAGTTCTTTGTAGTGATGAGCAGATGGCATAACAGTTATCATCAGAGGAAATGAACTCAGGAAGATCAAACCCTGGATGGAGCTATTTGTATTTTTCTTCAGGCTCATAACATGAAGCCATCTTTTCTCTACATCCAGTTGTAGGTAAATAGTTGGGAACACTAGGCTGTACAGCTTTGTTATGGTGACTCGTCAAGGAGAATCAGAATCTAAATTCAAACCAGTTGGACTGTTCTTAAAAATTAACTTGTGTCATATCCTATTCATGGTGGAGGGGTTGGGTAAATGGATAATTCAGAAATTCTTTGATTACCATATATTTATATATGTATTAGTCCCATGTCTTCCTGCTTAGGATCAGAGCTTGTAAATGTACTCATAGAAATTGAATTGTTATTTTAAAAATCATGAAATATAATATATAAACTGTACAAAATTTGACATGTAATCAAAAATGAATCATAAATGAAACCAGATGAATAATTAGGTAGATAAGTATTATAATTCAAGTTTATTTTTTACTTTTATTTGTAACATATTAAATTAGATTTCTGTGGGTAAGGCATCCTGCTCCTGGGCATATGCTCAGGAGTATAACACTTTAATTCTTGCTAGAGCTCTCAAACATTTCACTCAACTCCATCCAGAAAGATGCAGCTAGAAGAATAAGATAAAAAAGCAAGACTATTCATGATATAGGCAAATGCAAAGTGTTAGTCAAACATTGAAAATTTTAACAGGTTGCTTAATCTGTTTCTCTTTCAAGTATTCCTATATTTCCCAGGAAATTTCTCATATCACTTGGAATAATTTCACCAGCAAATAAAGTACTGTAATTACAAATATTTCTTTCTTTAAAGAAGCCATTAAATTTCTAAACTTTAACTTTACATTATTTAGATACTTTACCTGCCACTTCTACAATTAAAAATTAGCGCTGCTCATTGTAGTGTTGTTCAACATCATGAAACAGCATTGATTCAAACAAAGTTGGTGTTAGCTAGTGAGATACTTGATGGTGTTACACAACAGTTATCAGAGAAAATGCAATTCTAGTTGTTAAATAGACTTCCCAGTCTTTGTCCAAAGAAGCAAATATCTATTTTTGCTTAGACTGAAAATAAAAGGAAGATAGAAGTAAGATGAGTCCCCAGTTTTAAAGCATAAAATAACCCCAGACAGGTTGACATGCCATTAATATTAATCAATCAATCATTGTTGTTAAAAGCCAGAGAACCCAAATCCACTGGTCATGAAGATATGAGAAGCAAAAATGTCAATGTAAAAAGACAAAGAGAAAATTATAAAAGAAAAAAAAAAAGAAATTGAAATGGAAGAGAAAGGGATCACTCCATCAGATCAAGTAAATGAAGGTAGAATATTAAGAAAGAATCAAATAAGGGAAGTTTCATGAAAAAAAGAATTATGAATTACTATGGAAAGGACATAAGAAATAAACAGTCTGGTACTGTTTTGACCAGGATCCAATTATGAAAAGAGGAAGCAAACTGAAAAAAGACAAAACTAGAATCTAGAAGACTTAAAATCTAGAAGACTTAAAATCTAGAAGACTTAAAAACAAAAGAAAATAGAATAAGACAAAAAGAATTTAGAAAGTGTGCATCTCTTTATAAATTAAAAAAAATGAATGTTCAAAATGAAAGATGGAACAAAAATTAATCAATGAGGTAAAAAAAAATCAACCAATGAAAGCATATGTGAAAATCATAAATATGTAATGAAATGATAAAAAAAAAGAATGGAATGAATGGGATTATTAGGAGTGAAAAAGGAAAATAGAATGAATAAGAAGATGAATGGAAAACAATAATGAGAAGCATACTGAGATGAGTTAAAAAAAAAGAGAATGACAAAGAAAATGAACAAAAAAGATTACCTGCATTACAAGTTTGCTAAGCCTCATGGCATGGCAAGCAAACATATGTGCATGGATAGAAAAAGCTATAGAGAGAAATTGATGAATATATAGAATTTGATAATTTACTAATGAATTCACTGATTTAGCTATTAACTGTATTGGATAGATAGATAGATAGATAGATAGATGTAAACAAAATGAGATTGACAGATAGATATGAACAGACTGAGACAGATATGAAGGGACAGAGATCAACTGATGGATATGAACAGAATAAGATTGATCTGAAGAGAGAGAGAGAGAGAGAGAGAGAGAGAGAGAGAGAGAGAGAGAGAGAGAGAGATATGAATAGAGGTAGATATAAGGAAACTGTGATTAAGATGGGTATATAGATAAATTGGAAGAAGCTGAAATATATATAGAGATATAAACTGACTGAGATAGACAATTACGGAGAAACTGAGATTGACTGATGAATATGAACTGAAAGAGATAGATGTTAACAGAATCAGGTAGATAGATAGATAGATAGATAGATAATGAGCAAACTAAGTTAGATTGATAATGAACAGATTAAGATAGATAGATAGATAGATAGATAGATAGATTGGAACAGACTGAGATTTGAATGAATTACAATTTATTGATAGATATGAACACACTAAGATGAATGTAAATAGAAGATTAGAAAAGTGAATGAAGAAAATATGATGGAAGTGTGAGAATGATGAATGTTGATAAAAAGCAAAACCCTTGAAAGCATTTTAAAAGCAGCAACTGACACAACTGGTTTAGTTTCAAACAACGAAATGCAGCTTCTTGAAAATGATTTCAGTATCAAAATGATAGTGCTGAAGTGAAGGGAAAAATATAAATCCTCTTTTAGAAAATGCAACCTGCCTGTGCATCAGCTCTTGGTATGCACAGAATGAAGTAGATGGGTGCACACATGTATGCACTCATGCTGCAGTAATTGAGAAAGGGTCCTAGTGCATGGAAGATGAAAAAATAGGGAGCAAACTTGAAAGATTCATCTATTAGAGAGGAACATTACAAAAGGGGAAGAGGTAAATGGATTCTGAAAAGGATCTAGTTGAAAATAAAGTCAAAAGGATCAAGTGAATCAAATTTCTGTAAAAAAGAGAAAACGGAAAAGAGAGAAAAAAAAGAGAAAAAAGAGAGAAATGAGTAAGAAGGGGAATATGGACCAGCAAAGAGGAAAAAATCAAATAAGAGGATGAAAAAAGAGAAAAAGAAGAAAAAAGAAGAAAAAGAGAGAAAACAAAAGACAGAAGAGAAAATAAGATAAAAATGGAAGGGAAATAGAGAGAAATAAATAATAGATAAAGACAGAAAGAAAAACAGAGAAAGAGATCAGGGAATTAATGAGAGAAAAATTGAAAAGAATGAAAAAAATTGTGATTGGAAAAGAAAAAGAGGAGTTGAATTATCTGCCCTTGTCATCTGGTTGAATTTTCCAAACAATCTCTGGGACACTATATAAATGGTTGTCATAGGTACTGAGATAGGCCACTTTCATTTCACATGTTGTAGCAAGAGGATGGGATTTTTCATCTGCCTTTGGACATCTCTGACTTCAGGGGAGTAGTGTCCTTGTGCCTTTGTCACATTACTTAAACTTGATGAAACAAAACATTATCAAAGGGAATGGCCTCGTTTTTGTGGCTGCTATTCACACCTTCATGTGTACATAGCTTTCTTTTTTGTATCTTCGTGCCTGTTTAGTCACACAAATAATGTTCTGCTTTATTAGTGGTTCTTAGAACACACTGACTGCATTAGCTGTAGAGGAAGAAAGCCTCCACCAAAAAGGGTGTTCTAAGTATGATTCCAAATCTGGTGGTGAAGTTACAGTTCAGGAGATCTTAGGAGTGTGGAATCACTTCTTTATTGCACTTACTCCCAGATTTATTCTGACCTGCATTGGTAGTACCTGTTAGGGTCCCATCTATGGGTAAACTAGATCTATTAGTATATTATTTATATTAGATAGAAATATTTCAAACCATATAACTGTATGCAAATGAATGATTGTAATTAACTAAGAAGTGTAACTTTATACTTAGTGTAATGGTTAGTGTTGTTGGAAATGAAATTAGTGACTCGATTTCAAACCCAAAACAAAGTTGTTTCTGTTTCACAAAGTGATAATGCACCAGTGATAATGCAAGAAACCATCTCTTCTCCTCTCATATATAGAGGTTTATAGTCGAGCAGACTAGGTTCAGTAACTCTATTTAGAAGAAGGGAAACTTTGAATTCAAATCAGCTGTGTTCCACTCAAAATTGACCTTGTGTCACATGCTGATTGTAATTGGGAGGTTGTGTGAACTTGATACTTACAAAAGAAAGTCTGACCCAACAAAAAATGATATTTTGTAACATTAACCAACCAAATAAAGTTCTGAAATTATTAGAGTTATTGCTTTTTTTTAAATAATTAAAATAATTAAGTAGAAGTTAGTGAAGAAAAAAGAAAAAAGTGGCTTAAATATAATAACTATTTTGTATACTTAATGAAAAATATTTGAAAATTTATCTTACCATAATGATGTAGGTATATTTTAAAATTACTAAACCTTGCATAAATAAACAAAATATTGTAGTGATAGGGCTGCAGTAACAACTAAACTTACTGCATTTTTAGATTAGTCTGGAAAATTAGCCAGCTGACTATCATAGTATTGTAAAGGATCGAGAAAGTATATAAACACTCTCTTTTCTCTCCATTTTTTTTGCCCACTGTCTCTTGGCATACACAAAAAATATATATGTATACATATATGTATATTCATAGGTGTGCATATACATGTAATTAAAAAACAGCACATAAAAATTAGTAAATATTTTGCATGTTTTATTAATCCAACATTTTATTAATATGTTTGTTAATATATATATATATATATATATATATATATGAATGGTAAGAGTATAGATATTACTATAGCAAACTAGAACTAAATCCCATGAAACTGGAAATGGTTGAACATTTGTGTTAGCATATGTATGGAAAACCTCTGTCAATGCAGCCACTGGATGTTTATGAATGCTTTTCAATCCTCATACCTTAAGGTCAGAAAATAACATAGTTGAAATCTAGCTCAAAATGTTGTGTGCTTTATCTCTAGCTATTTTCCCACAAATATCAGTAATGAAATAGACATCACCAATATCTATGATGAGCTGTAGTTGCATATTTTTCTCTCGAGAACAGGCTTGTTTGTCTAAACACTAAATTCCAAAATAAGAAGGGAAAAACTATCAACTTAAAACTACTCAAATAACTCAAAAGCACAGCTCAATAATATATTTATACACAAGAAAAAGATAAATAGCACCTTGAACTATGAAGCTTACTCTCACTTTGAAGATGCATTTTCCACTCATAGAAACATCTCAAAGATACTCCTGAATCGACACAGAAATCAGAAACAAACAAAGTCTCATGAAATGACTTGACCCTCACTAGCCAATAGTGATATAATCAAACAATATACAGTAACTGCAAGAAACAAGTTAGAAACTCTTCAGGAGGCATCTGAAAAAATATTTCAACTTATAAATATGAAAACTTTCTTACCACCCACATAGAAACAACATCTGAGAGAATACCAACCAAACTAATAACCAAACGAAGAGTCAATAGCAGTTAGGGAAAAAGGAGATAACGTAAAAAAGCATCCAACAAATTTGAAAGTACAGAAACTTAAGAAACTAAAACATTAAAAAAAAACAAAAAAACAAGTAGAAAACATTTCAGGCCAAATTAATTGAATCAGAAAATTAGTGGAAGACAATCATAATTAGTAAGGCCGACAGTAGATGAAGTTATTGAAATAGAAAGCACCTTTGGGACAAAATTAAAAGCTGCCAGCCAAGAAGAACAACCTCGGAAGTGGAAAGATTATTTCCAGAATCTACTTGGAAACCTTCCAAAAATCATTGATAAACCAGAAATTGTCAATGACTAACTAGACATCAAAGCAGAACAGTTTATGGAGGCAGAACTTGACACTGTACTGACAAAAATTAAAATCTGAAAAGCTGCAGGCTTTGATGAAATACATGCTAAAGTATGGAATACAAGGAAATTTGACAACATTCATCTTCAATTATGCAATGTTTTATGTAAACAAAAAAATAGATAAATGGACAAAAGACTGTATTGTCCCCTTTCTCTAGAAAGGCGACCCCAGAATCATTAAGAACTATCAAGGCATAACTCATACTACTATAGTTGCAAAGGTTTATAAGGCACTGCTTCTCATTCGTATCAAACCTGAAAATTTGAAAATTCTTTGGAAAAATCAGAATGGCTCTGGGAGAAGTCAATTCCCAACCTGACAGATTCTGATTATCCATTGAATTATTAAAGGAGTATGTGCAACAAATTTTGAAGCAACACTATTGTTCATAAACTTCCCCAAAGCATTTGATTCTATACACAGAGGAAAGACCGAGCAAATACTACAAGCATATGGTCTCACAAAGAAACAGTTACCTCTGTAAAGATGCTTTACAAAAACCCCAAAAGTAATGGTTTTTCTCTCAATGGTGACACTAACTTCTTTGACATTGCTGCTGGAGTGTTGCAAGATGATACAATAGCATCATATCTGTTTATAATCTGTCTAAATTACATACTACTAACATCAGTAGATCAAATAAAAGGAAATGATTTCATATAGAAAATATTTAGAAGCTGACGATATCCCATTGAAACTATGACAAATGCAGACAATGCAGATGATCTAGTATATCTCACAAATACAACTGCCCAAGACAAATCCCTGCTGTTCAGCCAGGAGCAAACAATAAGAAGCATGGTGTAATGGTTATCATCGTAGGAATTGGACACGGCAACACAAGTTCAAATCCTAGAAGAGACTGATAGCATTTCACATAGCACTAATACCCTTGGGAAAGGTATGAATCCAATTATTCTCCCTCCAGCTATGGGTAAATAGTAGGGCAGACTGGGTTCTTCAGCCTTGGTGAGGCAAGTAGTCTAGGAGAAGGAAAACTCTGAATTCAAACAGGTTACACTCCATTTAAAAATTGACCTTGTGTCATATCCTGCCTGAGTGGGGGGGTTGGTAAATATGATTAGCCACTATGTGAATGCAGATTCAACAAAGTTCATGTTTTAAAGAAGATGGTTTCATCTCCACTTTCAGTGGTTAGCCTCTGAAATTGGTAAACCGGTACACATACCTCAGTAGCAATATTTCATCTACAGAAATCGATGCTAACATATACTTAGGAAAGGCATGGAAAGCTATTAACATTGTTGATTACATGGAAATCTAATTTGTCAGTTAAAATCAAATGGGATTTCTTCCAAGAAACTGTACATGGATGGTACATCCATGCTACTGTGTGGATGTACCATCTGGACTCTAACAAAATGCTTGAAGAAAAAGCTAAATTGGAAGTACACAAGAATATTATTGGCTATTTTGGACAAATGATTGAAACAGCACCCCCCAAAAAAAACATTGCTATTTGACCACTTGTCTCCTATCTCAATTATCCCAGCAAGATAAACAAGATATGCTGACAACTACTGGTGAAGTAAGGATGAACTCATAAGCAACATTCTTCTATGGACTATCACATATACATACACCAGTGTTAACCAAATAGCAAGAACATACATACAGCTCTGTGCAAACACCTGATACAGAAGAGGACCCATTAGGAGGAATCTGATAGAGACAGTGCGTAAAAAGCAAGGGATTCCATGCTATTGGTACAACTTGATGATATATGTATATATATATATATATATATGTGTGTGTGTGTGTGTGTGAGTGTGGGTACGTGGGTGCATTATCAACATTATGTTTAGTTTATGTGAATATCAATTTCTTGGTTATTTAACACCAAATTCTCATTCATTTGTAAATGTATGATAACAATCATGACTAATTATGTTTTCAATGTTTCATTGAAATCATCTTTTTGTAATTGCACGCTTTTGTCTAAATATGATAACATTGTATTTGTGGTGTTATATGGTATCAAGAGTTCCCATCTCATATTAATAATTTATACACAATTATACACAATTAAATGATTTAAAGTAATTGTTCTTCAATGAGAATATTAATTTGTCTGCACAAATTTATATGGTTTCAAGTGTTCCCTTCTTGTACCAATAACTTTCAGGGAACTGATATTGATAATGCTTATTTGTATTTTATTAAAGGTTCAATTAACCATTTTTAGAACAAATAATTCACATTATCTTATATGATATCGATTACTTCTGTCTTCTAGAAATAATTTTCAAGCAGATCTATTTGACCCATAGATGGGAGCCTTACTGGTACAACCACTCCAGGTCTGAGTGAACATAGAAGTAAAGGCTATATAGGAGTAATCCTTACTTCCCCATGAGAATTTTCTCTTCAGCAAGGGATGCAATTGGCATATTCTGACAGGACAGTATATATATATATATATATATATATACACTTTAACAACACCGCCACATGGGCAGGATGTGACACAAAGTCAATTTTTAAGCGGAGTTTAACTGGCTTGAATTAAGAGTTTTTCTTCTCCAAGGTTGGTTGCTATACCAAGGTTAAAAAGTCTAGGCTGCTCTCCTGTTTACCCATAGCTGGCAGAATAATTGTTGGATTCATACCTTTCCTGAGGATATTAATTTTATGTGAAAGATAACCTTGTTCAGGACTTAAACTCAGGTTACTGTATCCATTTCCTAAGATGGTAACTGTTACACTATCAACACTTTGAACAAAGGGCTGTGAATATATATATATATATATATATATGTTGTTATTAATGTGAGTATATTGTTATGTATATGGATGTGCTTGTGTGTATGTGTGTATATATATATGTGTGTGTGTGTATATAAGTATGTGTATATATATATGTGTGTGTGTGTGTGTGTGTGTGTGTGTGTGTGTGTGTGTGTGTGTGTGTGTGTGTAGACAGAATCAGAGCAAGCAGGTGAAGTGGAGAAGCAAAGAGAAAAGTGAAATAAGTATGTAAAATAGGCAGAATCTGAATGAAAGAAAAAATGAATATTATGAACAAAAAAGAATAGGAAGGAAAGAAGAATAGACAAGAGAGTGCAGCGAAGTGTAGAGGACTTGATTTGTTCACAGGAGCCAGTTGCCTTGAGTACAAAGAGAATTGATCATTTTTAGTGAAGGAAAATTTCATCAAATCCAATTGAATCTCATTTGAGTGTTTTATTTTCTAATTTTAGTGGCTTCTGTTGCTTGCAAATTTGCTATGCATGATTGCATACATACTAAGCTGTACTTACACACACACACACACACACACACACACACACACACACACACACACACACACACACACACATATATATATATACGTAGAAAAGTTTCTGTGTGTGTGAGTGTGTGCATATATCTATATATAAATATGTACACACACACATTTGTATAAATGAATATATATATATATATATATATATACATATATTCATGTATATATATATATATATATATATACATGCAGATGCATCAACATATATACACAACTTTATGTGTATAATACATATCCATATATATATGTAAATAAATGTTTATAATACATATCCATATACATATATATAAATAAAAATATGTATATGCAAAAGCAAATGTATGTGTATATGTATGTACTTATATCCCTTAATATATATACATATGTACACGTATACATGTATATATACATATATACTGTATTGAAGCACTTGCAGCTAAATTATTATTGTTATAATGAAATGGCTACTTTACTTCATGCTAATACCCTTTGGAAATTCTCTTCTCTATTGAGCTATGTGTAAATAGTCATGTAGACTATGCTCCTTAACCTTGGTATGGCAACGGGTTTTGAAAAAGTTTCCTCAAGAAACAAATCATCTGTGTTCATAGTTCCATTGTTCATATCATTAACTATATCATGGGGCCCTCATACATTGAGACTGACATTTGAGTCCATCATATATAAATATATATATAAACCAGCCCATTGTTATAATGGTTAGAATATTCACTAATGGTCTGGGAGACTGGGGTTCAATCCCAGGTTGAGTCATGCCAAAGACTCAAAAAATTGTACTTGATAACTCTTTGCTTAATGCGTAGAATTGTAAGATTTGGATCAAGGGTAAGTTGAGTAATCCAAGGAAAGGAGTTGCATTTGGTGTTGTAGCTATTGCAAAGGGAGCCTTCGGGTTGCCCCAACTACAGTCAGCCAACTATATATATATATATATATATACACTGAAATCAGATGCAATCAATCTTATGATTATACATTGATCTATTTGTATAATTTTAGAATAAAAAATTGGATATACAAACATACATAGGGAGTAGCTGCTGGTGTAAGTTTTATCAATGTAGGAAATGGAATCAGGATCCAACTTCAAATGCTTAATGAAGCTTTTCTGTTTCCCATCATATACAAGGCATGAATCCATCTCTTCTTCCCTTGGCAAATAATATGGCAGTTTTAGTTCTTTTGTATGGGTAAGGCAAAAATTTTTGAAAGGAAACACTGAATTTAAAAATTTTAAAATCTCATTTATATTCATCTCATTCTATATGCATTTTAACTTTTTCCTCAAAGTCTGTTGATCATGAAAAGTAATGGGCCTTACTCAGCCACTGAATACGTTTGTTAGTAATCAACATTTAAAGCTTTTGTTTGTGGTGAGTTGCCCTATCAATGCTTGAGAGTTCACTCTGTAGTATCCTTTACCCATAGCTGAGGGGAATGTATGGATTTTTACCAAAGAGCATTCGGTCAGGGTAAAATACTGACAGTCATATCTGGCAAAGATAGCTACTACACAGAGTTGAAGTGGAGGGTGCTACTTCATTTCCTAGAGTGCTCCACTTTTCCTTTGATCCGTACCTTATAATGCTGAGTGTAAAGCAAGTCATCATCAAGTACCATTTTTTGAGTCTTTGGTATGACTCGACCTGGGATTGAACTCTGGTCGCCTAAACCATTGATAAACACTCTAGAGACCTGAAAAAACTGAGCTGTGAAAGGAATAATGATACAGATTTTGGTTAGAGCCCTTAGAGTAATCCTGGTTAACTAGGAGAGTGACTGGGAAAACTAAAGTAGCATATAGAGCATTCAGATAATAGTTTTGAAGCTAGAATATTGAGAAGAGCCTTGGAGAGCAGAAAACTTATGGCCATTTTACACTTCCTTGAAGGCCACCAATTATTACTAACGTGAAAAATTATAGTAAAGCAAAAATAACTTAAGGACCAACTGAAGAACATAAAAAAAATCAAGAAAACAAATATGGGATAGCAACAAATTAAGGAAATTGTGCATGAGCAGATCCAAACATGGTTAAGAAAGGGAAATTTGAAGAAAGAAACTGAATTTCTTTTCAGCAGCAGCAAAACATGATGCCATAACAACAAATTATGTCAAAGCAAAAATTGATGATATTGAGAAGAATTTCAAATAAAGGTTTTGTGGGGACAAAAATGAAATAATCAATCCCATAATACATAAATGGAGCAAACTAGCACAAAAGAAGTACAAGACTAGGCATGCCTGGATGATAAAGGGGATTGACTGGAAACTGTCCAAGAGCCAAGATAAAAAGAAAAGAGAGATGAATACCTTGACCTTGCTAAAGAACTAAAAAGTCTATGGAACATAAAGGTGACAGCGGTATCACTTGTAATTTGGTGCACTTGGAACAATCTCCACAGGATTGATAAAGAAACTGGAAGACTTGGAAATAAGAGGACAAGCGGAGACCATCCAAACTACAGCATTGTTGAGATTGGCCAGAATACTGAGCAGACTGCTGGAGACCTGAGGAGACTTGCTGTTCATCAAATTCTTGTGAAAGACCTCCAGCTAATGCTGGTGTGAAAAACTTGCAAGGAGTAAAATAATGATAGAAAAATCAAAAGGATAACTCAAAATTTAATAGATCACTTCATTTAGGCCAGAAATTCAAGTCAGAGATTTTTTCTGTTCCTTTGTCAAATTAGAAGAAAGTGAAAAGCAGGATAAATTAGAATACAGAACTGTGAGATTTTTAATGTAAGATCTTAATGTAATTTGACCTATTTGTGAGGAAACTTTGAACATCACATTCTTCTGTATAAAGCAAATCTATTTTGGCATTTAAAAAATCCAAAAACTCAGAGATCAATGATGTATATTTCATGTTAATTTAGAACATTATTTTACAATGAACTGTTTTTTGAGATTTAATCTTATTTAGTTTAATGGCATATCAACTGTTGATGGTTATTTTTGGCCAAATCTTGTTAATAAATAATTTTTGATTTTAAAGTGAACAGTTTTTAGGCACCTTTTTTTTTCAAATAAGTTAGAGTTCATTTGACTGTACACTGTTAAATGGTTTCAAATATTGTTATTTATTGTCTGCACACAGTGAAATGGTTTCAAGTATTGCTATCTAATACTAATAACTCAATTTAATATCAGTCATTCACTTGCACACAGTTAAATAACTTCAAGTATAGTAAATAAATAAACAGTTTTATTTGACCCATAGATAGGACTCTGACAGGTACTACCATTTCAAGTCAGAGTTGACCTGGGATTAATGGCAATGGAAAGGTATCTCATGTAGTCTAAAGCCCCAGTACTGGAGCTTAACAATCTGATGGGTTAGTGTCAGATCCAGGATTCTTGTTCGAAGTGTCTTACCCCTTTGCAGTTTACATATTCTACTGCCCCAGCTGACAAGACTTTAAGCCATATAACTACTCAAATATATGATTACTATTACCACATACAAATAGATATGTGAAAGTATACAGACGCTTCAAATAGTATTAAATAGAAATATTTGTATGCTAGTAACTTATACAAATTATTCATATTATACAAAATACATTAAACCATATAACAGTGTCAAGATAAGATGTATTAAGAATAGTTATTTAAAGCTAAAGTTGTTTACACATGATCATCAGTAGAACTTAAAAAAGATTTATTTTTGCATCAAATAAACCAACAAATGTTGACATGCTGTAAAACAATCCAACTAGTTTTACTATACTGGAAACAATAAGAATACTAAGGAGCTTTCTGGAGTATTGAGAAGACTTTTTGTCACTTGAACAACAGTGAAGCCCACATACTCAAAAAAAAAATCCAACCTGTTGCTAATGATGATAATAGTCATTACAATAATATAGTAGTTCTAATAATGAAGGAAAATGATATACAGGAAAAATAAAAAAATAATAAAAGGTGATTGTAGAAGAACCAAGAAAAGTATGTAAAAATAGAAGAAATAATAGAAGAGAAAAAGGTATTGGTCTGTGTGTGTGTGTGTGTGTGTGTGTGTGTGTGTGTGTGTGTGTGTAGGTGAGTGCATGTGAGAGAGAGAGAGAGACAGAGAGAGAGAGAAAGAGAGAAAGAGAGAGTGGGGTTGCCAGTAAGAATGAAACATTTGATTTCCTTAGGTGGTTTCATTTATTTTCTTGTTTGCTTCTGTTTTTTGGTAAATTTGTTTTCTGTTTTGGCTTCCAACCCAGAACTGCCCACTTGTCTCCTCCAATAAAGTTTTCTCCATACACCACCACCACCTTTAGAAGTCACCATTTACATTGTCTGTGTGAGTGTGTGTACTTTTGGCCTTTAAAAAAATGTTTTTGTATACATATATTTTTTGTTTTACAATTTTGCATCCACATTGGCAGAATTGTATTAGATGCGTGTTGCACAGAGGGGAGGAAGAAAATATGGAGGGAGGTTGGAGTTGAATGAGTAGAGGCTGAGCTAGGAAGGGGGCGAGAGATAGAGAGAGAGAGTGATATAGTAAAGTCTTAATTCAGAGAGAGAAAGAGAGAGAGAGAGAGAGAGAGAGAGAATGTGAGAAGGAAAAGAAAGAAAAAGGGAAGAAAAGAGAAAGAAAAGGGGAAGAAAAGAGAAAGATAGAGAAGCTAAGAAAAAAGAATGAAACCTGGTATGGGAAGAAGGAAAAATAATGAGGTAAGTCAGTGATAATAAAAGATGGAGAGGGAAGAAAGAAGGAATAAAAAGAAGAAAAAAATTAGAAAAAAGACAATGGAATGAGAAAAAGAGAACCCAACAAGAGAAAAAGGATGAAAATACAAGAGAAAAGAAAAGTAAGGATGAAAAATAAAAAGTCAGTGATGAAAAAAAGGGAAAAACAGAAGGAAAATAATAAGTTACCAAGACATGAAGAAACACGAAAAGAAAAAAATGAAAAAGAAAAAAAGGAAAAATGGAAAAGAAGCTAAAAAACAAAAATGAGAATAGGAGTGGAAAGAAAGAAAAATAAGGAGGTAAGTCAGTGATGAAGAAACATGAATAGGGAAGAAAGAACAAATTAAAGGAAGAAAGGAAATTAAATAGAAAAAAGAAAGTAGGAAAAGTGAAGAAATAATGAAAATAGAAGAGAAAATAAATAAAGAAAGAAAGGAAGAAAGAAGGAAAGGATCAAGGGGTAATGAAAAACAAGAAAGAAAAATAAAAGAGAAAGGAAGGAAAGAAAAAATAAATAAATAAAAATACATAAAGGAAGGAAGAAAAGTAGAAAGTAAAAAGAAATAAAGAAATGAAAATGAAGAAAAAATTGAAAAAAGAAAGAAAGGAAAAAATAAAGAAAAATATAAGGTACTAACTAAGTAATGAAGAAACAGGAGAAGAAAAAAATATGAATTTAAAAGAAAGAAGGAGGAATAAAAGAATAGGAAACAATGAAAGGAGAAAATTAAAGGAAGGAAAAGAAGAGATGTTAGAAGCAAAGAGATAAACAATCAAGAAGGAATGAAAGAAAAAGAAAGAAGAAGAAGAAAAAGAGTTGCAAATAAAAGAAAAAATATATAAAAATGTTAATTGGTTTGGTATTCTTTATTTATTGGCATATCAACCTTTGTGGGTAATTGAAAGCTTAAGCCATTCTTGTATCACAGTAGTGGTACTGTTAGGGATAAAGGGTTCATGCCTTTCTCAAGGCATATCAGTCGAAAAGGGAACACAAAAAAGGTTAAAATAAAGACTGAAATAAAAAAAAAAAACAGAGAGGAGGATTGCAAACAAATTTAAAAAGACTTGGTAGATGAGGAAAAATGAAAATACGAAGAAGTTAAGGATATTCGAAAAGAAGAGAAAATGAAAAAAAAACAGAGTGGGAAGAAATAAAGAAATCTAAAGACTTAAAAAACAAAGAAAAATGAAAACTGAGAAGAATTATACCAGAAAAGAAAAAATATAGCCTAAAACTTGAAAAGAAAGAAGAACTGGAGATGGAGTGTAAGTTTATGGAGAGCAAGGCGATGGAGAGTAAGTTTATGGAGAGCTAGGTGAAGCAAGCAAGGCCAAACAGTAGTTGCTATTGATTGTTTGAATTGTTTTCAAAGACCAGAACTCCAACAGGTGACCAGGCAGCATTGTCATGAACAACAGTCATGGACAGTCCCTTTCCTTCCCACAGAGACAGTCTGGCTAACACTGCAACAAACAATCTGGTTGTAAAGAAAGGGAGGACAGAAATAAATAAGCAGCAATTCTTTTCAGAACAGGTGTTTAGTACGAGATTGCTTTCACAAGCAAACGAGTCATTTCTTCTGTGCAGTAAAGTGGATGGCATAAGAGTGTCCTAAAAACATAGAAGTAATGTTCTCTGAAACCAGGTTTTGTTGGTTCTGTTTAAAGAAGGAAAATTTCTTCAAATAATGTATGGCCTGATAACTCCTGGAACATTTCATGATATTATGGCTTCCTTTTGTTCAGACTGTCACAAAAATAAACAGTGCTTGCATGGAGACAACCATTCCTCATTCATTTTCTTAAAATATCAAACATAAACATGTTGTTGTTGTTGCATAGACAAAACTTTGGGTATGAGTGAGAGTGGAGTGGATACATACCAGAGTGCTGAATTTGCTGAATACTTCAAGAGCAAAGAATAGAATTCAGATATAGTTAGATTTAGCCTTTATTTTATTCATGAAAAATATAGTTAAGATCCGTTTTAAAGCAAAATCTATCTATCTATCTATCTATCTATCTATCTATCTATCTATCTATTTCAGTCTCATCATTATCTAAATTTATTTGATGCATTTTGCCAATTAACATTATCTATCTATCTATCTATCTATCATGATAGATATATATGAATAGACTGAGATATACAGATCAGAACTTACAGATAACCAGGCAGAATCAATCTCTCTATCTAACTATCTATCGATACATAGATACAGAGATAAATATGAACTGGTGGATATTTATAAAAAAGGTCTGACTGAATTTTAAATATGAATAAACAGATTCCAAAATATTTGTTGTATATTTGGAATGTGAATTGATATCAAAAATATAATATTAATAACTTTTTTTAAATAATTAAAGTTGGTTGGTTTTACAGCATGTTAACCTATATTGGGATATTTAATGCTGAAGTTGTTATTTTCATTTTTCCAAGCAATTGTATGGTTTCAGGTAACTAATGATAATAGTTTATAAACAATGATAGGTTCAGGGAATTATTCTTTATACAAATAGTATACACTCATATTGCTTCAAGTATTTCTATCTGATATTAATAATCTTATCACAATTATATGATTACAAGTAACAACTGCTATTTAATAATAATAATAATAATAATAATAATGATAAATTGCACACTGTTATATGCTTTCAAGTATTCCTATCTAACACAAACAATTTTCAAATAAATCTCTTTGACCCAAGGATGGAACCTTAATAAACACTACAACTGGGAGTAATGGCAATGCAAAATTGACTCCACACTCCCTCAAATCGACAGAACTGGACCCTCTTAACTAAATGCAGTTTAGTGTCCTACTAGGACACCCCATTTTTTTTTACCTCTCTGCTGTTGAAACATTGATAACAGGGCCATTAAAAACGTTTATTACCTAAACCTAATCTCTTTTTTGATCAATGTGGTGGAAGTTATTTATCAAGCTTAGCTTAGTTGTAGCACCAGGCCAAAATTTATAGGGCACCCATTGAGAATGAAATTCACTAACAATGGTCGGTTAATTTAGCTTGCATTATGTGAGGTGCTTAAACAGGTAGAAATTGAATTGTTATTGGCACAGAAAAGAGTATCTCCCACCTCAGTTCAAATTCCATACAAAATAGCATTCACTTTATACCAATGTCCTAGAGAAAAATGGCATGAGAGATTGGCTTTTTTTACTAATTGAACTCTTTGCTGATTAATGACTAATTTTGCCTTGCTTAGTGAGAATCTTAGAAAACAGAAATGCTGATTTGGCAAGTTATTTGAGGGAGGGCATTGCCAGGTAACCACGATTTTAACATATGCACTGCAAAGGTGGTGAGCTTCTTTTATGTTTTTTTTTTTAATCCAAATAGGCTTATGAATGCCATGAAAAAGCTGCATAGAATATTTTGAAGTCAATCAAGGAAACTCAAAAATAAAATGATCTTATTTGATAATCTGCAGTTTTGCTTGCATGTCAGAATTTTGTATTTATTTCCCCACCTCCACACAAGTATTTTGCCATCATTATTTTTTCTTTTTAAAAATAAAAGAAATAGCTAAAAACTTTTTTTCTCAATTGTAAATGTTTATCAGAATTTTTTCTTCTTCTATACTATTCTCTAAAATTTAAAGCATTTGTTGTTTTTACTTTGTATTTTGTTTTTAAAGAGAAAAAATGTTAGAATAAAACTCAGGTCTTGGCTTCTCTCGGGGTTGTTCTGATTTCTCTTTTTTCTCTTTTTTTTAAAAAAAATTTAAGAAAAAATGTCCTTTTTTTTTCTTGGAGTCATCATAGAGTTTCTCCTTTTCTTTTTCATTTACCATGATTCCATTCTTTCTCATTTCCTTTCTTTTGATGGTGAATGATTTAATTTTTCTGATTCATTTTTACAATGTTATACTCTTCCACTTCTCTCTCACTTGCTCTCTCTCTCTCTCTCTCTCTATTTCTCATGTTTTTTGTACACATTTGTCCTTTTTGATCCTTTCTTTTTCTTTTTACTTTTTCTTTTTTCTTCTTTTTCTCTTCATCTTTTGTTTCACTCTTAATTCTTTTTTTTCCGTTCATCTTTTCTATTTATTCTCTCTTTATTTTCTATTCTTTTCACTCTTTCTTACTTATCCTTTTTCATTTCTCTTCTTTCTTTTCCCTTTTTCTCTCGATTTTTCTTTATCTCTTGTCTTCTCTTATCTTCTTTCTTTCTTTCTTTCTTTCTTTCTTTCTTTTAATTTTTACTCTTTCTTCATTTAACATTTTCCCCTTCCTTTCCTCCTTTGATCATTTTCTTTTTCAATTTCTTCTTCTTTAATTCTTCCTTTCCTTTTACTTTTTTCCTATTTCACCCTTGCTTTCTTTATTGTTGTTTTTACCCATTCCGCAAAGTGTCTTTGGCGTTTATTTCTTTCTTATGTAGTTTTTTCAAAATCTTCCATTCCTTTCTAAAATCACCTTTGCTTTTTTTTTTTACTGAATTCGCTCGTTCATATTTCACTTTCTACTTTTTTTTCTCTCCCTTTTTGTAATTCTATTTTCTTTTGAAATATTTTCATTCTTTTCCTTCTCTCTTTTCTACCTTTTCTCTTGTTATTTGTTCCATTAAATTTTAGCTTTTTCCATATTTTTTATTATAGTTTTATTCTTTGGTTTTTCATCCACTTTTTTCTATTTTTGTTCAGAGTACATTTCCTTCGTTCTACTGTTCTCAGCAGTTCTTTCTTTCTTTCTTTCTTTCTTTCTTTCTTTCTTTCTTTCTTTCTTAAATCTATTAGTTTTAACTTTTTCTTTCAGCATTTTCCTTTCTCATTCCTCCTCTCAATCATTTTCTTCTCACTTCTAAAATACTTTGGTCATTTCAATACTTTTCTTTGTTTCTTTCTCCTTTTTCCTTTTTTTAAAATTTTTTTTCTCTATTTCCTTCAACCTTATTCTATTCCTTTCTCTCTTTCCCGGTTTTATCAGTTTTTTCAATTTTCCCTCCTTCATTTCCTTGCTTATAGCTTCTTTTTCTTTTATTCTTCCTGTCTCATTCTTTCTTTTCTTACTTTTTTTCTCCACTAGTCCTTTCCTCCTGCATTCAACCATTTTCTTCATTCTCCTCAATTCTCGACATCACCAATTTCCAAAGAGTCTCTTCAGTTGAACAACTGCCAGAGAGCTCTCAAGTCTTTGAAGAAGAAATAGAAATGAGCAGAAAAGAAGCAACCGAGAAGAAAAAAGAATTTGATTCTCTGCACAAGAATATACACACACAGAAAGGCAGAAAAACAAACCCCACCCCAAAAAACTAAAAATGCCTGTTGTATATTTTTACTCATATCTTAACACATATGATTCTCTGTTAACTGAGTAGTTTTAGTAAAAGAGGAACAATATCTACCTATAATGAAATGAAGAGAAAGGAAAAAGTAGATATGAGGATAAGATAGAAGGAAAAGAAAAATGAACAGAGAGCAAAAGGAAAAGGAGATAAGAGGAACAATATCTATTGAGCTATCTGATCCCTATGAAATTAAAGCTTCGTATTTATTTTTACAGAAACTACAACAAATATAGGACACACAATATTATGAATGAATAGAACAATTTTTCTGTTGCAAAATATTATTCTATGACAGAATAACCACTATTGGCTATATATTAGCATCAGCAATGAACAAGAGCCTCATAAAAGTGAATCACTCTGAAAGCAATGCCTCTTATTTTATTATGTTCTCTGACAAAGTCAGAAGCAGATGTCAGTGGTATTGTAGTAGAGGTTGGAGCTTCCCATGAATAAACCAAAATTTTCTTTGCTGTTTCAAATAACAGCTGAACAGCTGTCTAATAAAATGGCTTTTGACATGAAAGTGGAGGTGTATCATTGACTTCTTTCATGCAGAAAAAATTGCATCATTTGTCATCTGTTGACAAACAGTGGACTCGATGGAAGTTAGGTGTGAGACAGTGTGTTTCAGTGATGGTGATTGTGATATAAATGGTAGGTCATGCTTCATAAAATTGCCAAACTGCAGAATGAAGTGTGTCTTGATCAGCTTGTACATGCAAACTGTTCTGATGAAAGAGAGGCTATGTTGCTTTTATTGCTGCAATGAAAATGGGGGTTACCTTAGTTGCTACTGATCTTTGCAAAATTGGCATGAAGTCTCTTTTTTGTTGTAGACAAAAATTCATAGCTTTTCATGGAAACTATGAACAAAAAATAGATTTTTGTAGATGTAAAGAGAGAGAGAGAGAGAGAGAGAGAGAGAGAGAGAGAGAGAGAGAGATGAACAAACTGAGATAAATAGATAGATGGGTAGATATGGAGAGACTTAGATGGATAGATATAGATAGATAGATAGAGACTGAGATTGACTGATGTGTATAACTTAGATGGATATGAACAAACTGAGATAAATAGACTGATGGATAGATATGGAGAGACTGAGATTGATAGAGAGATAGATATGAAGAGATTGAGATAGATAGATAGATAGATAGATAGATCAAATGAAGCAAGCAGACAGCAATCACTAGATATAAAATATACTCAGATTTTGGAGAAATAAGAAGCATAAGTAAAAATGAGAAGTTGAATAAAAACAAAGATAGAGAAAAAAGATTAAAGAAAATAATTAGCATAATCAATAGCGACAAAATGATCGATAACATAAAGATGTACTTATTATGATAGGTGAAGATGGTGGAGCAGGTTTGGCAAAGAGAGTTTGCTTGAGTGAGTGTCAGTAGGAATGGTAAGAGGTGGGATAGGAGGATGGAATCAAAATGAGCTAACCTCCGTGTAGAAGATTTGAAAAGTAGCAAAAAGAATACTGAAAGTATTAAAAAAAGCAAAAAACAAAAAAAACAAAACATAACAGCCTATATCTTCTCAGAGAAAATTTCTCTAATTGCCTTAAAAGACTTGGCAGTCAATGAAAGACATTCTTACGCATGACTGACAACAAGGTAGTATTATACCAGGATAGCAAGATAGATGAATAGACTGAAGGTCTGGTAGATGTATAAATAGCTTTATGAATGGCTGTAAACAGAGTGAGAGTGAGAGAGAGAGAAATCAATGAATGAAAAATTAAGATGTATGGACCAGTATGAAGAAATTTAGCTTGGTCACAAAATAGCCTGAGATAATTAAGGTTAGTTACAGTTGAAATACATAACATTCAATAATATGTGTTGAACAAAGAGGAATATGGCTGGCAACATAAAAGGGTATATCTCATATCATTGTCACCAAATAAAAGAGATATACCCTTTTATGTTAAAAGATACATATCAATAATAGTAAAATTTCAAGATCAAGATTTTTCATATCTTGATTCATTTAGCCAACTCAGTATATATATATATATATATGAGGAATTAAATAAGTTTCCAGACTTTTTTCCAGGGGGCACTTTTATTGATTGTACACACATGAAACTCTAGTCCTCTTCAAAGTAATCTCCTCCGGCTGCAATGCACTTGTACTGTTCCAACAACTTCTGGAGGACCCCATGGAAGTCCACTTGTGTGAACATGTCAATGATCTTTGTCACAGCCTCTTTCATCTCCTCAATTGTCTCAGAACGACAGCCTCTAAGCTTAGGGAATAACCAAAAGTCACAGGGAGCAAGGTCTGGACTATAGGGACAGTGAGGAACTGTCTTGATGCACATCTTGGCCAAATAGTCTGTGACAAGGATGGAGTTGTGGACTAGTGCATTGCCCTGCTGGAAATGCCACTGACCCGATTTGAAGAGTGCTGTTCTCTTCCGACGGAATCTCTTCCTGAACTCCGTTAAAACCTCAACATAGTAACCCTAACCCTTACCCTTACCCTTTGGCCAATCAACTCTGGTGTATTGACTTCGTTACTCCTCCCACACCTCTCATCATACCCCATAGACTCCCTTGAATCTCTTATGCCACTCAAAAACTGATGCTCGATTCATGCAAGATGGTTGAAAAGCAGTCTGAAGTATTCCATACGTTTCTGTGGCATTTTTTCCAAGTTTAAAACACAATTTTATGGCATATCATTCTTCTAAAGTGTCCTCACATCCAGATTGCATTTTTGAAATTGACCAGCTGTGACAATCAGACTTTAGTAGGGTGTATTCCAATTCCTGCTGTAGCTGTTCATTTGAACCTGAAATCATAAAATTGGTCAGTCATCTCATAAGGTGTATAGCAATAACATAGTGAATCTTCAAGAGTCTGCAACAATTTTAAATGCCTGTACAAAAAAAGTCTGGAAACTTATTGAATGTACCACATCTATATATATATATATAATACTTAATATTAATGATGTAATTTACTATATTTAGGAATATATTAATAGCAGAGATAGAGCATATATATCTGAGTTAGGATAGCATAGACAAATTTGAATAAATAAGAATAAAAAAGTAAGATAAAATTATAAAGCAATAATAATGATAATAATAATCAATAAGAATATTAGAAAATGATAAATTGATTATAATTGAGTAAATAAATGAAGAAATCGCAAAATTAATAAAATATAGCCACATAAATAACTATGCAGTATAATCTAGACCACTTTTCATAGAATACCCTACAAACTAGATCACTCTTCCCATCATGCCTTCAAAACAGTATATCAAGGGAGACCCACGACACAGGAACCACTTGGTCTGATGATTGCATTGGTGAGTATCTGACAATCACCAAACACCATTGACTTTGTATCTGGGCTATCCTAATGTGTGTATATATATATATATATATATAGTGTATCACAAAAGAGAGTACACCCCTCACATTTTGGCAGATATTTAAGTATATCTCTTCATTGGACAACACTGACAAAATGACACTTTGACACAATGAAAAGTAGTCTGTATGCAGCTTATATAACAGAGTTAATTTATTTCCCCCTCAAAATAACTCAAAATATAACCATTAGAAGTTAAACCCCTGCCAACAAAAGGGAGTACACCCCTAAGAAACTACACCCCGAAATGTCCAAATTGAGTTCTGCTTGTCATTTTCCCTCCCGAATGTCATGTGACTCATTAGTGCTACTAGGTCCATGTGTGCATAGGGAGCAGGTGTGTTCAAATTTGTAGTGTTGCTTTCACAATTTCTCATACTGGTCACTGAAAGTTCCAACATGGCACCACATGGCAAAGAACTCTGTGAGGATCTTAAAAGACATATTGTTGTGCTACATGAAGATGGCCAAAGCTACCAGAAAATTGCCAACACACTGAAACTGAGCTGCAGCACAGTGGCTAAGATCATCCAGCATTCTAAAAGAGTGGGGTCCACTCAGAACAGGCCTCGGGTTGGTCGTCCAATGAAGCTGAGTGTACCTGCTGAGCGTCACATCCAAATGCTTTCTTTAAAAGATAGGCATAGGAGTGCTGTCTGCATTGCTGCAGAGATTGAAGAGGTAGGGGGTCAGCCTGTTAGTGCTCAGACCATACACTGCACTCTACATTAAATTGGTGTGCATGGCCTCACCCCAGGAGGAAGCCTCTTCTGAAGATGATACACAAGAAAGCCCGCAAATAGTTTGCTGAAGATATGTCAATAAAGCACATGGATTACTGGAACCATGTCGTATGGTCTGATGAGATGACGATTAATTTGTTTGGTTCTGATGGCTTCAAGCATGTGTAGCAGCGACCAGGTGAGGAGAACAAAGATAAGTGTGTTATGCCTACAGTCAAGCATGGTGGTAGGAATGTCATGGTCTGGGGTTGCATGAGTGCTGCAGGTGTTGGAGAGTTACATTTCATTGAGGGAAACATGAACTCCAACATGTACTGTGAAATACTGCAGCAGAGCATGATCCCCTCCCTCCAGAAACTGGGTTGCATGGCAATGTTCCTGCATGACAATGACCCCGAACATTCCTCCAAGACGACCACAGCCATACTGAAGAGGCTGAGGGTTAAGGGGATGGACTGGCCAAGAATGTCTCCAGACTTGAACCCAATAGAACATCTTTGGGGGATCCTCAAGTGGAAGGTGGAGGTGCATATAGTCTCAAATATCCGCCAGCTCCGCGACGCCATCATGGAGGAGTGGAAGAGCATTCCAGTGGCTACCTGTGAAGCTCTGGTAAACTCCATGCCCAGGAGAGTAAAGGCAGTTTTGGATAATGATGGTGGTCACACAAAATATTGACAGTTGACATGGTGTATGTTGATATTGACAACTTTCCCTAAGGGGTGTACTCACTTTTGTTGGCAGGGGTTTAGCTTTTAATGGTTATATTTTGAGTTATTTTGAGGGTAAAATAAATTAACTGTTATATAAGCTGCACACAGACTACTTTTCATTGTGTCAAAGTGTCATTTTGTCAGTGTTGTACAATGAAGAGATAAACTTAAATATCTGCAGAAATGTGAGGGGCGTACTCACTTTTGTGATACACTATATATATATCATCATCATCATGTCGCGCCGCAAGCACGGATATCCCTGACTCTCTCTCGCCACTTCTCCCTCTCATTCATCACCTCCAGCAGGTCTTCAGGATTACATCCTGTATCCTCACATAGCTGCTGTATGTAGGTTCGTGCTGGTCTTCCTGCTTTTGCACATCCATATGTGGGGGTCCACAGGAGTACAGCGCTTTTAAGCTCATCCTTGCTTCTCCCGCAGTGTCCCGCGTGTCTGGTTTGTCTAACTTGTATAGTGTTCATGATGGGGGGCAAGTGTCCGTATAGTTGGTGTCTCGTGGGGTGTTGTCGCCAGGACTTGTTCAATACTGCTCTCAACATTCTTGTGTAATTTCCATCTAGTTTCCTCTCCAGCCGCTTAGTTAGCGTCCATGTGGTGCATCCATATAGCAGTATCGACACAACCACTGCCGGGAAGAAACTGCGTTTCATTTTATCGGTTAAGTCCGACTTCCATATGATCGAGAGCCTATCGATAGCTGTCCATGCCTTCGTCAGTCGTGTGTCGATGTCTTTTTCGGTTGATGAGACGCTACTACCTTGGTAGGTGAATTTGTCTACTAGTTTCAGAGAGGCTCTGTCTAGTGTGGCAATGTTGACCGTTTGGTTGTAACACATATATCTTGTTTTGTGTGCATTGACATGGAGGCCAATGCCAGCTGCGGGTTGTTCCAGACTATGCAGTAGTGTCTCTGCTTGATTAGGCATATTCGCCAGTAACGCCAAGTCATCAGCGTAGTCGGCGTCCGTGATTGTTTTTGCGGGGTACTTTTGCTTCTTCTCTTAGTCAGCTCGAAGCCATTTTCTCTGATTTTGTCGATCGAAGTCCTAAGCACATAGTCTAGACAGATGATAAAGAGGTATGGGGCTAGTGTGTCTCCTTGTAGTACTTCTGCAACTATGTCGAAATATTCCGTGTCTCCATCTGGTGAACGTACTTTCACTTTGGTGTTTCTGTAGAGATATATATATATATATATATATATATATGCCCATACATAAGTACACTCCAAACAATGTTTTTAGAAAATGTTTATTTTCTTCAAAACATAAGAGACTATGATTTTATTTTGTCTCGTAGAGCATTATAGACTTAAGATAGATATTATTAGGTATCATTCACTACCAAACTCTACAGCAGGTAAACAAAAATAGGACTATGGGAAGTTATCAAAAAATAACAATACCCCTTATATATATCTATGCTATTTTATTGTTGATTAAAGAAGGTTTGCTATTTCATTTCAGTTAATAGAGTTTCAATGTCAAAGAGTTTCTTCATAAATAATCATACATTTCAACAAAAAATGTTCTACTGTAAATAATAAAATCCTTATATCTTTGGTCGAGAAGAAAAATTGAAAGAAGTATACTTATTTTTGGATGATATTGTATGACCTCCTTTCTTTGTTTAATCATCAGTTTTTGATAGTTCCCTTTTTCTGCTATCAGCTCATTACTTGTTCCCTTTCATCTTCACTCATTCTTACATTTTTTGCTTCCTCATTTATTTAGAATTTTCATTCAAATTTTTGCTAACATTTTAGTCTTTTTCTCTCTCCTGTATCTACATGAAATCATCATCATCATCATATCGCGCTGGTAGCACGGATATCCCTGACCCTCTCTTGCCACTCCTCCCTATCGTTCATCGCCCTAGGTAGGTCTTCAGGACAACATCCCGTATCCTCACATAGCTGCTGAATGTATGTTCGTGCTGGTCGTCCTGCTTTTGCACGGCCATGTGTGGGGGTCCATAAGAGTACATCTCTTATGAGTTCGTCCATGCTTCTCCAGCAGTGTCCTGCATGTCTGGCTCGTCTAACTTGAATAGTTTTCGTGATAGGGGGTAGGTGGCCGTACAGTTGGTGTCTTGTGGGGTGTTGCCGACAGGACTTGTTTAAGATTGCACGTAGCATTCTTGTGTAATTGCCGTCTAACTTCTTCTCCAGCCCTTTTTGTTAGCGTCCATGTAGTGCATCCATATAGCAGTATCGATGTGACCGCTGCCTGGAAGAAACTGCGTTTCATTTTATTGGTTAGGTCTGATTTCCAAATAATCGATAACCTATTGATAGCTGTCCATGCTTTCGCTAAAATCGTTTCGATGTCCTTTTCGGTTGATTCGACGCTGCTCCCTAGGTAAGTGAATTTGTCTACTAGTTTAAGAGGGGTTCCTTCTAGAGTGGAGATGTCCCCCATTTGGTTATAGCACATATATTCCGTTTTGTGTGCATTAACATAGAGGCCTATGTTTGCTGCTGCTCGTTCCAAACTATGCAGTAGTGTTTCGGCTTGGTCAGGTGTATTTGCCAGTATCGCTATGTCATCGGCGTAGTCAGCGTCGGTAATTGTTGTTGCGGGGTACCTTCTGCTTCTTTTCTTCGTCAGTTCGAAGCCATTCTCTTTGATTTTGTCAATCGATGTTCTAAGTACGTAGTCTAGACAAATGATAAAGAGGTACGGAGCCAGCGTGTCCCCTTGTAGTACTCCTGCTACAATGACGAAGTATTCTGTGTCTCCATCTGGTGATCGTACTTTTACTTTAGTGTTTCTATAGAGAATCGTTATTGCCTCTATGGCTTCTTTAGGTATGCCGTACGCTAGTAGGATTTGTTCCATCTTTCCTCTGTGAATGGAATTGAAAGCCTTGGTAAAGTCAACAAAAATTAATGTCGCTTGTAGGTTTTTTGCCCGTACACCTTCAAGGATTCTACAAATGGTTAATATTTGTGAGGTCGTGGATCTATTTCTTCGGAAGCCATTTTGGTTTTTTCTGAGTATGTTGTCGATTTTGGGTTCTATGCGGTTTCGTAGTAGGGCATTGTAGATTTTGGCTGCTATGGATGTAAGTGTTATGCCTCGGTAGTTTTTGGCTAATCCGAGGTCCCCCTTTTTAGGGAAGGGGAGTATGCATCCTTTCATCCATCTATCTCTCGGATTTTGATTGTATACTGCGTTGCAGTCTTTCATTTTCATCCTTATGCTGCATTTACTTTCCTCCGATTGGGATCTGAGGTTTTTCTAAAATGACATCCCTTGGATATCATTAACCTAAATTGATGTATCAAGGGCTGTCAAGGGGATGTATCAAAAGGGACTTGATCAGATTGCAACATTTCATTTTAAAAAATGTATGGATGAGTTTAATTTACTTGTAAAATGAGAGAAACTTAAATTTGGACAATCCCTTAGTTTCAAGTATATATATATATATATATATATAAACATACAGGACTGTATGCATGTATATATGTGTGTGTGTGTATGCATTTATATATATGCAAAATGCACACACACACACACACACACACACACACACACACACACACACACACACATATATATATATATATATATATATGTATGCACATATGTGTATGCATATATATAAATATACATGCATACATAAATACATACATACACATATATTCTTGCATATATATATATATATATATATATATAAACTGGCATCCACACGTATGTATACACACATGTAAATATAAGTATGAATTATAGACTATACAAATTAAAATGCAACTTGCAGGGAACTGTTTTATGTGCATATTATGTATATAAACATACTCAAACATGTGTATATATGTATGTATATATGTATAGATATATACATATTTCTGTCAATGTGCTTATCTATCTCAGTGTACATATATAAATGAAAGTTAATTTGAAGTCATTTATATATATATATATATACACAGAGATCCACTCACAATCACACACTCTCCTTCAGTTATTCTTTTAAGTTTGGCCAGCCGACTGTTCACATTGATGGTCATAATACCTCAGATATCACAAAATTATTCTTTAAAGTTAAATTTATATACCATCAAATATGTCTGAATCTCTCTCTCTCACTCTCTCTCTCTCTATATATATATATATATATATTATGGATATGTATATATATATATATATATATATATATATCCATGTATATATTTATATAAATGAAAATAAATGTATACATATATATGAATCTATTCATATGTGAAAACACACACACACACACACACACACACACACACACACACACACACACACACACACACACACATATATATATATATATTTATGGTCTCAGAGTTTACTAATCTTAAAATTAATGTGTGTCTTTATATATATATATATATATATATATATATATATATATATATATATATATATATATATTTGTGACTAAAGTTATATAATGTTGAATATTAAATCAGCTCTGACATTGTTTGACATATTTGAAAATAGTGGCATCATCTTTTAAAAGGATTTACCAATATAAACAACATCTTAAGAATGTAACACACATAAGATTCTATTGAGAAAAACAATCACTATTTAATATTCCATATTTTTCAACTTCTCTTTGATATGTTGTCTTCTTCTCAAAAATTAATCTTCTTTTAAGTAAGGGTTTTCCATCTTCAAACCTGACATCATCACTGTAGACATTTCTGTCACTTTCAGAACAGATTTACCAAACAATTTGATCCCATTAGCTCTTTACAGAAGTAAAGAATGATTTGAAAATTGAAAAAAAGAAAAACAAAATAGAGATGAAATAAATAGATAACTGAGAAATTTATATTTATGACTTATTTTAAATGGAGCACTTGGCACTTCATTCAAAGTAAAAACAATTCTTTATTCTGCTGAAATCTGACAACTATTAAAAATAGAATGGATAAAATTAGCTCATTTGTTTGAAACTTATAAGCATTTAGCTGATTAATAAAAAATACATGTATTGGGTTATTTTGGGGTTAGTTTTTAATCTGCTGCTCAGAAAAAATTTAAGCATTAACAAAATCAAAAGTATTTCTGACACATTATTTTGTCTCTGATCTCTTTATTATCGATCAGTGTGGGCTTATATTTTTGTAGCTGGAGAAGCAGGGACGAGCTCATAAGTGATGTACTCCTATGGACCCCCACATATGGCAGGGCAAAAACAGGATGACCAGCTATGTGAGGATACAGGATGTAGCCCTGAAGACCTGATAGAGGCGATGAAGGATATGGAGAAGTGGTGTGAGAGGGTCAGGGATATCTGTGCCTGCGGTACAACATCATGATAATGATGAAGATTAAAGAGAAAATATGTTAACCCCTAGAACCTGGAGGAACCAGTATTTATGCTGCTATTTAAAAGTACATGAAGGTATACTTAGTGTAATGATCATTGTCCTAGGAAATGGAACCAGTGATCCGTGTTCAAATCAAACTCAGCAATGGATAAATAGTTGAGCAAACAGGATTCTTTAACTTGGTGAAGTAACCAGTCTAGAAAAAGGAAACTCTGAATACAAAATAGCTGTACTTTGCTTAAAAAGTGGTCTTGTGTCACATTCTGTCCATAGTGGAAGTGTTGGATAAATATGTACCAAAAATATGTATACCCAGGTGGCCTGAAATCTGACCAGGGAATCCCTATTTTTAAATCATGGTTGCCAAGCAACAATACAGCCAACCGGGTTAAATGACAAATAATATTTTATATCTTAATTTATTTCTCAACCAAGAGTGCAAAATAGGCTGGTTGAGGTGTTGAGGACTCAGGGTACCAAGAACTGAACGTGTTAATAAAATTTCACTTACAATATATATATATATATATATACATATATACATTGTCATCCACCAACAGACTCTTTTGTTGTATCACAACTCTTTAGTGTGGCTAGAATACGTTGGTTGCTTCAAGCTGTGATTGAAACCCACCCAACTTTATGTTAGACTTAGTATCATACTGCTCAGCCATCAGTTGACATATATCAGCTCAGGAATTATAAGGCATTATGCAATAGCTTTCATTTGTTTACATTTTGCCTTACATATATAAATAGATTTATAAAATAAAAACATTTTTTGAAAGCAACAAAAATTCTGATTAGTTTGCGTGCATCACTTTGTACACATTAATTCTTGAATTTTAGTCTTTTGTAACAATGTAAATTCATTTTTCTTTATAACCTTTGAAAATCTAAAACAGAACTGCTGATGGGTTTGGTTATGTCTTTTTCATTATTTATAGAATCACAATTTTACTTTTTACTTCTTTTATCTCTGTTGAGTCAGAAATGACATATTGAATCAACTGACGATTTTCTGAGAGCTCAAACCTTCATGGAGGTCAGCATCATAAAGTATATGTCCTAAGTTTTAAACTACTGTGTATGAATATGATTTTTTGGTAGGTTGGTTTTATATAATGTTAGATATTTTTGGGTTATTTAATCCCAAAGTCAATCATTTTTTCTTTTTTTTGCAAGAAGTTATCTTTTCAAGTAACAAATGATAATAATCCTTTGTAAACTAATATAGCTTTAAGTAAATTTTCTTAATACAAATTATTTGCATAGTTATATAATTATCAGAAATTCCTATCCAATGCAAATCATTTTCACACAGTTATATAGTTTCAAATATTTTTTAAGATAAATATCTTTTAAAATAATTTTCAAACAGATCTATTTGACACATTGAGGGAACAACAACAGGTATTACTGTTCTTGGTGAGAGTTTACCAGGGAGTAATAACAATGAAAGAATACTCTTTCTTCCCCTGATCTTAACAACTGGAGCCTCACTATCACATGCAGTTTAGTGACATACCCTGGACACCACTTTTTTGAGGGATCCTTTGTAAGTGATACAGTCAGCTTATTCTAAGCCTCCACAGACAGGGCTTAAAAATTTTGCGATAGTAGCATAGTCAGACAGTGAGGGAACATCTTTGCCCTCTTTCCCACATTTAAACTAAGAGAAAGAGTGTCATTCCTATGCTTTCTCACAACACTAAAATGCTTTTAGAGTCAGGTCCTCAAAATTTCACTCTGCTGACACTTCCTTGATAAATTGGTCCTCCAGCTGCTTCTGGATGGTTTGTTACCTGTTCTCAGGGACCAACAGACCAATCATTTGTGCAATTTTAGTAAATTGGCTGTCTGACCACTGGTCGCGAGTGCCAACAATTAGCATCACATGAGTAAGCAAATAACATACGTTTTGTGCCTGGGTGAATTGGGCACTTTGTCGAGACAGTGAAAGAAAGAAAGAGATGATAAAAGAAGATTTTGTTTTTATTTACCACGAAGTAAATAATAGTATTTCTCATTCATAAGCAAACCCTGATTATTTTTTATACAAAAGTAATTTTCTTTTGATCCAAAGAAATCAGGATTTTATCTTTTCTATTTGAACATGATATACAATCATTATTATCATGGTTTATACATTATCAAATTCTAAAGAAATGAAACTATAACTAAAAATAAAATTGCATAAATATATTCAAAGAGTTAATTGCAGTATATTCCTTTATTGGGTTACAGAAATTCAATGCTATATATATATATATATATATATCTATGTATGTGTATATATATATATATATATATATATATATATATATATATATATATATAGATGCCTGCTCATTGCTGCAGCTAGCATTTGCACTGCTGCTATTTTAAAACAGGGAGATCATTTTGTCGGACCCTGTATATATATATATATATATATATATATATATATATATATATATATATATGTATATTGGTGTGTGTGTGTGTGTGTGTGTGTGCATATTGAGAAGCAGGTGTTATTATGTAGGATACCCACATGTATTTTTAAAAATTGCACAGGGAATTAATTACTTTTATGAAATTGCAATAATAATAATTGATTTTATTGTCAGCAAACTCTAACACTACTACCTTCCAAAGTTTGTATTATTTTAAAACTTTTTTTAAATAAACTGTTCTATTTTAAATTTGAAAATATGTTTCTGACTTCAAACTGATACAATTTTGTCAATTTAAAATGTAAATTAAATAAATAATTATAAAGAAATAAGAAGTTGAAAACTTCTAATGCTTTCAGAATTCAGTTAATATTTTCTTTCTTTTTTTAGCATTGAAAAGATCAATTTCTGAAATGCATAACTTATTGCTGAGATTTTATATTGATCCATTGAAACAGATGTTTTCTGCTTAACTTTTTTCCTTTCTATTTCAATAGTAATCATAATAATTATAATAATAACCATAATAATAATCATAATAATAATCATGAAATTCTATGATATAATGATCTAATTTTTGTATGTATGTAACTGTAACACAGCAAAAATAGAACTTTTTGATAAGATTTTTGTAGGCACAATAGTGTTAAAATCCTGTAAATAAAGAATAAAAGTTACAATGGAAACGGCACACTAACATGTAACAAATTTTTAGGTTTTCCCTTTAATCTCTTCTCAGCTGTGAAACTCCCTCGAAATAGAAACTTGACTTTCACTCACTCTGTTGGTTTCTTCCCAGTCTACAATTTCTTTTTCTGCCTCTGGGTCTATCCCTGACTTTTTTTTGTCACACATCACTTTTTGATGCTGTTCTCTACAGCCTACAATTGTGATTTAAAGTTTTCAGAGACAGTGTAATCTGTCAAAAGGCAACCTTTTTCCATTTCTATTCACTACATTGAAAACTACCTGCTTTACACATAATATAATACCAGAGGAGACTTACTTTCAGCACTTTAAATAAATGAAAGTAATGCTAAGTGACCAAGAAAGGTAAGAAAAGAGTTGTAGATTTAAAGATACTTGTCGCTTGCTTCTCTTGGACAATCACCTGATAACTAGAGTATACCAAAATGTAGGTTATGTGGTGACAGAGATGAAAACATATATTACATAATAAGTAAATTCAGCAAACAAAAGGAATGCCAGTCTGATCACAACTGGGTGAGAAAGATGATTCCTTGGGATTTGTGTAAGAGAGTAAAATTTGGTCAAGCTAACTAATGGTATATGTGTGAAACAATTTTTTTTTTTAAATGAAACCTGAAAATTTTTTTGAGCTTTGAAATAGAAATCGATCATACAATCCTAGCTAGGCCAAACATTATTTAATCAGAAGTAAAAAAACTTGTTATCTCATGGATTTTGCTGTTCCAGCACACCATAGAAAGAAAATAAAAGGAAATAAAAAATAGATATTTAGATGTTGGCAAAGAGCTGAAAAATCTATGGAATATGAAGGTGATGGTGATACTAAAGAATTGTTTCTCAGAGGAAGAAGTGAGACCATCAAGACAACAGTTTGGCTAAAACCAACTAAGATACTCAGGAGAGTCCTGGAGACCACCTGTCAAAAACTACCAGTTAAAACTGCTGTAAAAAAAAAAACTCACAAGGAGCAAAATTTATTACAAGAGATCAATTCATTTCTTTTATTCTTTTTTTCTCTCTAATTCATTTTTCATCTCTTTCTTCCATTTGTTTTGTCTGTTTCTTCTTCCTTCTCCTTTTCAATAATCTATTTTATATTCTTTAATCCTCTTACAAGAAATCTCATGCTGGACTGTAGCATGGAAGTAAACGAGTTCAAAGAAAGCAAGTTCAAAATCCAGTGATGCTATTAAGTTCACTTTTGGACTAATGTCCTCAGCAAAAATTTGACACCCCTTTTCCCCCCAGTTATGGGTTAAATTGTATCACTGCTGTTCCTCCACAAGGATGGCTTTGGCATTGAATAAACCGCAAAGGTTGATATGCCATTAAAAACAAAGAAACTAAACCAATCAACTCTCTTACTTCATCTTCTTCTCTCCTCTGCTGTTTTATTCTTTTATTTCCTTTCCAAACTTTCTTTCATCCTCAACATCATGCCCCCTCCCATCCAATTCTCATTCATCCTTGGACAGTTAGCAATCACCCAGGGGAAGAAAAAACTAATTGATAGTCAGCCCGACAGATAGTGGACAAACAGAAAGACGAAAGGCAATGAGTCCGAAACATCTCTGTGTTTAGGTCTCGATTCGTCAAAGTCCAACTTGGCCGAATTGTGTGCCTGGCCATTATGTGTGCTTTGCTGATCAAAAGAGCTGCAGGCTTTGACCACTGCCAAATTTTGTTGGGAGTTGGGTTGAGAATTATGAATGAGTGGTGGCCAGAAAGAAGTGTTTAAGAAAAGAAAATGGACAGTAGAAATGGACAGAGTAAACTGAAAAAGAGAGAAAACTGAAAAAGACAAATAGTACAATAGCATGGAGTAGAAAAATGTGTAGGAAAGAGAGTGAGATAAGAAGAGTGTGGTAAAAGGGAGTATGGAAAGAGAAAACTTGAGGTGGGATGAGTAAGAGATGAAAGATTGAAAACAGAAAACGTTGGTCTTGAGCCATGCTAAGGTAAGCTTTGTAAATATCAAAAAGCATCAATTAAGGGATAAGAATAAAGACAGAGAGAAGAGAATAAGACTGAGAGTCAGTGAGGAGGTATGAAGGTGTAGGTAAAAAGAAAAAAGAAAAGAAATAAAAATGTTGAATAAGGAGCTGAAAGGAAAAGTATAGGAATCAGATTGTTTTGAATTATAAATGAATATATATGTGTGTGTATTGAATATCATTATATAAAATGGAATTAGCAGCCCAAGTTCAAACCCTGACAAGACTGCTTATGTTTCATTTTCAGCTAATCAGCTAATGCCCTTGGAAAAGACATGAGTCCATTTGTTCTACCCTCAGAACAGATGGGTTCTTTAGTTTTTAGCTTTGCTTAAAAATTCACTTTGTTTCACATCATTCTGATTTGTGGAAGTGTTAAGAAAATATATGTATATATTTATATTTGTGTTTGTAAGTGGGATTAGTAAGTGAATAATTATATGAGAATTTCTGATGAGTTTCCTGATTCAAATCACAAAACTCATCAAAAGTCCTCAATATCAGAAGATTTCTGATATTTATAGAGTTGTCTTAATGAAAAATCATATCAGTGTATTTACATACCAATAAGGTGTTCTATATTGAGTATAGAAAGCCATGCCCCACTCCTCAAAATATTATATCCCCTCTCACCATATCATTATATTATAATATATTTATCACACTATGTAACATAAATTTTGATCCTAGATAATATGTATATGGAGATAGATTGTTTTCATTCTGCTGTTCATATTTAGGCAATAACTTGTATCAGTTGATTCTTTTTTATACTTCCCATAAATGAGTGTACTTTTGAAAATTTTTAGAAAATGTTAATTATATTAAAAACAAAGATACCAGAATTTTATCGCAAAATCAAAACTGATATCATTAGATATTATTTATTACTAAACTCTACAGAATTGGAACTTTGTAACCAAGAATAAAATTGCTACTCAATCAATTGCATCCAACCACACACATTTTGTTTACAACAAGATGTAATATGAAGTCAATTTCAAGAATAGTAAAATTGGTTTGAATTCCGAATTTTCCTTCAAGAATAGTTGCCTAACCAAAGCTAAAGAATCTAGTCTATCCTACTTTTTGCCCAGACCAAAAGTGATAGAAGAGATCAATTCATGACTTTCAAAAGAGTATAAATGTGAAGTGAAATGCAATCATTCACATCCAGGATTTGAACTCTAATCACCAACTCACTTTGATAACAATAACCATTATGCCACACTCGGCTCCTTATATTTTAGATATCAAAGATCTTTAAAAAATGATTCATTTTAATGTCATTTAAACCTGTCTAGGGTTATTCTATCAGGAAATCACGTACATTGTGCATTTATATTTCCATTTTGTGTTTCTAAATAAATTTTTTGCTCACAGTCAAATAATGGCAAGTATTCCTATCTAATACAAATAATTATATGGTTTCTCGTAGTTGCTTTATTTGATAATAATCATTTGTTTGCATGCAGTCATATAGTTTGGTTTGGTTTGGTTTCTTTGTTTAATGGCATATCAACCTTCAAGGGTCATTTAATACCAAATACATCCTTGTAGAAGAACATCAGTGATACTATTTAACCCATAACTGAAGAGATAAGAGGGTTCATTCCTTTCACGAGGATAAAAGTCCAAAAGTAAACATAATAGCCTGACTGGAGTTTGAACTTGCTAACTTTGAGGCTTTAGTCCAGTACTTTACACATTATACTAGGTGGACTCCCCCACAGATAAATGGTTTCAAGTAGCTAATAATAATCATTAGTGAACAATTATACCTTTAAGTAACTATTCTCAATACAAATAATTTTGCTATTTGGTATCAAGTATTTCTATATTATCCAAATAATTTTAAAGAGCTTTATTCCACTAATGGCACTCTGACAGGTACTACCACTGCAGAACAGAGTAATGGCAGTGAATAGATACTTTTTTCCACAAGTGGAGCTTCAACACTGGATGCTGTTCACTGTCATAATCAGGACATCCTTCTTCTTTAGAGTGTTTTCTAAATCCCACCAACAATCCAAAAGAGCTCAAAAATTTGTTTGCTTTAAAAATAAAAGTTAATTTGTATTTCTAACAATAACTTTATTTCATGAAATATCTTTTGTTTTGCTTCAATATATTCAGCCATCATTCAAAATTTTATTCCACTGTCATGATCATCTTTACTCTCTTCATAAAGAACTCCTCTCAATTCATTTTGTAATCTTTTGAGAAATTAAAATATTTTTTGTAAAGACGATTCTAAAAATACAAGAATCTTCATTTAACCACAAAACTCTTCAAAAGTTCTAGTTGAATTATGGACGGCAAGCATAAAAGTTACCATTTTTGTGAAAGTTAAGGAAGCAAACATAGTCATTGTTCCTACTTTTGGAAGTCTGCAACTAACACTGCCTTAAGTTGGTTTTGATAACCTGTTGCATGTTCTCAATGGTTTCCAAATGGTAACCATCTCAGACTCAAACCAGGGTATCAGGGGTACCACAGGAATATTCTCTTTGGTCAAAAACCCACATCTCCTAAAAAACAATTTGATAGATTTGCTTTCTTTTCATGACATATATAATCAAACACCGATGTAATCATTTAAGATGCTTGAATGTAAATTCTCAGAGGCAAATACAAACTGAATGTCTTCACAGATGTTTGTGTTTAACATTGATCAGCTGATTTTCAATAAAAATATCAGTCTGATCACATTTTCAATTCAGTTGTGAGCATAAGACACCTCCAAGGATAAGACTCCTCCAACAAAAAGAGTGTTCAGAGTATAACACTGAACTGCATGTGTTGGTGAGGCACCTGTTCTGGAGCTCTGGCAAACACCATTTATTATCATTATTCCTATTGATAGGGGAAATAAATCTGTTGAAGAATTATTGATATCAGATAAGGATGCTTAAAACTATATACTTGTGTGCACATAATTTATATTAGTTTAGAATACTTGATGTAATATAACTGTGTGCAAATAAAAAAGTTCACTTTAAAAAATCCAGTGGAACATTGAAAATATCATCATGATTATAACCAAGTATTTTTATATGAATCAGATTTCAGCATCAAGTACCCCAAAAGAAGTTGATATGCCATTAAACAATAAAGCAAACCCATTATTGATGTACTTCTTATAAATAAATATGTACACATGCACACAGATACACAGACACACATGCACACATGCATGCATATATATGTATATATACATATATATATATATTATTTTTCTTTCCATTGAATTATCTAAAACACTAAGTAATACAAATTTTGTTCATGGATATTATGTGCTATTTCCAAATTTATATTCTAAAACTACCATAAATGGACATATGTAGCAAATTGACTCTTGACCAAGCCGTCAATCAGAGATTTTCCTGAACAGGACGCACCTGGGTAAATAAGTGGAAGCAGTCATGTGGTTGATGGGAAGTTGTGGGCATTATGAAATGATATATGCAGATGCCATGTGAGGGTCAGGTCAGTTGGAGTCATTGAGAGCGCCCACTGTGGGCGGCAGTCCACAGCAACCACCAGTTGAGTAATCCCGGCCAAGAACCAGAAGAAGGGCCAAGTGTGGTCTTGAAGATATAGCAATGTGGTATGGTCAAGAGAAGAAGTTATGGGTCAATATAGCAGTCTGTCTTCGTCTCCTTCTGTCTGACCGTCTCTCACACCACAATGAACTGTGAGAGTTATATTTTATAATGAAAGTGTTATGGTTCTTCCTTTATCACAGTATATAATACATTATTACTTTCCAACTTTGTCTTTGTGTTCAGAATAATAAAATGTAGAAACTAATTTATTTTCATATAAAAATGGGAAAATTTACACATTTTTATATATATAAAGTTTGAATAAAACATCCTATAAAAAAAAAATATACATATATCTATACAAAATGAGCAAAAATGGTTAATAAATTCCATAAAATTCTTTATCGGCAACTCAGCACTTAATCTACCTTAAATGTTTTGGAAAATGGGTATATTAGAAAATTTCATGATTCTAATGATGAAAGCAACATTTGGAGAAAGAAAAAGTTTTTTTTATAATTACTTTTGATAACTGGGAAATGTCACTTCATAACAAGGAACAAAAATAGAAATTTTGTGATGTAGTGTAATAACCTCTATTAAAAATAAAAGAATACGCTTAAAAATCTTTGTAGGTCAAAATTAGTCTTAAATTCATAAATAAAATCAAGCCATTCACACTGAAAACAGCTTCAGTTCAGTTTAATTGATATATAAGCTTTCTATTCTACAAACCAGAAACTGCCTTTCTCTAAGGTTGGTGAATGTGGAAAAGAGTATCTCACTTTATGTAAATTAAATAAGGAGGAGAGAGAGAGACCCAAAAGAGTTTTTTGACAATTCCAGTTTGTGTAACATCAAGCAATGTGGTGGAAACTTGGCCAAAGGCCAGATAGTATTGTCTGCATCTGTGGTAGAATGTCTGTTCAGTGGCTGGGTTTATCGCATAATGAAATCATCTATTCGGGGGCCCTTGGAGGATGGAGTATTTTGTGAGGTAGAGGGGTATGAAGTAGTTAGAGCATCAGTGTTGTTGTCACTTTTCTTTTCTTTTCTTTTCTTTTTTAGTATAAATAGAAGCTGGGAAAAAGAGGAAGAAGGAAGAAGAGAGAGGAGCAGAAGAGACAGTAATGGGATGAAAAGAAAAAAAGAAGAGCAAGAGGAAGAACTAGGTGAAAAAAAGGGATGTTGATGGGGAGGAGGGGGAGGAAGAGATAAAGAAAAATATAGCTCAAGACAACCCACCTGTCTGGATATGATACAATTCAAGGTAGTTTGTTGTATACAATGAAACCCACCAAGCTGCCAGGTTTGAATAGTGTTGGAAAAGGCTCTCTTGAAAATCAAATAATGTATCCTTGTATTTTGAAATTCTTTTGAAAAAGTCTGATTTCATTATTACTGTATATCAAAAGTATTTTTGTTTTTTTGGAGACCTTTATTCAAAAGTTTGTCAACCCTGTTGGTGAGGGTTAGAATATGTTACCTGTATATTCATCAGAAGGGTTAGAGACTACAAAAAAGAGGTGTCCTGAGTGTGACACTAAACTGCCTTTGATGGGGAGGATCCAGTTCTGGAGCTCTGGTGAGTGTAGAGTAACCTATCATTGCTATTACTCCCAGTTCCACCCAAATCTGGTTTGGTAATCAAATACATCTGTTTGAAATTATTTGTATTTTATTGGAATTTTTGATGCCATATAACTGTAAATTATTTGTATTAGGAATTATTACTTATGATATAATTGTTAAATAATCATTATTGATAGCATCTTGAAATCATATAACTGTGCACAAACAAATGACTATTGTCAAATAAAATAATTGCTAGAAATCTTGTAATTGTATTAGATATGAATATTTGAGGGCATAGAAAGTTTGCAATTTATTTGTATTAGATAGGAATAGAGGATATCATAAAAACCATTAATCATTTTATTAAGAATTGTTACTTGAAACAAAAATTTTCCTGAAAATTTTCATTAAATACTTAAAACCATATAACTGTTTGCAAACAAATGATCATTATTAAATAGGAATAATTAGGTGAAACCATATAATTATTAATTTTAGATTGGAATATATGAGGTGCATACGATAAGTTTCCAGACATTTTTTGTATGGGCACTTTTATTGATAGTACACACATGAAACTCTAGTCCCCTTTGAAGTAATCTCCTCCGGCTGCAATGCACTTGTTGTACCATTTCAATAACTTCTAGAAGGCTCCATGAAAGTCCTCTGGTGTAAGCATGTCAATGACCTTCATAACAGCGTCTTTCATCTCCTCAATTGTCTCATAACGACAGCCTCTGAGCTTAGGGAATAACCAAAATTTACAAGGAGCAAGGTCTGGACTATAGAGAGGGTGAGGAACTGTCTTGATGCCCATCTTGGTCAAATAGTCAGTGACAAGGATGGAGTTATGGACTGATGCATTGTCCTGCTGGAAATGCCACTGACCCGATTTGAAGAGTGCTGCTGGCCTCTTCCAACGTAATCTCTTCCTGAACTCTGTTAAAACCTCATCATAGTAACCCTAACCCTAACCCTAACCCTAACCCTTTGGCCAATCAACTCTGGTGTATTGACTTCTTTACTCCTCCCACACCTCTCATCATCCCTCACAGTCTCCCTACCTTCCTTGAATCTCTTATGCTACTCAAAAACTGATGTTTGATTCATGCAAGATGGTCCAAAAGCAGTCTGAAGCATTCCATACATTTCTGTAGCATTTCTTCCAAGTTTAAAACTCAATTTCCGTGCATATAGTTCTTCTAAATTGTCAGATTGCATTTTTGAAATTCACCAGCTGTGGCAATCAGGCTTTAGTAGGGTGTATTAAAATTCCTGTTGTAGCTGTTCATTTAAACCTGAAATCATAAAAATTGGTCAGTCATCACATGAGATGGATAGCAATAACATAGTGAATCTTCAAGAGTCTCCGACAATTTTAAATGCCCATACGAAAAAGTCTGGCAACTTATCGTATGCCCTTCATATCATATAACTGGGCAAAGCACTCTTAAAAAACAACTACACAAAAAATATAAATATAAATGTACAATGAACATGATTCTCAATCTAGGCATAGGTAAACCCCAGACAGGTTGATACACTGTTTAAATCAGTCAGTCAATATAAAGCTTGTTTCATGTACAAATCTACAAACTATCTACTCACTATAATTAATATTGAAAGCTTGTATTATAGATGTATTGAAAGAATTTTCTTTTTTAGCCTTTTTCTCAAAACCTTATATAAAGAATAAACCCAAAGACTCTATGGCTCAACTGATTACATGATGTAACAAATCCTTACTTTTTCTCATTCCTGAGAAGAAAGTGTTATTTCCCAGGTGCTTATATTTGGAGTAAAAGCAAAAGATCTATTTTTATCTCTAAACTGTCCTTTTGTTACCTGGGTAATTAAATTTTCAAATTTATCCAATTATATATTGGGTACATAATATATAAAATTACAGTCACAAATCCCCAAATATTACTCACTTCTAAGCATTTTTATTCATTTTTGCATAATTCTAATTTCAGTACATGTGGATTTTCCTTCATCGGCTGTTTTATTCAGACTTAATCAAAAGGAAAATATATATATTCGTCCATTTTCATATAGAAAATATGTTAATTTCTAAATTTCATTATTCAGGGCAAAGTTTAAAGGCCATTATCTATACTTTTACAGCATTAACAATTAGGAAATAATACATTTTATCCAGGAATAAAATTTGTAACATAGAATAATCATTACTATTGTATATATTGAGGTTTATCAAAAGTATTTTGACTTTTTACAAAATTTTACTCCAAACCTTATTTCATATACAAATCCAAAAGCAACATATGGTTCCATCATCATCATCATCATCATCATCATGATGTTTTGCTTTCTGTTTGTACACCTATTTCCTGGGTTATTTACCATGACCTTGCATAAAAGAAAGTAGGGAATATATCCATTCCGTTTGAACAAATTCTGATGTCAAGTGATACTTAGTATGTACATTGTTTATATTTTCCTTACAATGATCACTCTCTCTTGGATAGATAGGTTGTTCCACATAATGCAATTTTTTGAATTAGATGCTATCAGGGATTTTCTTCAGGCACTTGTCCAGGTGCCTTTCTTGATAATACCTACAACTCCCCTTATGCAGGAAGTATGATATGCCATTTAAACAAAGACGCCAATCCAAAATAATTATCATTAGTATGACAGTAATTTTAAAGTGGTATGTTTTTTCAATTCAAAGATCTTTATATTTACTAGTTTTATCATATTCTACACAAGATATATTCTCATTTCATGATAGGCTTAGTGTAATTGGCTATCATCATAGGAAAGGGAATCAGTGATTTAAGTTCAAATTCATGACGAAGCTGATTGTGTTTTATTTTAGGCAAATGATTTTTGGAAAAGTTTGGATATGGGTAAAATAGTTGGGCAAATTGGATTCTCTTGCAACAACTCTAGGAGAAGGAAAACTCTTAATTCAAACACACATCTATATATTTATGTACCTATATATATATAAAGTTGGGTTTATACAAATGTATGTATATGCAAAAAACATAGGTATATATATATATATATATATACACATATATATATATATATATATATATATATAAATTGAATGAAGGTTCTCCTAAACTGATTTATTAAATGTTATGAATACTAAGAGACTTTTCACCAAAAATTTGTTTGATGGACAGGCGGGCAATTCAAACATTTTGAAATTTTAAAGTATATGGATGTTTATTTTTACATTTCTAACATTGTTTAGTAAGTTTGTTTCTATTAAGGCCAAGGAGTTTACAAGATTTGTATTAAGTCTCAACATGTGTCTTTTTTTTGTCTTCCATTTTAAAAAAATTTTTAACAATTATTTTTCAGGCTTTTGTGTGAGACTTACTGACTTCAGATTATTTAGCACAAATACATATTAGTATTATTATTAAAGTCAGAAGTCAAGATTTAATTCAAGCTCTACTGACTGAATAAAACTATTTCATGTATATTGTATATTCATTGCCTTTGATTTTGTTATAGGAATGTATTGAAAGTTGAGAAGAAAAGATTATGAACAGTTAGGAATCAATGTGAGTATTACTGACATTATAGAGTTATCTTATGAATACTGTAAATATATTGTTAATGATTTTACTATAGAAATGCTTTGAAAATCAAAAATCAAAATGTGTCAATGGTCAGGAATTAATGCAAGCATTACTGACTGTATAGAATTATTTTATGTACAGTTAATATGTACAGCTAAAAGGCCTAATGTTCTATCTATCTGAAGCAATGTTGCATACTTGATCTACAAAGAATAATGCGCTTCAAAAATTGATTGAGCAATTCTACTATTTATCATTTATAGTCGTGCTTACATTTTTTATTTTATCAAATTGTGTTAAGTTCTTTCTTCAACTTTTGCATCATTAGCACTTCAGAGGGACCCTAAATTCTATAATGGCAGACCTGCATTGATAAAACATTAAACAGATTATGATTTGTTAGTCAACAGATGATGAGAAGTTGAGAAGAAAGGAAGAGAGAGAAAGTAAAATGATAAAGAGAGAAAAGTGATGAACTGGAGAGAGAGAATCAAAGAACAAAAAAGGGGAAAAAAAAAGAGAAAACAATAAAGTGATGAACAGAATTTAGAAGAGAGAGAGAGAGAGAGAGAGAGAGAGAGAGAGAGAGAGAGAGGTAATAAAAGGTTGAAAAACAGTTTGGGTTGAAAAGAGAGATAATAAGTGAACAAGAAAAAAATTGACAATTAAAAAGACAAAATATGAGAGAAAGAGAAGAGAAATAAAAGAAAGAAAAGTGAAGAATAAAGAAAACATGAGGAGGTAAAAAAGCAAAAATTTAGATGCTAATACTGTTGTAAATAGTTATCTATGTTCATCCTCAGGATTTGTCATGTGTCACACTAAACTTTAGAAACTTAATGTCCTTTGTATCCACACAAAGATGTTTTTACAACAAAGGTGATTTCATTTACAAAATTAAAACCACAATGATTTGTGCATGTACTAATTTTCCAGATTTTTTGGCCCAAAACATTGGGGTGCATATTATACACAAAATCTATATAATTAACTTTTTTCTGGTCACATCCCTCACCATATTCTGGACAGGGTGACCACTAATTGATTACATCTGTAGTCCAAATAAATGGGTTTTACGCTGTGACAGAAAATATCCATTGAAATTTGTGTTTGTGAATAATTTTGTTTCACCTTATGTGAGTTAATTTTTTCAACAAATTTAGGACATGTTTTATAAACTATATACATTCTCAATAAGAAATGACTAATGATAGATTTCAGTTGAATTCAAGTGCTAGAAAGTCAGTGCGTATTATACAGTGGAATTTTTTTGGCAGAATTTCATAGTCCAAATTAGGAGGGCACACGACACATGAAAACGTCTTACATACAAATAATTATAGTACTTAGTACACTAGATCTCTCTCTGAGATAACTTTCTTGTGATACCTGTCCCAGCCAATTGTTTTTCCTAGTGCATTTTATGTTTTTCAGTGAAATACTTGAGCAGCATTGGAAATATTGTGAACTATTGTATTATTTTTTATTCCATAATATCTATTTTTTAAACATCAAATTAGCAAAACCAGATATACTATTGATAGCAGAATGTAGTGACAGTCTATAAATATGAACACTTATTAACAAGTCCTTAAAATATCTATTGCTTAAATTCTAAAAAAATTTTATGTACTAATTAACTCATAGAAATATCTGTGAGTTCAATCAATGAGATATCACAGAAAAGAAGAAAAGAAAGAAAGAAGAAAGAATGAAATGTTTAAAGTAGATACAAAAACAAAATACAGAAAAGAAGATGAAGAAAAAAGAAAGAGTGGGGTGGAAATAGATGAATTGTGTTTAGGAGTGGGGATAAGAGAAAAACCAAGAAAGAAATTCAAATGAGC
>OY757929.1:63945480-63953371 GCA_963585895.1 Sepioteuthis lessoniana | reverse complement strand
CAATCTTTCTATGTTGATTATTATGCATATAAATGAACATTTTAGTATCTTTAAAATTAAAACAATGCTTGACTTCTAAATTATTTTACTAAAGCTTTTCTAAAGTTAGATTTGACAAAAGAAATTTAAAAAATCAACACGTTACGTTTTATTATGGATCAATAAAACCAACCAATTAGAATTTAAAGTCTTCTGAATGAGAATAGAATCACTATATTCTTTTGTACTCATGGCATAATGATAATTTTTTTTTCTTTTTACCGTAGAGCTGTTAAAATTTGTAGCGTCACATTTTTAAATGATGAATTTGATTTTATAGATAATTTCTTAGCTTAATTTCACTATCTCAAATCTCTCGATTCTGCCTCAAAGTCAAGATAGCAAAAACACTGTCATGCAATGTTAACTCTACTTGCGCAATCTTTCTGTCTCTGTCTCACACACACACACACACACACACACACACACACACACACACACACACACACACACACACACACACACACACACACACACACACATATATATATATATATAAATAATGAATGAACAAATCGTTATATAAAACATGTTCCTTCAATAAACAAAGTGCTCAGAACTGGATAAAAGTTAAAATGAATTGTTATCTCACCTTCTCATCGCAACTTCATTACTAAAAATTTGATGTTTTTAAAAAAATACGATTCTTTTTTTCAAATCAGTGAAATTCTTATAAATGAATCTGAAATAAGGAGGTGATATAACATTTAGTTTATATATATATATATATATATATATATATATATATATATATATATATATATATATATATGTGTGTGTGTGTGTGTGTGTGTGTGTGTGTGTGTGTGTGTGCATATTATATACACACGCATATATATATATATATATATATATATATATGTGTGTGTGTGTGTGTGTGTGTGTGTTCTTAATTAAATTGACCAAGTATTGCATTCTGCACATGGCGGAGGGTGTGTGTGAGTATGTGTGTGTGTGTGTGTGTGTGAATACATACAGATTAACTTCTGGCAAGCTAGACAATGGGTGTAACAGCTATTTTTACAGTTATTGCAGCCTGGCTGGTAAAGAACTTACAGAAAATATTTCCTTGAATTATTATGGGATAATACATTTCTACTATCAGTATTGTGGATTTTTGAAGTGGTGTGTTTAATGCTTTTGCAAGCTATTGGATTACACTTAAGTCATAATTATTGGTTAGTTGATTAGTTGATTTTCTAATATGTTATCCCTTGTTGTGATTCTTCATTACTTACTCTATATTGCAAATTCTATTTTTCACTCTTTTGTTTACATTTTGTTCACTATCTTATTGTTGGACCAACATATAGATTAATAGATAGACAGACAGGCATATTGGTAGATAGACAAATTGAGAGATAGACAACGCACTGTACACACGATTATTTTTTAAAGGGTTTCCAATCTTTGCGTGTTCACACTGTAGATGATATTTGTCTGTCTATCAGTCTGTATATTTCTCTCACTTTCTCTCTCTCTCTCTCTCTCTCTATATATATATATATATATATACATGAATATATGATTATGCAAATGTGTATATGGTATGATTATATAAATGTGTATATGGATGTGTGTATATATATATATATATATATATATATATATATATATATATACTCATCCATCAACACATATATACAATTAAATATTTATATATATATATATATATATAAATCTACCTGTACACACAGATATGAACCCTCGTGCACATAAATAGCCTATTTGTATTTCAGTTTTTTTAAGCACACAAACATGGTGACAGTAAGTGAAAGGGTTTTATATCATTTCAAAGGCTCTTGTTAAGAAAATATGCAGTCTTTTGTTTCGACTCAAATTTTGCAAGAAATATGCCAATTTTAAACTGGATAATAATTCATTCTTTTTGAAAATTTATTGACTCTAAGGAAAATTTGTAAAATCTTTAGTAATGTGGCATTTTGCAAAAGCCAAAAAAAACCTTCTTAGATCACTTTTATTAAAAGATTTCAAAGACAAAATTAAAGAAATTAACAATTAGCTTTTGAATATTTTAAATAAAAGAAAGTAGAATTTTGAGACTTGAAAAAAAATTTGATTTTTTTTAAGCTTGTGCTTTCTAAAATAGATTAATCTATTTTTTTCTTGTAGAGAGAAAATTAGGAGTTATAAAAGAATGTTCAAAGGCATTTGATTTAGAAATAGGTCATTTCTTGACCATTTAAACTTTCAAAGTAGATTGTCAACTAAAAGTCTAAGACTTCACAAAAAGACAGCAGATTGGTTAGAAATTATAGATCTTAAAAACTGCAGACTTTGGTTGGAATAGTTTGTCAGTAATTGATGACTGAGAATCTAAGATGTTTGGCCTTGTCTTTCTACTGGAGTTGTTGAATTACATAGGAATGGTGATCAAACAAAAATCAGTTGATGAAAGAACTCATTGTTTAATTTGAATTTCTGGAAAGTGGCTATAATAAAGAAAATTATATCTGGGATGTGATTCTTCAAAATAATCATGCAAATTGACCTATCCCTGTCTGCTCAGAATAATAGATATATAGATGGGTAGGTGGGTGGAAAGAGATTGAGAAAGATAGAGAGAAACAGGCTGAGATAGATAGATAGATAGATAGATAGATAGATTGGTTGATAGAGAGATAGATAGATATAAACTTAGTGAAATAGACAGATGTGATATAAACAGACTTGGATAGATTGATAAATAGATAGACTGACTGTAATTATTGGTTGATAGACACATTACAGAAAGGTAATCTTTATATGACTTGAACATTGTAAATTTATTATTACTTAACCAGGCTTTTACACCCACCTAAGCTAAAACCCTGGTACATAGTCTGGAACAAGCAGCTGCTGGCATAGGCCTCCATGTTAACGCAAACACAACAGAATATATGTGCCTTAATCAAAGAAGCATCATCTCCATTCTAAAGGGTGGGCCTTTGAAACTAGTAGACAAGTTCGCCTACCTAGGAAACAGTGTCAACTGAGAAAGACATCAGCACATGACTAGCAAAAGCCTGGATAGCTATCAATAGGCTATTGGTCATATGGAAGTCAGAATTGACTGATAAAATAAAATAAAGTTTTTTCCAAGCAACGTCTAAGTCAATATTGCTATATGGATGCACCACATGGACACTAACTAAACATATGGAGAAAAGCTTGATGTCAATTACAAAAGAAAGCTGCAAGCAGTATTGAACAAGTCCAGGAAGCAATACCCCCTAAAACAGCAGCTGTATGGCCACCTACCCCCCATCAAGAAAACTATCAAAGTTAGATGAACCAGACATGTGGGACACAGCAGGAAAGAAAGGACGAACTCATAAGCGATATACTCCTGTGGATCCCTTCACATGGATGAGCAAAGGCAGGATGACCAGCAAGAACCTATATACAACAGCTCTGTGCTGATACAGGATATAGCCTGGAAGACCTCCCTAGAGAGATGGATGATAGAGACGGGTGGTGAGAGACGGTCAGGGAGATCCAAGTTGACAGTGTAACATGATGATGATGATAATGATATCTTCAGCCATGATAGTGGATTGATTAGTTGTACATTTTTCACTTGTTATACTGTTTAGTATTCAAGACCAGTTAAAAGCTAGGATTACAAATGCTGATTTTCAAAGTTGGTACATGGGTTCTTTCTTCTATGAAATTTGACATTAAAGAAACATGCTGTCAACTTTTTCTTCATTTGGCCTGGTAGTATGTAACATGAAGAGACCATTTTGGGAGTATTTTTATATCTACGTACAGGCATGGATCAATCTTTTCTCCCCCCATCAATAGGTAAATAATAGAACATACTGGGCTGTTTAACTTTGGTGTGACAACAAGTCAAGGAGATGAAAAACTCTGAATTAACACCAGCTTTACTCTGATTAAAAATTTAGTTACATCCTGCACATTGTAAAGTGATTGGGTAAATAAAAATATGTGACAATGTCACTCAAAGCAAAAGAGAGAGAGAGAGAGAGAGAGAAATATGGTGTACTTGACTATTTGATTCTTTCTTTTGTTCTTTCATTTTCTTTTTTTTTCTATCTCACTATAAATTTCTGGGCTCCAATTTTTTATAATCTTTGCATCACTTCTTCTTCTTCTTCTTCTTCTTCTTCTTCTTCTTCTTCTTCTTCTTCTTCTTCTTCTTCTTCTTCTTCTTCTTCTTCTTCTTCTTCTTCTTCTTCTTCTTCTTCTTCTAATTTATTCTCTCTCTACTTTCTCATTTCCATTTAACCTTTCTTTCTTTCTTTCCTTCTTTCTTCTTATTACTCTGGTAGTTTGAAAGGATCTCAGTTAAACAATGCTCCTGTATTTTCATTACTCTAAGATGCCACATACATCTCACCATCAGTGTGGTGATCTCTAAGTGAGATAGTATTGATAGTGTGAGAGCACTCTCAGTAACTTCAAGGGAGCAATCCTCTGAAGCAGTACCTGCTCCTTTATGAAAAAGATGTGGAATCAGGTTTATTTCCTGATTCTTGAAGCATTCCTTAAAGGTGGGGAAATACCAGAGTCAAGCTATTTTTGGTACTGCCTTCAGTGAGGGAAGGGCTTCTGCTTTAAAAGTGACTTTGTGTTAAATCCTACCCATGACAGAGAGTTGAATCTAATATCTAATACAACACCCACAGATGAGCAAAAGTCCAAATCAATTTGTAAGTAATTCTGAAACTGCACTAGTAAATGTATAGAGAGACAGAATATATAAAATGTTACTGTAATGTGGCAGGTCCCCATCACTAACAACATGTTTTAAAGGACATCACTGATTGTGGGGACAGATCAAAAGTTCAATCAGGAATGGGTGCTTTTGGAAAAGCCTAAACTTTCAATCAGTAGCTGAAGGCAGTCACATGAGACTTTGAGAGATTCAAAAATGTCAGTTTTTAAGATGCAAAAAGAAGCAATGGACTGCTTTGGGGTTAAAATGATGTCATATAGATGAAAGATCAACTCTTACCTTCATTGACTAAAAAAAAACAAGCAATAAAAGAAACATACCACTTATTCTTTTTTTTTTTTTGAGACCAGTCCATAGAAATGTAACATAAAAAACATGATGGTATTTTCAAGATACAACCTGTTTTTTTGTTTCTTTCATGCTGTCAGGTGTCAAGTGACAACTTTTGAAACCCAACTATTTTATATCAAATTGAGTAACTAACTGAAAGAGATTGAAGATACATAGAAAGACAGAAAGAGGAGAGTGAAGTTTCATTGAAATAGAGATGCTAAATTTTATATAGAGAGACAAAGTAACTGTGAAGAAATGGAGAGAAAGAGAAAGAGAAAAGTAAATATTACATTGGTTGACTGAGTGGAAGAGCTAGAAGATAGAAAAACAAAGATGAGAAGAAGGGAAGATGCTAAGTATCCTATGGAAATACAAAGAAAACAAAGATAAAGAGAAAAATAAACATATACAGTATGATGAAGTAAAGTAGATTGTTGATAATTAGAATAAAGAGGTAAGTAAGAGGCTAAGCTTTATCTGGAAATATTTTAAAAAGACAAAGAGAGAAAGAAAAAATGCTTTGAATAGAGAGAGTTGTAGAGAGAGATGCTAAGCTTTGTATAAAGAAACAAAGGAAAAGCAAAAATATGGAAAGGAAGAGAAATAGAAAAGTAAATGCTACATAGATTGATTGAAGGGAGATTGAAGATTGAAAGACAACGAGAGAACTTTAATACAGAGACAGAAAGTGAAAATAGGAAAAGATAAAGAAAAGAGAGAAGAGTGAGGTTAAGCTTTATACTTAGTAAAGACAAAAAGTTAAAGAAAAAAGCTTCAATGAGAGAGAGAGAGAGAGAGAGAGAGAGAGAGAGAGAGATACTAAGTTTAACAAGAGAGTGTAACTGATGGATGGCCAGGCAGACAGGGAGATGCTCTGGCAGAACCAGTAGGTCATCATTATCATCATCAGCAGCAGCAGCTGGATCAGCATCAAGTAAATCAATAGAATAAAATCAATTGTGATTGTATCTGTACTTAACAATGCAGCTTTATACAAAAGCTGCCTGTTAGAAATTGTGCAGGGAAGATGAAATTTGCTATTTCCTACCTAATATAAAAGGTCGTGTAGTGGAAAACATAGAGCGGTACATCAAAAGAGAGAGAGAGAGAGAGGGAGAGAGAGAGGGAGAGAGAGAAAGAGAGAGAGAAGGGCTGATTGAAGAGAAAGGGAAGAAAGAAAGCTGAGAGATAGATGGAAGGTAAGAGAGAAAGATGGAATGAAAAAGAAAGAAGGCGAGAGAGAAAGAGAAATATAGAAAGAGTAGAGAGAAGCAAAAGAGAGAAGAGAAAAAAAGACAGAGAAGGAAATAGAAAGTGGAGAAAGAAAAAGAGAAAGAGAGAAGTGAAAATAGAGAAGGAATTAGAGAAAGAGGAGAAAAAAGAGGGGAAAGGGAAAAGAAAGATGGGAAGGGGAAAAGTAAGAGGGGAAAGAGAAAGAGAGAAGGTGAAGAAAGAAGAAAGGGCAGAGAGAAGGAGAAAGTTGAGAGAAAGAGAGAAAGAATGAAAGGGAAAGAGAATGAGGAAAGGCAGAAGGGAGAAGAGAAAGAGAAGGAAAAGAGAAAGAGTGAAGGAGAGAGAGAAAGGTATTTTGAGAAAGAGGGGGGATGACAGAGAAAAAGGAAAGGACATAAAAAGGAAGAAGGAAGGAGAAAGAGAAAGAGGAAAGGAGAAAAAGAGACAAGAAGAGAGAAAGTCGGTAGGAGAGAAAAATAAGAAAGAAAAGAGAGAGAAGAAAGTTGAGAGGAGGAGGAAAGAGTGAAAAAGAAGACAAAAAAAGCAAGAAAAGAAAATGATAAAGAAGAAAGATGGAAGGAGAAAGATGTAATGAAGTGGTGAAAGAGAAAGATGGAAGGAGAAAGAGAAAGAATGAAGGATAACAAGAAAAGGTAAGAGAAAGAAGGAAGGAGGCAGAGAAAGAGGAAAGCAGAAAGAGGAAAGAGAATGAGAAATGGGTGTAAGGGAGAGAGAAAGAGGGAAGGATTAAGAGAAGAAGAGTGGGATGTAGAGAAAGAAAGAGATTATGAGAGATAAGGAATGATAGGATAGGGAAATATAAAAAAGAAAGAAGTAATCAAGAAGTTAACATTTTCAACATCTTCATAGTCATTCTATGATAAATGTAAATACAATAATAGTTATTAAAAAAAGTTTTCTTTTCTGAAAAAAAATCTATTGCTTTAATTTCTGGTTAGAGAATCTTCAACTTGATATCCACTTCATATGTTTAAACAAAAAGATTAAGATTTGGTTTACCTAACCAGGAAAATTCAAAGGATCTTATTTAGCCTTATATTTACCTAGTAAATTACTCTTTTAGAAAAACATGCCCAGGAATCCTCTTTGTAATCACAGAAATTTTGATGGTCATAGTTTTCTAGTTGTCTTCAAATTATATGATGATACAGACAGAAAAATAAGAATGTAATTCAATAAATTATAGTTTGATGTAAGACAAATAAATTTAAAAAAAAATATAAAATACAGAAACAAATGAATTAAAAAAAAATTCAGCAAACATGAGAATAAAAAAAAAAAAAGAGATAAATACAATCCTAAAATGAAGATTGAGTTTTAGTCATTAGGAAAAAGAAAGCAAAAAAAAGCAGTGTCAGTAGGTTTGATTTTTTTGTTTGATGGCATATCAACCTAAATTATTCTATGTCAAGCTATTCTTGTTGGAGAACAGGAGTGGTACTTTTAAACCCATAGCTGGGGTGTAAAAGGAGTTTCATACCTTTCCCAAGGGGATTAGTCTTAAAGTAAATGCCATAGTATGACTTGAGTTTGAACTCACTTCATATGATTTTGAATTCT
>OY757929.1:63932980-63940480 GCA_963585895.1 Sepioteuthis lessoniana | reverse complement strand
AAAACTGCACACTTCATGCTAATCAGGCCTAGTTCTGTGTGAGTTTTTTTTGTTTCCTGTACAAAAACTTTATTTCATTTGAATGGATAGAGGACCTTAAAGAAATATACTTCCACATTATGTCAAAATTAGTGTTTCAGAAGTACTTTTAGAGATGATTAATTCGCTGACGTATATGAAAGGAAGTATTTTAAAGAAAACTAATATTAAATCTATAGTTCATTTTCATCTTGGAAAATTCAATATGAATCTCAATACTTTCTGAACACACCACTAATATATATATATATATATATATATATATATATATATATATATATATATAAAACAACATTAACTACTTAATCTTGTGTGTTGGGGACAGTCATGTTTAAGACTGCCAGGTTCTACTAAGTTGTTTTCATTTTTTCATATATACATATATTGGTGAGTGTAATATGAACTAATAACAATTTGACAAATAAAATTTGAAGTTAATATTAAAAATTGAATTTGTTTCTTTCTTTTTATCTTAAAATTTAAAGATGGAATAGGGTTACTTCTTGAGTAACACAAAGTTCCATGTCTAATGTGTGTGTTTGTGTGTGTTTGTGAGCCATGGAACTTAGTGTTACTCATGAAAAAACTAATTGAAAATATTGAGTAGATTCAAACATATATTATATAAAGCAAAGGAAACAGTATTCAGAGGAAAAATATAAAAAGAAAAGAATTTTTAAATTGATCAGTAACATTAGCAGTGTTTTTGCTTGGATCAATGGACAGTGTTATGATGTAATGCTTGAACAATTCATTCCAACTCACCTTCTTTTTCTTACTCTACAGCAATGGCTCTTAAAACCTTAAATTCTCTTTTGGTAACCTCTAATAATGCACACCTCCATTCATATCAGTGTATACACATCAATATATATACATATTCATATCAGTACACTCATACACACAGACGTAGATAAATAAAATTTGAGTGTTTAAAGGTTGCAGTATCTACAGTGAGAATGCCAAGACATTCTTTAAAACAACTTTCACTCTTTTCTTATTTTCTGTGTTTTTCATGTGTCATCCTAAGCACTTCTAATTCTTCAGAATGTTGTTTCCTGATGATTGTGATAGTATGAAACTATTACTTGCAACATGTGACTTTAATTTTTGTGTTTTAAAACCAATATATATATATATATATATATATATGTAAAAAAAAGTAAATATTTCAAAATGAATAGGTCCACAAAAATTATCTATTTTGTCCTTATAACTTTCTTCAGAGAACTTTTTTTATTATGTTTTTAGAATGTTTTTTTTTTGGTGTGGAGTTCAGTATATATTGAGTTTGCTGTTTTGATGGGGTGGTTGTTTCTTTTAATTTCCTGCTAGATTCCAAGTAAAGGTTGGTTCTTTTTTTTTCTTCTTTTTCTTTTTCCTCTCTTTCTTTTTCGAAGAGTGTTTCCTGTCAACCCTTGTGGATGTATTTTTTATTACCCCAATTAATTTGATATTTTTTTGTTGTTTTACTCTGGGTCATTGTATGTTTTTGTGTATATGTAAGTGGGTATGTTTATGTGCTTACGTGTGTGTATATGTTTATGTGTGTGTGTATGTGTGCCTCTGTTTTCGTATAGTTGATATGCTATAGAGTTTATTGGTGGTTTTTTTATGTTAAAGGGGTTTAGAATTCAACTAACTGCTACTTTTTTTACTTTTCTCTGTGTGTGTGTGTGTGTGTGTGTGTGTGTGTTTCTTTCTTTCTCTCTGTGTGTGTGTGTGTGTGTGTGTGTGTGTAGTTTATATTTAATCCTGTGTGGACCTGGATTTTTCTACGAAGCTTTTTCTTTCTTTTGTAGTTTTGAAATTAGATTGGCAACTACTTTTTACTATTTTCTGTAGTCGTTAGTTTGATATGTGGGGATTGTTTTGAATATTTCGGTTGCTAAATTCGTATAGTTATTTAGACACATTTAATCTTCTATTTTCTGGTATTTTAATGTCACTTTTGTGGAGTGATATCCTGGTAATGAGAGCCTGTGTCAATACAAAGTTTACTTTTTTACATTTGTAACATTCGATAGTGTAGACTATGTTTTTTGAGTTACAGCTTAAATCTTTATTTATTATGAATTTTGTTTGTGGATTTTTTAAGACATAGGATTTTCCTTATATAAATATATCACATACTCCATATCTTTCATTCTTGCATTTAGTAATTCCTTGTGTTGCATTTTCCTCGAATCTAGAAGAGTGAGTATTTTTTCAAAGATTTTTGGATTGTCTCTAGCTTTTAATAATTGAGTCTCGGGTGCAATGTTTCTGGTAATTTATCAATCCAAAATGAGATGGCTTGTTTTCCTGATTCATGGGGGATATTACTGAAAAGGTGTGTGACATCAAAATGTGATATTATATATATATATATATATATATATATATATATGTGTGTGTGTGTGTGTGTGAGTGAGTGAATGTGTGTGTGTGTGAAAGTAAATACGGCTAAAATCCGACAGTATGAAGGTAACAGAAAAAAACATAATCTAAATAGGTGAATATATTTTGATGTAAAGTCGACGTTAACGTTTCGGTTTCAGTAACCATCATCAGCACTTGGAACTATTTTGTTATCCAAGTCCTGATGATTGTTACTGAACTCAAAACGTTAACATTTGGATTATATATATATATATATATATATGTGTGTGTGTGTGTGTGTGTGTGTGTGTGTATCTCTATATATAAATTACAAAACTTGCTATATTTATAAAGAGTACTCAATATTGATGATAGAGCGCATACATATATATATATATATATATATATATATATATATATATATATATATATATATATGTTTGGTTAATGTAGACACAAAATCAACAGCGTTTGCAGACTGTCATTTTACGCTTTTCGTCTGATGATTGTTTAGGCAAGGAACTGCAGTTACCAAGCAATGTTGATTCTATGCTATCCTAAATTATAAATCAAAATCTGCAATTCAAACCATTTCAATTTCTGCTATAATTTTTTATTTGTTCTATTGATATATCTGAAGTCCATAGAATCCAGTTGAATCCACATTTCTTCTTAGTGCAATATTCAATTCCCATATAAAATTGGATGCCATATTGTTTTTTATATACTAACATATACATGTGTGTGTGTGTGTGTGTGTGTGTGTGTGTGTGTGTGTGTGTGTGTGTGTTCATTCTGCAGGCACACGTATGATCGCCTCCTGCTTTAAACCCAATATGAAACCTCTGTGAAACACGCATATACTCTAATCTCTCTCTTTCTCGGATGCCCTCCCATGCTCTGGCATGATATATATATATATATATATATATATTTATATATATATATATATGTGTGTGTGTGTGTGTGTGTGTGTGTGTGTGTGTGTGTGTGTGTGTGTGTGTGTGTTTGCATTCAGTCTGCTGTGCCCGGAATTTTTTCTTTACCTGAGCGTTAGTATACTTCCATTTCTTGGATTGTTATTTTTGACATAGGCTCATACTGTTATACCCATGTTTACCCCGTTTGTGAATATTTTTTTTACTAAAATATTCTTCTCCCAATGCAATACACATTCTTCTGTAAATTTCACCTCTGTTCAAGCTGGGAGCACTGTGTTTGATTTGCAGCCATCTTGAATAACCTCAAAAATATTTCATTGGAATTGAAATAATTTTTGCTGTAGACAAATGCCAAACAATACAGATTACATTTACCGAGAAAAACTGGACTAAAAGTTTTACTCTTTTCCAAAAGATTCCACTAAATGATTGAATGACCTTTGTATATTTAATAGGTCCTTTCTCAGTGAAAAAATTCCCCTTATTTATTGAAAGAAACTCGTATATATAAAGGTCTTTCCTCACTAAAAAATAGCCCTTCTCTACTGAATAACTTTCATATATTCCAAACGTATGTTCTCATTAAAAAAAACCCTTTTTTATTGAATTACCCTCGTATATATATGCAGAAAATATAGGAAGCAATAAGAAAACATGTCATTTTTATAAATCCGCCTTTGTCTACTCTTTCCTGACCATCAACTATACAATATTAACAACAAACATGTGTAATACATGTCAGAAACGTATACCTACATATATACATACATACATACATACGTATGCATGAACAGAGTATAACAGAAATCATTACTACAAAATTGATTTGGAATATGGGAAGCTGTCCATTATTTTACATCAATTAACAAATTCAAGAATTAAAATAATGTATTTTGCCATCCAAAGTAAAGAAAAAAATAACCAGATAAAAGAATTCCATAAAGTATAAAATGGATCAATAAATACGGAACTAAGTAAATAAATAAATTCTCCTCATTTAAAAGTGCCTCAAGCAATTCCAAAATCATATTATCAGATTTAGGTCAGCATTACTCTCTCCACTCCCCTCTCACAAGATGCCCTGCCATTATTTGTGTAAGAGATGTTCACCATTAGCTAACCATAGCACAGAAAATAAGTAGATAATAACTTTCAACCGAGCTGACTGACATTCGCTTAATGTCTTGTTGTTAAGGAGACAAGTAATTCAATAGTTTTAGGCCCACAAGAACGTTGTTAAATAATGTATGTTTTCATGACTAGTAGAGTTATGTAACTTGGAAAAAGAAGACGAAAAAGAAAACTGATTTAATCATTAAATTATTTTTTTGTTAGGAGGAAGAAGCAAAATTTAAAACATTGCTGGTTTTAATACTATTTCTATCCCATATATATGCATGTAAATATATTACAACTAATCTAACAACTTTAACCAACCCAAGATATGAGAGAAAGTCAGTTTTTAAGCGGACTATTGCTCGTTTTTAATTCAAAGTATTTATTTCTTCAAGATTGGTTTCCACATGAAGAATTAAAACCCAGTTTTCTCAACTATTTTCCATAACGAAAGGAGAATAGATGGCTTCGTGCCTTTCTCAAGGGTATTTGCTAAAAGTGAAGTAAAATAGGTTCATCCGGAATTTGAACTGGGCTCTTCGGGTCCATTTTCTAAGACTATAATCATTACGTTACGCACCTATTATTGGAGTTAGATTGTATTTTTAGATTCAGAAACTCACCATTTTTCTCAAAAACGTTTTGGTATTTATTTAACAAACCTCTATGCTATGACTTGGATGCGAAACAAGGTCATTTTTCAACAGATTACTGCTGGTCTGAATTCAGAGTATTCCTTCTCCCAGACTGGTTGCCGTACTAAGTTTAAAGAACTCAGTCTGCTCTTCTATTTGCCCATAATTCGTGGGTATGGGGAACAGACAGCATTTGTACAAAGTGAAACGCAGTTTCATCTGGGATTTGAACTTATCCTGCCAATCCCATTTGTGTAAACGATAACCATTACGCTAAGCATGCCTTCTTTCTGTAATTCTTGTTTCTTTATCCTTTTACTTCTTTCTGTAATTTTGGGATTTGGGTAGAAGAGTACTTTTATAGGTAAATACATGTTCCTTTAAAAGCGCTTAAATTTTGTATTTCATTTTTTAAAATAAAGACGTTTTTCTTCATCTTTTAAGAGTTTTATTATGAAGAATTTTTTTCTGTTGATCTGATTTAATAAAAATTATGTTTTTTTTCTCTTGTAAACATTGTTGGCAACTTCAATCTTCTTTGATTGTTTTAAAACCTTAAATAAACTAGATTAAATTATTTAAATTAATGTGATAATTTTTTCAAGCCATTCTACGGAAAATATGATGGAATAATCCAATATTAAGGAAAAAAGTTGGAATTCATTGACAAAAATTTTAATACGAAGTTGCTTCCCCTCGAGCATTAATGTCAACCTAAATTCTTTGAAGCACGTATTTTACTAATTTAAAACAACATTCTTTGTCAAATAAGTTTCAGATTTCTCGAATGGCGTTTAATATATCTTCTGTGGTGGATAGAGCCTTCTCATGAATCATTTTTAAAATTTCTATCGTAAATTTTAATTGGATTTTGATCCAGACGGTTCACTTGCGATATAATTGATTTTATGTGCCTTTTCTGAGGAAAAGCCTTAAACTGTTTTGCTCAGTGACAAGATGCATTATCGTCCTGAAAAATGACTTCATCATCACCGAACCAAGTTTTTATCGATGGAATCAGAACATTATCCGGGATTACAATGTATACAACTGCATTAATTTTTGAAGTAATGATTGCCATATTCCCTTGTCCTTTAAATGACATGTAAACATATTTTCAAGGTCTTTTGAAATTTACTTTTTTTCTTTAAGCGGTCATCTTTTTACATTTCATTTGAAAGGCACTAGCAAAAATTCTGCATCATCAGTTTATGATAGTAATCTTTTAACTACAATAAAATGATAACAATAATTGTTTTGTAGTCATAAAACGTTTCATTATTTTTTTTATAGATGAGCAGTGTGCATCAATATGATTGATATTTTACTGATATTCATTCCAAGATCATACCAACCGAAAGCGCTGTAAACACACACACTGATAAAACATGTAATGTTATTGACAGTTTAATGACAAACGGAAAATCTGATAAAATAAAACAGGAATTCTTGCAAGCAATTGCCGTGCCACTAATACTGTATGGTTGCCCCCTTGAACTCAAATGAAACCCTTGGAGAAAAAGTTAGATGGGAACTAAACAAGGATGCAGCTGTTGTTTCAAAGAAATCCTGGAAGCAGTGCCTTATAAAAGCAGTTGTACGGCCACTTACCACCCATCACAGAAACATCCAAGTAGGATGAGCAAGACGTGCTAGAGAAATCTGTTAAAGTAAGAACAAACTCATAAGTTAAGTTTTTCAATGAACTCCTTGATATGGACACACTAGAATTGGCTGACTTACGAAAATTTCCATTCAACAGCACTGAGCGGACGCTGGATGCTGTCTTGAAAACTTACCCTCAATTGTGGCTGATAGAAAAAGATGGCGAGAAACAGAGTCAAAGAAATCCATCCAGTTGGTATATGCCTTTATGATGATGACGATGATGATGATGGTGATGACGATGATTTCACCATTTGTTGGAATTATATTGTTTATTCATTAAATCAGCAAATGTCATATTATATAACTGAGAATTACAAGTAAAGACATCATTACTTACCAGCTGGACATGAAGCCAAGTTGGGTTTACACTTGGAATTGTAACTTCCAGCAACCATAATGGCCTGAAAGATTAAAAAGAAAGAAAATTAGTTAAATACAAGAAAATTTAATTTAGATGTTGATCAATCAACGATAAGTAGATTTTTTAGCGATACAAGAAATAAGAAAGAATGTAGAAGCTTGTATAGTTGTTTCTCATCATCCTTTCTTGAGGTAGGCCAAATTTTCGGACAAGGAAAATGTAACTAAATCTGAAAAAGATGTCTTGTAATTAGTTTGCAAAATTCTATCATTTTATTGACTGTTAGGTGAGGTGAATTTTAACTTTCATGTTCTTTTTTCAAGTCCAAGAAGATTCATAGCAGAAAAAGAATATTAAGGTCATCTGATGAACAGAAGAC